>JAJSOF020000041.1:8020220-8427056 GCA_025594305.2 Periplaneta americana | reverse complement strand
GCCAATTGACCTTCAAACAAGGAAGGGAGTCAGCTGCGCGGCGTGTATGCGCGAACGGTCGTTATTTCCTGGATCCCCCTCGTAATAATAATAATAATAATAATAATAATAATAATAATAATAATAATAATAATGACAATGATGATGGTGGTAGAGGTGACGGAGGTGGTGGCGAAATTGATGATGATGATGATGATTATAATAATAATAGTAATTATTATTATTATTATTATTATTATTTTTTTTAACTTCTATAAGCTATGAAATCTCTTCGCTGTTTAGTTTAGAATATAGTCCCACTGTACCCTACAATCAAGAACAATTTTCCAGTTCCCATAATTTTTTAAAACTTATAGGTCCTCTTTCAGATTTTCTAAATATCTAAACCAAGGCTGATTTTACAATTGGAAAACTCTGCGAAATAAGGGTGTAGCCAACAGGTCTATAATACAGGTTTCACGAGAAAGGAAAATAATTTCAAGGGCAAATTTCGTTAGGCTTATATTTACTAGCAGAACCTTTTGACTAATCAACGATACAAGGTTATTCAGCAACTGAATGCAATCATAATTTTTATAAATAAATGCTTCAAAATTACTTTTTCTACCCAAGTCACATATTTCATTAATTTGATGTTACAACCATTTTTCAGGGAAGGTCTTCAATTATCCCAATCAATTAGAAAAAAATTCGGAATACGGGACGTGCATTCTGATAAAAAGAATTGTGAGTCAACAGCAGCTGATGTACTGAAAAGTGTGTCATTCTCTCATATTTGTTTGTGACAGAACAAACCACCTTCATATTGTAAATTGAATTACTATTTTTCTATAAACTTACTTCTTAGCAAAGTTCGATGACATTCAATCTTTTCTTGACTTTTAATAAACCTATATCACCATCATCATCATCATCATCATCATCATCCATATAGGTTTATAATACAAGCCGAGAAGGACTGTTACGGTCGACGAAAGTTTTAATAAACCTATAGTCCGGGGATTGCATGATGATCTTGTCTAGTTTGTTTTCTGGCTCTACAAAGTAAAGTTTGTTTATCGCTGCTACACTAACTCTGCCACGGGCATAATTGAGGGATCTATGAAATTCTTTGCCGATTCTTCCCTTTTTTGCATTCTTGCACTATGTGAAGCAGATACGACATGATGGTCAACTTGAAAATTTTTAGTACATTTTATCTGAAATTGTAATAAACCTTACGATTAACTAGATACGATTTAAAAAAGGACATTGTAATTTAATTAATTATTTTGAAGTTTTGGAATGTTTAAATACCTGATTGATGACTAGCATAGTACTTTCTACATCAATAGCATCGAACATATATTGTAAAGTTCCAATAAAATCCTGTTCCTGTGTTTCATTTTTTCGAGGTAATTCTATCTGCAGCTCACCACAAATAAGTATTTGGTCAATATTATTTGATTTCATGTTCAAAAACGAGAGCAGATTAAGTTCAGAAACCATTGCAAAAATATAATAAATAAAAGGAAAGAAGGAAAGTCGATTAATAATATTCCCAGATTGCTAATGCCTCTGTTATACTTAAATCACACTAGCTATATCTGCATAATGATATTGAAACACTTACATCAACTTCAGACTTCACCATAGGATAGGTAACTGGCTGTGTAGTGTCTTCAACTTCACATTTCATCATAAGAAAGCTAGCAGGCTCTGGAGTGTCTTCAACTTTTACTCCAGAAGTGAGATCATAACTGTGGTCCACACATTCTGTTTTGATGCCTGGCAGTTGTAGATGCGATAAATTCCCTTCCTACAAAACATGAAGATGTAAATTTAATTTACCCAGGTTCAAGTTGACAGCATTGGTAACAGCTATCAATCAAGTTTTATATTGTAGTCAGTGGATAATTATTTCACCATAGGCAACAATTTAGAGAAGTAAATTACAGGTAGAAGAGATACGAGACTTTAGGGACATGTGGAATGATAGATATAAGCCAGGTGTTCCATTCTGAAAAGAATTTACGTGCTGTAATATGAGTAAAAGAATCTAACTGATTATCTACACCGTATGAGTAGACGTCTTCTCGAATTAATAATAAAAATAATAATAATAATAATAATAATAATAATAATAATAATAATAATAATAATAATAACAACAATTATAGTAGTAGTAGTAGTAGTAGTAGTAGTAGTAGTAATAATAATAATAATAATAATTTAATTATTTTATTTGTCCAATGGCTAGTACATATTTACTATCATTGACTGGATAATAATAATAATAATAATAATAATAATAATAATAATAATAATAATAATAATAATAATAATAATAATAATAATAATAATAATAATAATAATAGTACTAAATAGTGCAGTACAAAGCATACAATGAATATAATATATTTAAGTACACACATTAAGAAAAATTATGATTATATATAGCTCAACTTATCACATTATAGATATACGAGTACCATTATCGGAACATTGGATATTTTATTACTGAAGACATAACCAAATTGGAATTATAAAAAACATAGCAAAAGAAACAAACATTGGAAATATCCAACCTCAAGGTTCTTCATCATAGAGGAGGCAAAACCTACGGCTTTTAAAATCCCCACAGGAATTATGTGATATATTCAAATTTAACCCTGTACACTTCTTCTTCGCCACAAAAATCATCACTAGAAATTCAATACTGTTGGAGAAGATCAAAGGAATAATATCTTTTGTACTACATATATTTAGAATACAATAATAGCATGGAATATTTTAAGCCACTATAACAAAAAGGATTCGGTAATTCTGCAGAAAACTTGGTCAATATGACGAATCTATCGAGAATCAGTGACTGGTTAAGGGGACACTCAACTATATTTTTGGAACATTTTTCCTATTTGACCAATCTTTTTCAAATTTGGAGAAAAAGTTTAATATACACATGGAAAGTAACATGCAAAATCTCAGCTCATTAGATCCAAAACTTTTCAATATAAAAAATATTTCAATGTTTAATCAATCATTAATTAAAATATCACCTTTAATTATAATGTTTTTATTTTTTTGGCTTTGTGCATTTGACTGTGACTTCTCAATGAATAGGGGAAGAACTCTGCGTATTGATTTAGTTCTGTCACGTAAATTACTGTAGAAATTTAATTTTTCATTTCTATGACACTTTTTCTCCAATTTTTAAGTTGAGTGTCCCTTTAAGTCTGTTTTTTTCAGGCGTTTGGTATGCCTAACAAAAAACATACCGGTATAAGCAAGACATACAAAAAAACCTGAACAAACCAGTCCTAAAGCCTCATCTCTGCTGATAAACATTTAACAACATGTTAAATATAACACGTTGAATTTGACAATTACATGGATACTACAAGTGCCAATTCACTTAACATGTTGACTGAGTATGTTGATGCTAACACTTTTAACATATTGGCATGTTTTCCAGCAATAATGGAAAACACGTCAAGTCAATTCACTTGCTCGGGCATCATCGATACAGTTCGGCAAAGTTCGTACTGTTTCCATAGCAACAACTGACTTCCGATTTTGTGACTCGTAATTAGCATAACTTCTTCATCAGTTATACACGATACTTGGTGTTGCCTGTAAGTTGCTAGAACTAATGGAATGGACGAAAGAAAATATATTAGAATAAAATTGATTAATGCATTAATGGAAACGTCTTGTTTCTGGGATGCCTCTGCAAAAGAATACAGTGGCAAAACAAAGAAAGCCGACTGTTTTAGAGAACTGGAATTATTATGTAACTTCTCGAGAACACAATAGAATGTTTTCGCACCCTCGTCTTACGCTAAACTTTAAGAGCTACGTTGACGTGATTAATGATGTATTTGACGACGTATGTTAACGTTCGTAAAACTTCGGAAAGAATCATTATACGTACGATATTTCACACTCCTTTAACATTGATCATGACGTAGCTCCTATGATAGTCGACCAATCAATCGCACTGTAATTTTTTTAAATGATAGCTCAATGTCTAAGGAAGACATAGAAAAAAATTCGAAAAGAATTTTTTTTTGGAAGAGTAAAATAGCAAGAGAAATATTGAGAAAGAATGGAAATTAGTTGTGGTTGCTACTAAAATCTTTACTGGTTTCCATGTTACGGCGAGTTAAACAAAGGAGTGTTTTCGCTTGGTGGAGTACTCACGACTGAATGTATTATCTGTTGGAGAGTCAACGAAAAATTCTTTCCTGAGCCTTCTTATACTTCAACCTGAATAATTTTTCCATGCTGAGCTGTTCTAACTTGTAAGTAGATGAATATCATCCAAAGTCGTAAATCTTAACATCGAATTACGCCTACGGTAAACTTCGTTCACGTCCACGTTATCTGCCAAGAGACAGCGTGTTACACTACTGAAATAATGTGAGGTGAATGGCTCTGATTGGTTCTTTCATCAATAAAGTTAGCTTAACGTTATCTTTTAGGTTATGGGGAGGGTGCGAAAACACTCTTCTGAAAAAAAAAAATCTCATCCTTGCGTTCCTTGAAATGGTTTGCATTTAAGGCGATGAATTTCATGATGGGAACAATAATAAAAAAATCTTCCTTCACAAGTGATAAGTTTAATCATATTAAGTCAGTCTTGCGATGGATACTAGTAACTGCGGGCGAGAGCTATTTTATGCCTGCTGGGCGCGCGCGGAGCTCTTTTACCTGTAAACATTGCTGAAGGATGTACAGATCTTAGAACACAGCGCATCATGACAGAACGGAAGCACTTGAAGCTTTGAAGGAAGAGTGGAAGGTACAATATTTATGCTTCGAACATGGTGATGAAGTCCAGTGTTTGTTGTGCAAAAAAATATATAAATATCATTTGCAAAAAAAAAGCAACATAAAACAGCATGAGACGAAACGCGAAAAAAATATAGGCATTATTCAGGAGAAGAGAGAAATAAATTCATTTCGGAATTGACATCGAAGGTAAATTAATTTACATTTGGGTTAGTAGAAAGTATCTAGATTCCTTTTATTTCTATATTTTAAATGTAATGTTGATTTTTATTTTAGTAGGTTATTTTACGACGCTGTATCAACATCTAGGTTATTTATAGTCCGAATGAAATGAAGGTGATAATGCTGGTGAAATGAGTCCGGAGTCCAGCACCGAAAGTTACCCAGCATTTCCTCATATTGGGTTGAGGGAAAACCCCGGAAAAAACCTAAACCAGGTAACTTGCCCCGACTGGGAATCGAACCCGGGCCGCCTGGTTTCGCGGCCAGACGCGCTAGCCGTAGTGTGGACTGTAAGTTTTAAAGTCATACATATCCCCTTAAATGATTGACCCCAAAAATTACGATAGCTCTCACTATCTTAATTTAATCAATTCCTTTTTTTCGTGTTAAGAGCATCTCACAAATCACTGTAAGAAAACTCATTACATAATCACGACTGGAGAGTAAGGACTACATTTTCACAATCACATAATCAATATACTATATTTCAATCAATATTGCCATTATTATATTTCCAACAAATACTCAAAAGTACTTAGAGATCACACACGTCGAGCAGGTAGACCCTATTAGTTTCTCCTAACCAATGAAGTGCAGTATTTACATAATAATTGCTTTTAACAACAAAACGGTTCACATACAATTAACTTTTCCTATTTCTCTTTTTGTTTCTAAAAAACCCTTCCCCTTGCGATTTGTTTATATATATGTACATGTATATTAAATAACTTAGTAATTAAATAATTGATGAACTAGTGGACTTACTCGTGTTAAATATGTAATATTTTTCCGGCTTACAGCTGTTTCAGTGCATCACGCACCATCATCAGAGCCTACTAGATCTCGGCGTCATCTCGAACTTCTCTGCCTGTCAGGAGGGTGTGTTTTATTGTTGGAATGTGTTGGATTGTGTAGTCGAATAGTGTGTGTGTACTGAAATTGATCTGTGTTCATCAATTATTTATATTCAAGTGTCAAAGGTGGTGTACGCAAGATTCAAAATGGATTAGTAATTAGCCCTATTACATAGCCAGAAATTTAGTAACGCAAGTTATTGTAATAATTACTGCCTTTATTCGCTGCATGTGCATGTACTGTACATCCCTGTTGTCTATGTTATGATGCCAATAAGTGGATGCGCTATGCACTCGCGATCAAGGTCGAGCTCTTCTACCGTGATTGGGAGCTAATATCGTCTCATCCCTGTATTAAGCCAAGAAACGCCGAGTTATTAAAAAGTGCAAGTGAAATGAAATTGCTGCTCATAATTGTGTCTTTCTTTGATTTAACAGGAAGTATTTTTACAGCACAGTCATTCCACGAAAAGTGGGAATTGTAGTTAAAAATATAAAATTTAGAAAGAAGTATTATTTCATACTACAAATAGTTTAAAACACATTAAATTTTAAGGTTCCACCTTGATTTTCTCAATTTTATAGAGGTAAAAGAAGTTTTAGGCATCTTTCTTGTAGGTACTTTTCATGTACCCAACACTGATTCCAAAATATGTGGGTTGGGCAGCCTATAGCATTCAATCTTATCAGCTGATATCAGCCATTTTTATTTTAAAGCATGGCATAAAGATTGTAGTTTCTTGAACTGATTGTTACATTTTCAAGGTATGTACCAAATTATATTTAAATGTTATTTGAAATTCAGTTAACCAATGTAGCATCCGTTACATGAAAATTGTCTTTTTTTACTATAACATTGTAAGTATTATTAGAAACAAAACCATAGCTCATGAAAGTAATTATACAGTTCCAACATTGCCTTTACATATATTTTTGCATTTCTAAAGTGAATTAAAAACATAATGGACTGTAACGGATTCTACATGACAACCTGTTTTCTTTTTTTTACGATTTTAGGCCTAATTTTCCACAGAATCATGGCAGATCACAGTAAATACAATAATCGTATGGCTAAGCTGAAATTTAGGGCTAAGAAGAAAGAAGATAAAAAAAATGGACTGAATATCTGAAGAAAGATCGAGATAGAAATATTGGTGGATTAAACCAAATTTCAATCCGAAAAATGTTGACATATTCTTCAATTAATCATATAGGGTGAATATTAGTAGCTATAAATATTGGAGAAAATATATTATTCATTTACTTTCTAATCTATTCAATACTAACTTTAACAATCATTACAATCGTTAGATCACATCAAATTTCATTTATTAATCAAACATTTTTAATAGGGAATGAAATATCCACAGTAAAAGTCCTAATATTCACCACTTTATTGTCATTAGGGGGATTAAAGTAAAAGGGACCAATTAAAGGTAAGGCGTCAGTCAGATAGAATATTGGATGATATGCTAAAACGGGCAAAGAGAGAAGCAATGAGGAAATATAGAAAAAAAAGAAAGCAGATGAAAATAAGACAATAGATGGGTCAAAACCAGAAAAGGCTTTTGGGTCTTACCAGTGTACCAGCACTTTAAGAAAAGCTGTAAAAAAAGTACAAAATGTACTCAGTCCTACCACTGAGTCCTTCAAAGAAAAGGGCATGCTGTGTATGGCTCCCAAATGAGGAAGTGATATGTTGTGGTGAGATATTGCCAACTCCTGATTTCAAGACTCAAGGACATAGAGCAATGCACGAGTTTCACAAAGACGTTAATGTTAATGAGAAACAAACTTGTAAATATTAATGAGACTGTAAATATAAATTAAAGATATTTTTAGTGTATGGTAGGCCTATAAGTTTATAACAAATTTAAGTGATAAGTACTTTTTTTTTTCGGAGAAATTGTAGAAATATTCCCAACATTTGATTTCAGGACTCAACAGCACAGCTTAAATGTAAGAGTTTCACAACGATGTTAATGTTATATTGAGAAGTAACCTTGAAAGTATTAATGAGACTAAAAACAGCTAATAATTCTTTGTACACAAAAATAAAACTCTTTTTAGTGTATGCTATATCTAACCAACAGTATTACATTGTTTTCCTATACATTTTTCCTTTAAACTTTATAATTTAATTTATTGTCAGAGTTCATTTATTTAATTTCAAATAGTAAATATTAAATTACTACACTTCAAAAATTAATTTTTTACTATCTTATACTTCATAAAAGACCCATAGCTACATATCAAAGTGACTTGTAGAATCCGTTACAATTGAATGTAGAATCCGTTACACTGTATAAAATTCATTAATAAATTACCTTTTATCATTTCTAAATAATTCTTGTAAAGAAATGAAGTGCAATTCTTCATATATAAACAAGAAAGAGATGAATTTGTTAACGTCATCCTAGAACCTGAACTTTCAGTGAGAATAATGGTAAGTCATGAATTTAACAGAGAGGCGGTAGCATCTGTTACAGCAGCTAAAAACAGTCAGTCCCCTTTATAACTAAGAACTGTAAAACAAAATTTTTCAGAATGAATGTTTGGCTTCCATATAATCAGAGAATTATAAAATATTTCTTAAAACTGAATTATTTTTTAGAAGAAAAGGGATTTAAGGTGTCAACATGTAGAATCCGTTACAAATGGATTGGCTGAGCACTATACTCAAATCGTGTTCTGACATCTCCACACAGATTTTGAATTCAAATCAATCTTCAACTTTAAGCTCGTTTAGAATGTCTTCTGCATAGTGTCCCTTACTAAGATATTGCTGTACCAACATTCCCCTTTTCTTCCTTTTCAAGGCCTTGTAACAAGCAATAGAGGCAATAACAAAAGTTAAATCAACTTTATCTCAAGTCCATTGTCAGAGGTTTGAAAATAAGACACTAGGTACCTACATTAAAATCTCATAGAATATTTATGGTGGACTATTCAATTCAATTCAATTTATTAAGCCATTAAACAAACAGTGATAGGCTTCGTCACAATACAGAAGGGAGGCAAAAACATACATTTGAAAATACACATATAATTGAAGACAGTAGAGTTTCATTAGAATGAAAACACAAAACATTTTGAAACTGTAAAATTAATGAAAACACTTCACTCTCAATGTAATATTTGTAACTAAAAGTAAATAACTTTATTTAAAAACAATTTCGTATGAATTTATGTTAAGGACCTCATCTACAGAGTAGAAAGGATTAATTAAAAGCAAATTATAAAATCTAGCTTTGAAACTATTGGTTGCTAACTTACAATATAGACTGGGAAGCTTATTATATAATTTTATCCCCATGACAGGAAAATTTGTACTAGTTTTATGTAATCTACAGTATGGAATATTAACTTGTTCATTATTCCTAATTTCATGATCATGTATATTGGCTATTCATGAGCAATTTTCTATATTTTGTCGAGTGTAAAGGACTAGGTCGTATATATATAAATTTATGACAGTTAATATCTGTGATTGTTTGAAAAGAGGTCGACAGTGTTCAAGATAGTTTGATTGACATAGAATTCTAATGTCTTTCTTTTGCAAAATCAAGACACTCTCAATTTTGCTACCATTTCCCCCAAAAAATTAAGGCATACGTAATTATCGACTGAAAGAATGAAAAGTAGGTACATCTTAAATAATTTTGAGAAACGCAAGTCACTAATTTCTTTAATAAATATATAACTCTTGATAATTTTGTGCATATATATTCGATATATTTTTCCCATGTCAAACTGGAGTCTATAAAAAGTCCTAGAAATTTGGTATAGTTTTGTATGTTGTCCTTTTTTATTACATGATTTAGGGCAAGAATGGGCATCGTGCCTCACTTGAGAATTTGTGCCTCACTGACCTTCACAGAGCTTATCGCTCTGAGTGACAACATCTACACAGTCCCCATTTCTCCCTCATGCAGATGCTAGGAGTGCGCAGGATCTATATCAGTTTCATAAGCAATATCAGTGGTGGCATAATGGCATTATCAAGGCAGTGTGTATGCATTAGAAAACCATTATTTCATGAGAAATGGGAGGAAGAGTTTTTTTGCTATTTAGAAGGGGAGAACATACGATGAATGTTATGCTCGAAAATCCTATTAGGCATTAATAAATTTAATATACAACGACATTACTCCTCATTTTTTTATTTTTATTTTATTGGGTTATTTTACGACGCTGTATCAACATCTCAGTTTATTTAGCGTCTGAACGAAATGAAGGTGATCATGCCAGCGAAATGTGTCTGGGATCCAGCACCGAAAGTTATCCAGCATTTGCTTGTATTGGGTTGAGGGAAAACCCCGGAAAAGACCTCAACCAGGTAACCTGCCCCGACCAGGATTCGACCCCGGGCCATCTGGTTTCGCGGCCAGACGTGCTGACCATTACTCCACAGGTGTGGACCCCCAGACAGTTTTTGAATTCAAATCAATCTTCAACTTTCAGCTCGTTTAGAATGTCTTCTGCATTGTGTCCCTTACTAATATGTTGCTGTACCAACATTCTCCCTTTTTTTAATTTTCAAGGCCTTGTAACAAGCAATAGAGGCAATAACAAATGTTAAATCATCTTCATTTCGGTCCATTGTCAGAGGTTTGAAAATAAGACACTAGGTACCTACATTAAAATCTCATACTATATTTATGGTGGACTACACAATGAATGTAAGTTTAACATGTTCAATCAACATGTTAACAGTAATCTGTAACATGTTAATATGTCAATGATCCTCAGTCATGTCACTGACGTCCTTCATGTTGACAAACGTTTACTACCGAATTACCATGGATTCTTTAGAAAAATCGAATACACACACAGCATAAATCCACATCTCCATTGTGCAATGTTTTTATAGCGATATCACTTCTAATTATATTCTCCATAAATACGTGTAAGATCAATACAATTCATGCTCTTCCTTTTAACCTGTGATACTAGTATGGAGACATAATTCGATTAATGCTTGGTTTGTTTTAAATCTACATTTACCCTGTTTGGTTATTTTCTTATCTAGCAGCATTGGACTTTAATAATAGAATCAGATGTCTACTCAGTATATGTCTAATTCCTTGCACATTGCAATTGATAAACAAACAAACAAAATACAAGTAATTTTTTTCAGTTTACCTGTGATAAAGTCGTATTCTCTTTTATTTCACATGTGTTATGTGGTTCTGAACCCAATAGGTCAACCTCAGGTTCCATCTTGATCTCATCCATCATAACTGAAAGATAAGTTACAATAGGCCAATTGAAAGTGATTTACAGAAATTGAGCTGTGCAGGAGAACGCATTACAAGTTGGCATGATAATTCTCTGGGCGGCGAGAAAAGGTACGTAAGTCAAAAAGAATAATTTTTCAGGAGAGATTTTCTTTTAATTTACTCAACTGAATATAAGCATATATGCATAAGGGTGTAAATTATTTGTCTTATTTGAACTGTTGTATCAGTGAAGCGTGGTGATTCAGTGAAGTTATGGTTTTACAGTGCAGTGAATAGTTCCGATCAGTGATAATTTATAGCGTCAATGAAATGTGTTCTATAGTGTCAGTGAAATGTGTCATAGTGCCACTTCAGTGAGTGAGATGAGAGTAAAGTGAAAGACTATTGAAACTTATGTAGGGCCTATACATATGTAGGTTGTATTATAAAATTAGGTTATTTTATGTTTTATTATTAATTGTAATTTTTGTGTTAAATTGTATTGTGTGTTGTAATTTTATTGTGTATTGTTTATATTGTGTATACCACTACCACCAGGTGCTTGCCCACTTGCAGTGTAAATAAATACATATACATAATAATGAAATTCATATATGTTGGTTAAAGTAAGGCCCTTTTCAATTTTAAATACAAGAAATTTTATTATTTCAAAAATTAGAAAAAATATTACACTTATGTGAATAGGTACAACAGAAAAATCGACTTTTTAACTTGTGTGCCTTTTCCCGCCGACCAAAGAATTATCATCTACCTAGGGGGGCAAAGGTTAATTGGGATTTCCTGATCTCCGATCGGGTCAAGAACCCTGACAGAACTGATATTGAACCATTCTGGTGAATTTCGATGAAGTCCGGAGGGACTTATTAGTGAAATTCACGCTCCTCACCTCCACACTGGGATCTTTTTAAAATGGAAAAGAGAAAGTGGTTAACGAAAAGCAACGGGAAGCTACAGCATTTATCTTTCTCAAGAAAAACTGCAAACAAGGGATGATGTGTGTTTTCACAGTAAAAGATTTCGAATGTAAACTATCCCCGCATATGGAAGGGGATGCAAGGGAAGGACACATTATGAAGCAACCCAACAGAGAAGAAAAGAAGATTGAGGATTGGAACGTGGAATGTAAGGACTCTTCTGTAGGCAGGTAAGTTGGAAAAATTGGAGCAAAGAAATGAGAAGGAGCAAAGTGGATGTGATGGGAATATCAGAATTAAAGGTGGGAAAATAGTGGTGAATTGGTGAGTGACGAATTTAGGTTGTTTTATTCGAATGGTGAGTGGAAAGGAAGTGATAGTGTTGGTGTATTACTGGGACCACGTGTGAAAGATAAAGTGATATCAGTGCGTTATGTAGATGACCGGATGATAATGGTGAGACTACTAAGGAAGAAAATGGACTTAGCGCTAGTGCAAGTTTAAATTCCACATAGTGGATTAGCAGACGAGGAAGAGGAAGAAAGCTATGACAAGATAGAAGAAAAAAATTGAGGAGAAGAAGGGAGCATGTGTAATTATAATCGGCGACTGGAATGCAGAAGAACAGCTGGAAAATATGGACTGGGAAAAAGAAATGATAGAGGAGAATATTTGGTGAATTTCTGTAAAAGAAATGCAATGACTGTTGGAAATACATTATTCCAACAACATAAACGAAGAAGATACACATGGGCATACCCAAGGGACGAAAGGAGATAAGAGATACAGTGATAGACTATTATACTGGTAAAGGAAAGATTCGGAAATTGCTTAAAAAATGCAGAGACTCTACCAGGAGCGGATATTAACTCAGATCATGTCCTACTGATAAGCGAAGTAGATATTCGTCTAAAGAAGATATGAGGAAGACAGGTGACGAAATTGCACATGGAAGAACTGAAGAATGAACAGGACAGAAAAAAATTTGAAGCGAAATTTCAAGAAAAAGTGGCTACATTAGATTCCACACCTGGGAAGGGTAATGAGTACTGAACTCATTGAAAAAGTTGTATAGAGACAAGAGGAAAAAAATGGAAAAATATCAACACAGAAGGTACAAGAAACTACAGGGAACTCAACAACGAACTAAGAAGAGAAACTGATAAATTAAAAGAAGACTGGATGAAAGAGGAATGTGAAGAAATAGAGAATATAGAGAGAAAAGGTAGTAAAATGTTTGGATTTCACAAATAAGAACAGGATATCCATGTGGTTGATGGAGGACGACATCGGAAGTGATACAAGAGACAAACAACGAATGCTGAACAGATGGACGAAATATGTAGAAGAGTTATATGACACAAAAAATCTTCTAGATGACTTAGCTATAGAAGACGAAGAAGCCATATGAAAAGAAGAAAAAGGATTCTCTATTTTAAGACAATAAGTTGAACTAGCGCTTAAGGAAATGAAGAATGGGAATGGAACAGGAGTTGATGGAATCCCCATTGAATTAATGAAATGGATGGGTGAAGAGAAGAAGCAAATTCTATCATTATGCAACGAAATATATGAGAAAGGCGAATGGATTCAAGATTTTACAGAGACAGTGTTGATTCCTATACCGAAGAAAAATAATGCACAAGAAATGTAAGGAGTTCAGGACTATCAGTCTAATATCGTACTCGTCGAAGATTCTCTTGTGAATACTGAATACTTGAACAATTGAAGGAGAGCAGTTAGGCTTCAGGAAGGGAAAAGGTGCGAGAGATGCAATTAGACTGCTACAGAGAATAGGTGAAAGATACCTGGAGAAGAATAAAGAAGTGTATATAGCATTTGTGGAACTAGAGTGAATTGGGATAAACTGATAGGGATCCTAAAGAAAATTGTCGTGGATTGGAAAGAAACGAGCGAAAGTTAGGATAGGAGAAGAAATGTCAGAAGAAAATTAAATTGGAAGAGGAAGTATGTCAAGGATGTCCTTTATCAGCTAACCTGTTAAACATCTACTTGGAGGGTTTAGTAAACAACTGTTTTCAGAACATGGGGGGAGTGATAGTGGAGGAAGAAGAATAAAGTGCATAAGATTTACTATTGATATGGCGTTGTTAGCAAAGAGGAACAGTATGGGATAAAGATAAATGCAAATAAGACGAAGAACATGGTCACAGGAAGATAAATATTACTATTACTTGGCCAATCTTCGATAACGTTCACAATTTTCATGATCCTGACGTCTTATTTGCGTTTCGTTATGAGTTAAATAAGGGAATAGCAAAGTCACATGAGCCAGAAGTATGTTACAAGACATGTGGGCTAGTTGAGGCGATATCTACGTGGCGTGAAGCCGAGAAATGTCAAAAGCATTCAATAATTTAAGAATTTATTTTTATTTTATTGGGTTATTTTACGACGCTGTATCAACATCTAGGTTATTTAGCGTCTGAATGATATGAAGGCGATAATGCCGGTGAAATGAGTCCGGGGTCCAACACCGAAAGTTACCCAGCATTTGCTCGTATTGGGTTGAGGGAAAACCCCGGAAAAAACCTCAACAAGATAACTTGCCCCCACCGGGAGTCGAACCCGGGCCAACTGGTTTCGCGGCCAGACGCGCTGACCGTTACTTCACAGGTGTGGACTAATTTAAGAACGATTTTTCTCCTTGTAGCCCATTGTGCGGAGGTATCGAATCTTAACTTCAATTTATATACGATGCAATCCATAAATCTCTAAAAAATACAAAATTACAACTCACCTCTTCCACAACTGTACTTCAGCGAAACGAAACTCCAACTCACTCATCTACCGAATGTGGAAACAATTAACACCCAGCATCCACACAAAACTCCAACCATAGAGATCAATGCTGCCGTGAATGTAATGGCGTTTACTGCTTCTCACATACTATCGGCAACAGTCTAGTATAGAGTTGATCTTAAACTATATTTCCAAGCATCTGTGACAACTGTGACTGTGACAATTAAATATCTGTGACTTTTATCTGTGATTTTGTCACACCGATATTTTATATCGATAAGTAAGCACAATATGCATGAATTACACCGATATTTTGTCACATCGATAAAAATTAACAGGACATATTGAAGAGCAGTGCAATGTGAATACGAATTCTCTATACACGCCACTAGAGATGGGAAAAGTTATTTTCTCGTAACAGTTCCAACTGTTCCAGTTCCACGAAAATACTAGGTTTCAAATAACAGTTCCAAAATAACAGTACCACAATTGAATATATTATATAGCCTACGCCGAATTTCGTTCCACAGTATTGGGTCGAAACCCTCACCTCCAGTGTTTTCCCTTTGTGGCCTGACTCCATGTTGTTACCATAACAGATAAATTCTGTAGAATCAGAAATTAATTTTTACATTATATATATATATATAATTTAATTTAATTTGGAAACTGCACCAAAATAAAACACACCAGGAATGAACGAAACTCCTCCAGATTCATGTCCCTAAATTCAGTTCTGTCATTCTGTGAAGCGTTTGACACAATTTATTTATGTTAAAACCCTTTAGTCAAAGTAGTTTATGCAAACATTTGGGTAAAAAAGGCAAAAGTATAAGTCGAGGGCCATGAGAAAGTTCAGAAATCATACTGACAGTATTGACACCACGAAACCAGTTACGTTATATTTATGCACGACGCCAGTTCAGGATTAAAAGTTGGTATTGTCTTTGTCCCTGAAAATTGTTAAAAGTAGCCAGATCTAGTGACAAAGTCGCTAAATTGACAACACTGCAGCAACTGTTGTCATAATGTAGTTCCATACACGGCCGACTTGATGCTAGCTTCGCTTCGCGAAGGTATCATCAAGTCGGCCGTGTCCCATAACATCGAGTATATTGTAACATGTAACAGCAAGTATTTTGTATAACAGGTATAGTACTACTAGTATATAATGTAACAGTGGTATTTTGGAACAGGCCGTTACGTTATTTTATAGTCATAACTCATAATGCAGTTCCATAAAATCGAGTATTTTTTGTAACAGCAAGTATTTTGTATAACAGGAGTATTTAATGTAACAGTGTTATTTTGGAACAGGCCAGTGAGCATAGAGCTCAGTGGAAGAGCCACGTACTACTAGTACGTAATGTAACAGTGGTATTTAGGAACAGGCCAGAGAGCATAGAGCTCACTTCCCTGTATGTCATGTGATGCAGTACGATGTCATAATGAGTCGAGATGTGAATTCCTGGAAATGAAATCTTTTCTAATGCTAAATTGAATTCGTAGATCAGGTTTGTTCGAAGCAGGAAATGTAATGTAATTTTAAATTATTTGTAAATTGGTCACGAAATCGAAATGGATCCCAGTGGTAAATAAAACCTAACCTATTCTTCCTCTTCTGGTTAGCTGAAGGTCACAATAGTGTTCAATGTCTTCAAAAATGCATAAATAAAAGCTATAATCAATTCGGCCGCGCTAAAATTCATATTAATAATGTACCGTCATGAAGAATAATCTCATTGTAATGAAATATGAAAAATTTACCGTTGTACTTTTTTAACAAAAGAACTTCAATAATACAGTCATGTTTCAACAGACTTTAGTTTAATTTCAAGAATTGGTAATGAAACTAAAACTGTAAAGTATCTGGAAATAAAACATAACCTATATATTTTCATCTCCCTTGATAAAATTCACAATACAGTTACTATAATACAGGCATTATGTTATTTGATAGAATCCTATACTCAATTAACATCAGTTCCAAGATAATGTGTACATTTTTTAAAGACGATCTTCGTATCTTTACTATTTATCTTTTACTTTAGTTTCCAACATTTATTTCAGTACGACGAAAGGATTCCCAATTCTGCTTTCAAACAGTAGCGCCAACTTATATGGGCTCGTCGTGTTGTGAGATTTATTTAACTTACGGCTCGTCAAATGTTTGAGCCCACCCACTGTTTTCCAAAAGTTGGCGTCACTGCTTTCAATAGTACCAAACATGTTCCGTTCTGTGGAACAGGCGTTGTCATAATGTAGTTCCAAAGTGAAACGAATATTTGTAACCGCAAGTATTTCGTACTAGCTCAAAGCAACACTGTTATTTTGGAACATAGCGTTCCAAGGTGCTGTTACTTTTTGGAACAGTTTCAAACAAGGAACAGTTCCAAAATAACTGTTACGTTATTTTTTCCCCACCTCTACACGCCACATATCAGTGGTATATATGGGAAAATGCAACAAATAAGTTATGTACATGTACCATTAACAAATAAATACTAAGCTAACTCAACAGAAACATGTAAAAAGTTAACCTCATATACCAAGCAAGAGGTTATATCGTAGTTGACTGTAGATATAATTTTTAATGTAGTTGGGTATGGAGAAATTGAGGTTATGTGATTATCCTAATCGTTTTAAAAATTGATCCTGCATTAACATTATAATATTGAGTCAGAATAAAAATTAACGAAACATCAGTATTCCGAAAAACAATGGAAAATAATTACAAAACAAAACTCTTGTTCAGACAGGATTTTACACAAGATAAAGTATTGGTAACCAATGGTATTATTACTATTTAAATCGTGTAGTCATATAATTTATAATAAGATGGCGAAACTAGCGCTGAAGTAGTTTCGGCGAATTCGAATGTGAAAATCGTTGCATTTATAAGGATTTTTTTTTTTTTGTGGAGAGACAGTTTCTCGGGTTAAACTAGCGCTGAGGTAGTTTAGGTGATTTCGGAAGTGAAAATCGTTGAATTTGATTTTTTGTGGAGATGCAGTTGATCGTATATCCATGGCATAACAAAGCCTAAACTAACCAAACCTAACCTGTCACAGATTCGTATATGCAAAGTGTATATGCGGAGTGCGAAGGGAACTACCTCAACGCTAGTTTAGTCGTTGAACCTATATGTCTAGGCACAATAAAAGCTTAAACCAACCAAACCTGACCTGTCACAGATTCGTATATGAAAGGTGTATAAGGGGAATACGAAGGGAACTACTTCAAGGTTAGTTTAGCGAAATAAGTTGCCCATCATATTTGCCAGTTTTGTCTCGTTCGGTTTTAATTGAGTGGAAAATACTTACAAATTAATATAAATTGACAGTAAGCTTAATATGAAAATTTGAAGATCTCGGGGAATACATAAAATATTTATAAAACATATATACAGACTAAAATATGAAGAAGAAAAAAAATGTCAGATTCATGATTATATTATTATAATGCTGCTAATAACTTTGCAACACATCATCACTTTGAAAAAAATAATATTGAACAAAATATCACGAAAAAATAATCAAATACCACCGCCCGATTGCTGTTATTGTATCATGCGCATGTGCAAACCCACGACGTAGAGGAGAAAATATCAGTCACAGACGTTGCAACGGTGACAGAGTACTGAATACGGAGCAGATTTCGATAGCGATATTTTGTCACAGATATTTCGCGTCATCAGTCACAGATTTATCTGTGACAAAATATCGGTTTGTGACATATCGACCATCTCTAGTCTAGTACATACGGTCACGAAGGTCAATACGAAGTAAATATGCATCCGTAGATAGTTGCTAACCACAATGATCGCTACTATCGCCTCATCACAGACAATGCTGCACAGTCTATTGTTCCTAGTATCCTCAAAACTCAACCTCGTACCTATATACTAATATAGACTGTGTATCGGCATTCTAGCAGATTTGCCAGATGTGGCTACTTGTCGCCATTCTGGCGCCTTTTATGTTCCTTGTGGCGATGAAAGTTTTCACTTAGCGAAATGGATATTTTTCTAGCGTCTTTAATATGTGTCTGTGTGTCTACCCACTTCACTTTGCGTGATTGGGGTTCCACATTAAAATTATAAAAATAATGTAACTAAAACATACTTTTCACAGTACTGTGGTCCATTGTACGTAATATTCGTCAGAACGTAAATATCCGTCAGTTATTGTAGTTCCGTTCATTTTCAATAGAAGGCAGAGTAACGTTCAAGATTGCGTAGAAAACTTCTCCAGGCTCTGGTACGAGAATCTAAAACGAGTATATGTGGTTTACAATGATGTTTTTAATAACATAATTAAGTGGAATTAACGCATATAAATATACGGTATTACATTAATTGATTAAATATGTGGTTTATATTAGGCCTACCAATTAAAATTTTCGTTTAAAATAGACCTACATGAAATTTATTTCTAAACTTCGATAATTAATAGAAACGATTTTGAGCAGCAAGCCGTTAATTAATAATAGCGGGAATTCAGCGATGTACTCGGCCTATTAGCATTTAGCAGATTCTTTCATTTGGTACAAGGAGTGGGAGAACATGTTGGGCTAAAGATAATAATTATAGTTTAATTAAAATTATATATTCAAGCCTCAAAATCCGGTACCGTTTAGTCATAATTCAATATCACTACCATTTTAAAACAATGTACCATTATACTCACCTAATGCAGAAAATTAACAATTTCAAGGGCCTACAGTTAAACAAAAAATTCGAATGCAGCAATTTGTAAAGTATGTAATATATGTAAACAACAGAATACAGGTTGGACAAACAGCAAAATGCAAGCATCAAAGATATACACGATAGCTGAATAATGCCATTTAATGATACTGTATCTTTGTATTAAATAATATTAACAATAAAATAATTACACATTTATGAATGTATATAAATGGATATGTTCATAATTACAATGTAAGACTTTTTTAAGTTTATTACTCCTTTCACTATCAACTTCAGGGATAACTGGCTACTTTCTGCCGCCGTGTTGGTGTATAGCTGGCGACACTGATCTGGAATGATCTGATAACCCTGCGTTGTAGGTTACAACCTAGATCATATATATAGTATATATGATCTAGGCTAAGACGTAAGCATAGAGGAGTCACGCCGGGAATAACAGCATCGCGACTATAGTAATTGTGGACCTAGAAATGGTTTTGGACAGAGTGAATTGCAATAAACTGATAGGGATCCTAAAGAAAAATTGGCGTTGATTGGAAAGGGAGAACATTGTTCAGTAATCTTTATATGAAACGAGCGAAAGTCATGATAGGAGAAGAAATGTCAGAAGAAAATGAAACTGGAAGAGGAAGTATGTCAAGGATGTCCTTTATCACCTAACCTGTTAAACATCTACTTGGAGGCATTAGTACAGAATTGTTTTCAGAACATGGGGGGGAGTGATAGTGGAGAAAGAAGAATAAAGTGCATGAGATTTGCTGATGATATGACGTTGTTAGCAGAAGAGGAACATTATGGAATGAAAATAAATGCAAATAAGACGAAGAGCATGGTCACAGTAAGAAAAATATTAATATTACTAGGCCAATCTTCGATATCCTTCACACTTTTCATGAGCCTGACGTCTTATTTGCGTTTCGTTATGAGTTAGATGGGTTAAATAAGGGGATAGCAAAGTTACATGAGCCCGAAGTATGTTACAAGACATGTGGGTTAGTTGAGGCGGTATCTACTTACGTGACGTGATGCCGAGGAATGTCAAAAGCTTTCAATAATTTAAGAACGATTCTTCTACGTGTAGCCCTTTGTGAGGAGGTATCGAACCTTAACTTATATTTATATACGATGCAATCCAAAAAAAAACTCTAAAAAATACAAAATTAGAACTCACCTCTTCCACTACTGAATTTTAGCGAAACGAGTCCCCAACTGTCTCATCTACCGAAAGTGGAAATTCACACAAGCGCCAACGATAGAGATCAATGATGCCGTGAATGTGATGGAAATTACTGCTCCTGCGATACTATCTATCGGCCACAGTGTAGTACATATGCATCGTCGCTTACGAGATTACACGTGTAATAACGCAAGCAACGATATGCATCCATTGATAGTTGATAACCACTATGATTGCTACTATCGCCTCATCACAGACAATGCGAAATAGTACCGGCACAGTCTATTGTTCCCAGTATCCTCAAAATTGAAGCTTCGTGACTGTATATACTAATATAGACTGTGTATCGCCATTCTAGCAGAGTTGCCGGATGTGGATATTAGTCGCTATTCTGGCGCCTTTTATGTTCCTTGTGGCGATGAAAATTTTCACTTAGCTATACGGCTACTTTTCTGGCGTCTTTAATGTATGTATGTATGTGTCTACGCACTTCACTTTGCGTGATTCGGTTTCCACATTAAAATTATAAAAATTATGTAAGTAAAACATTCTTTCCACAAGACTGTGATCTATTTTACGTAGTATTCTTTATAATGTAAATATCCGTCAGTTCTTGTAGTTCCGTTCACTTTCAAAAAGGCAGAGCGTCCACAGTATAAGATACTGTGGAGTAACGTTCAAGATTGCGTAGAAAACTTCTCCAGGCTCTGGTACGAGAATCTAAAACGTGTATATGTGATTTACAATGATGTTTTTAATAACATAATTAAGTGGAATTAACGCATATTATAAATTGATTAAATATGTGGATTACATTACCAATTAAACTTTTATATATAATATATGTAATAATTATTGAAGATTCCTTTACAACTTCCTGTATGTATTTTCCTGTTTCACAGATCTATTAAGGATGCAAAAAATAAAATGAAGGGATATGTAATATGCTCAAAGGTACAACAGGTTCATGTACCTTGAAAAATACCCTCTTCTAATTTGGAATACATGGAATATAAGTGGGAATGTAGCTGTAAAAACTGACAGTCCTATTTAAAAATATATTAGCCATCAGTGGCTGCTCGTGAACATTTGCATTGGGAGAGCTGCAGTAGATTTTCGTACATACAAATTTCGCTTCTTGACACTATTGCTAATAAGTATAGGACAAAATTAAATGCATTACATATCGAAAAAACAAAACTTACTGCCTTAGTTCTGAGATATCTCTGGCATCAATTTCTAATTGCTAAAAAAAAAAACTAATACCATCGATTTCAGTCTGAATTTCAGATCGGTAGACACTTATCTTGCAATCTACCAGTTCATTCTGAATTGTCTTAGAATAACCTTAAACAGTGGCATGTTCCAAATGATTTTTGAGAGGCTCGTTTAGATTACTCACGAACTGTAGCAACCCACGAAACACACCAGGGTTTTTCGAATCGTTTTTTCATCATGTCCCCAAGGGGAAGTTCATATTTGCCACAAAATTTGATACAATAAATGTATTTTTTTAATTACTTTAATGATTTGTTCTCACTTCTTGATTATGTTTGAGAATGTTTGTTCTGTTCGTTTCTCTTAATTGCACAGCAATATTAGTTTTGCCTAACATTACCAATGAAACATCATTTTTCAGGTGAGACTGCGAAGATTCGTGCATTTTGCCTTTTAGGGGCAAATGTCCTAAATGTGTCACACCACTCCTAGTCCATGCAGCATCACCACCGAAGAGGAGGCAAGGAACCCAAAATACAGATTTTTTTTGTTTTGTTTTATCCACATAACCACAAATGCTTAGTGTAAATTTCATTGTTATACTTCCTTACATATATCCACTATTTCGGCTACATAAAGCTTGAGTAAGATTTAGGTCGGGTAACGGACGACCCTTTAATTTCACTTCATTATATCAATCTTCTCCGCAAGGAAAAGATGAGAAAAATTAAATTAATATTCTGTAATTCACACACATTCATGCTTGCAAATTTGCACTGGTTAAGTTACGGTACTAAGACTACACTTGAATACAATTGCTTACATAGTTATTACATTAATATCTAGACCACAAAACAACATGAAAGTAAATAATGAAAGTTGGATAAGTAATTTTTGTGTAAGAAACAGTTATAATAATAATAATAATAATAATAATAATAATAATAACAATAATACTAAATAATAATAGTAATAATAATAATAATGAGATAATTTTGATATTTATCTGTGATATATATAACCATTAAACATTGAGAAATCTGAAACAGCTACTATTGTTAACAAGAATTGTTAGAAAAATATTTCCTTAGCCTATTCTTAAATTGGTTTGATGTCTGACAGTCCCTGACATTATTCAGTAGAGAATTCCAAAGTCGAGGAACAGCCACATTGAAAGAAGTTGAACATGAGAATGTTCGGTGGGAGGGAATGGATAATATTGAGAAGTGTTGTAATCGTGTGTCTAGGTTATGATAGGTGGATAAATTTTGAAAACGAGACGCAAGATAAACAGGAGTGGAGAAATGTAATATGTGAAAGAGAAGGGAAAGACAGTGGATTTTCCTACGAATTGTAGGTTCCCTCCAAATCATAGGGATACCAAAGGGCAATGACTTCCTTTTTCCAACTCCTCAACTCTTCAACACAACTACGACATACTTTATGGGGGTACCAGGATTTGTCCTGGTCTCCAAACTTAATGCCAAAATATTGAAAGTAAGTGTTCTTTACAAAAGCTGTTATAGTCTGTCTTTGTTTTACTAACGTACCTATATGACCCGCATATATAGCAAAACAAATTTGGATCATTTACACAACCACGTTTCGACATTTTTATGAAATAACACTATTATGTTGTATTCTCGCAGAAAAATGAGAATTCACACACTTCACTTTTACACGACAACCACCAACACAAAACTGATCCTCTAATTTTTTTCAACTTTTAAAACGGGATAGGTTTATTATCTCTTATTATCTATTATTTAAGCTTGGTATTATGTTAGACCTAACAGGATCTCAATAGAATATATTTGTAAGAACAGAACGTTGTTACTTTCAGCTGTAAGAAGGTTCTGTCACCAAACGATACCATTTTAAATAAGGTGTTGTACTGCCGTATATTATTTAAAAAGGGTATCGATAACTGATGTACTGCTATAAGTACCTACCTAAGTTTTTAATTGGTTGTGGAGGCTCTTACATCTCAGGAAGAAAAACATTTTCCCAGCAGCGCAATATATTCAAGACTAATTTACAAACATGTTAAATGATTTATTCTTGTAACGAAAACAGACGCTCCCTGGACCAAATAGTCGTATTTTAATTATGTAATTACTTCATTGTTTGATGTGGTATTGTATGACGTTATGACTGAAATACCGGTACCTATCTTTTTGTTTTTTTCGACCATAACAGACCGAATATATAAGATCTCGCGCTCAAGAGTGGTGGAGTTCAGGGGTTTGAGATGGCCTACAAACCACAAGTCATGCTAAAAATGTTGATTGTCAATTGTTCAATATGGAGTATTGTGCACTACATAGAACTGTTAACGTAGTTTCCCCTAACTATGGTCCACATTTCACATTTTTCTTTGTATATTCAATACTATTCATCCAGATTAAGTGAAATTTTGGCTTTGGACTCTTGTAAGTGTATATTAAATAAATATTGACATATGTGATTGAAATTATTTAATTACACGTGTTAAAAAATAATAAAAATTGGTACATAGTTGTATTCTGAGTTGCCCAACTATGGTCCACTCATATATTCATGCTTGAAAGCATGAATGTACTATAGCTGGAGTTGTACATCAATACATTGAGTTTCTAATTTAAGGGTAGAAACATAATCTAGCACAGAAATATTAAAAATAAATGAAAAGTACATGGATTCTTTTTATTAGTACACATTGCATAAACACACAATAAACAAGTGAAATCTGAAAGTCATTTTCCTACAATAATGAACAACTACACTCACCGGCAAAAATACCGGGCCACCTAAAGTTTCTCAATTTTTTTATGAGGTGAGAATCAGAAAAGCCATTATGAAATGAAGAAAACATTGCTTCCCAGAAAAAAAAAAACTCTTCTTTAGTATCACTTGCGCTATTATTTTCAACGCCAAACAATGGATATAATTAAAAGGTGTAAAAACTTACAAATTGTTTCAATTTTCTTCCAAATGTGCAACGATGTTGCTGGAGCAATTCTGGGCCTTTAGCTGGTTCTTCTAAAATTCAGCCCACATTCATCCAGACCTCTGCTTACAGTTCTCTTACTCACGTTAACTTGTCTCATTTTCTGGAAGGCTCTTCTGGTCCCAAGAACTGCAGCCACATAACACTGACTATTCCCATCTTCTATCAATGCACCCATTTTGCTGAATCGGTAGGACTTAGTGACATTTATATACAATGAAGTACTCCAATACTGCCTCAAGAGAGCTTACCAGTCTGTAGACTTCTTCAGCATAGCTTGAAATGAGTGCGAGAAGTTTAGACACAATATTGCAAGAAGAACGAATCTTCTTTTCAGAGCATTGTTTGCTATTATGTATTCAGTATTACATTGTTACGTATCATAAAATAAATCAATAACTACATGAACCTCAGCACACCTACAGTTATTTAAAAAATCCTATAATTTTCAAAAATTTTAAATAATATGTAGTTGGCCCGATTTTGTTGCCGGTCAGTGTATATTAAAGAACAAAAGTACGGTATCAAAATAAACTAACACATTCTTAGCAAAATATTATGCACATAAATTAACTGATAATGTTTGTTTACCATACTGAGAACTACATTCAGTACGATTATTTCTCTCCTTTGAATCTCCACTTCTCTTGTAATTCTGAAATTGAAAACAAATCTCTCTTTTTCGAGACGCATATGGGGTCTTCAATTTGTTTTATTATGTTTTCCTATCTATAGAATAAAATGTCTTCCATTTCTCGCCACCTCAGTAATTGCCGCTTCTTACTATACATGAAACAACAGCTCCATTGTTCTTCACTTCCAAAACTTTCCCTGGCCACAATTCCTCCTCAAAAGTAACTACCCTATAACTATGTGCCTTTAGCATTATTTTAAGATATTTCGTTTTCTTTTCCACAACTGACTCACTGTCTGTAAATATGGAGAGTACACCGGAAACATCATAATCTGTATCCAATTCAATTTCATCGCTCTCATAGTCACTTGCAGGGAAGGTTGTGATCCTTCTAACCTGAAGTTTTCGTTTTACCGGACCACTATTCTTGTTAGTACCAGTGATGCTGGAACAGACTAATATGTTAAATGGTGTTTTAGAATATACTGCGATACCGTATAGGCAGAAGTAAACAATAAAATTGTTCACAGTTCATTAAAACAAAGATTTCAAAATGAAATACAAATATGGTCCACGAAAAATTCTGGTATATAGTTGAGGACTGACTTCTAGCCTTGGCTAAACATTTCATAGTCCTTAACCTCCGCCAGTCTAATTATAACGGGAAAGTAAACACTATATAGCAAGGTTTAATTGTACAAACAATAATATATCTATAATTAACCAGTTCTACAGAGGAGAGCTTAATAAAACAAACACAAACTGAATGATTTCGTGTCTTCCCACATTCAATAGAACGATGCACACTGACCTTGTTAAGCATCCATATCATTGCCACGTGTAATGGTAGATAGAAGCATCTATGGGGAACATAATTCCTCCACAGTGGCGCCTTAATGGCAACCACTGAACTCCTGGGGGACTAAGTAGTACATAATGCGTTTTGGACCATAGTTGGGTGCCTGGACCATAGTTATGGGAAATTACGGTACCTATTAAGTATACATTACCGTAGCTCACACAAATACGTAATTAAGCATGAAAAATATATTATTACTGAATAATTAATACTTAATATGTGCCGCGTGTGTATTTGTAAAATTATTCCATCTCTGGCTTTAATGCTTTCATAAAAAACGCAACACAAATCAGTCATATAATTTCTGTATAGTACCTCCAAATAGCATTAAATTTAACTGCAATACATATAGCTAATTATTAATGTCGATATAATATAAAGTTTTATGTGCGTAAGCTTCTGTTTAGTCCTACCTTATATGCATTTTTTGTGCCCCGTCCTCATTTCACTCCACCATACCCGCTCTTGTAAAATGTTGTCTGTGTCAATTAGGACTATATTATTCTCACCCCTTCACATGCAATATGAAAGAAAAATGGTATGTATCTTCTTCAGATATCCTGTTCCGAAGAATAAATTCTCATATATCTTTGGATGTGTGTATAAATTTTCATCCCCCGTAATTTATACATACAGTGCTTACAAATTATCTCTGGCCAGAGTGTAGGCGTATATGGCTCATTAGGTTTGCTTTAAGTGTAAACATTTTCCACAGTAATCACACTTGAAAGTATTTTCGTCTGTGTGAAGAAAAGAATGTGCTTTAAGATGTGAAAAAACGACTACCGCATTTAAATGGTTTTTCACATGTGTCTACGGGAAAGATCATTCAGATTACCTTATATAGAGAAAGACATTCCACTGACATCACATGTGTGCGGTTTTTCTATTATATGAAGCTTTAAGGAAGCCACCTGTGTGAAACACTTTTCACATTGATTAAATTTGAATAGCTTTTCCTCTGTGTGAATGTGGGAGTGATATTTTAGAATTGCGGATTGTGAGAAAGATATTCCACACAGGTCGCATTTCAACGACTCTTCCCTCTATGTATGCGAGAGTAAATTTTTAGAATCCCTCTTCCTGAGAAACAATTTCCACAGACATTGCATTTGAATCACTTCTCCCCTTGTGAATGCGGGAGTGATATCTTAGGCTTCCAGACTGTCTATAAGACTTTCCACACAAGTCACATTTGAAGGGCCTCTCTCCTGTATGTGTGCGGACGTGAATTTTTAGATTCCCCGTTCCTGAGAAACACTTTCCACAGGCATCGCACTTGAATGGCCTCTCACCTGTGTGAATGCGGGAGTGATATTCTAGATTTGCGAATTGTTTGAAAGATTTTCCACACACGTAACATTTGAATGGCCTCTCGCCTGTATGCATTCGGGAGTGAATTTTCAGATAGCTTTTTCCTGAGAAACACTTTCCACAGGCATCGCATTTGAATGGTCTCTCCCCAGTGTGAATGCGGGAGTGATATTTTAGGTTTGCGGATTGTGAAAAACTTTTTCCACACATGTCGCATTTGAATGGCCTCTCCCCGGTATGAATGCGGGTGTGATGTTTTAGGGTTATTAACTGTGGGAAAGATTTTCCACACAAGTCACATTTGAATGGCCTCTCCCCTGTATGTATGCGGGAGTGAATTTTTAGAGTCTGTGCGCCTGAAAAACATTTTCCACAGGCATCACATTTGAATGGCCTCTCCCCGGTGTGAATGCGGGAATGATATTTTAGGTTTGTTAACTGTGAAAAAGATCTTCCACACAAGTCACATTTGAATGGCCTCTCCCTGTATGAATGCGAGAGTGAATTTTTAGACGCCTTGTTCCTGAGCAACACTTTCCACAGACATCACATTTGAATGGCGTCTCACCTGTGTGAATTCGGGAATGATTTTTAAGACTTGTCAAATTTGTTTGAGAAGGATTGTCCACACGGATCGCAGTTGAAAGATTTCGCCCCTGTGTGTATGCGGGAGTGACTTTTTAAATCTCTCGGACTTGAGAAACACTTTCCACAGATAACGCATCTCAATGTCTTTTCGCCTGTCTGTAAAAGTTCGTCATTTTTTAGATGCCCAGATTCTCGTGAAGACTTTGCACGCACATCACACTGAATTGATATTTCTCCTGTGTGTAGGATAGCATGCGTCTTTAAAGAACTCAGTTCAAGAAAGTACTTTCCACAGATATCGCATTTCAAAGACTTTTTCAATG
Organism: Periplaneta americana; assembly: GCA_025594305.2. Classification (NCBI taxonomy): domain Eukaryota; kingdom Metazoa; phylum Arthropoda; class Insecta; order Blattodea; family Blattidae; genus Periplaneta; species Periplaneta americana. Next base: position 8,398,474 of record JAJSOF020000041.1, on the reverse strand, counting down.
TATGAGTCTGAAAATGACGTTTCAGAGTTTGAGCTGTTACAAAAACCTCATTACAGATCTTACACTTATTAGACTCACTGCTTAAGTCACAAGCAATTGAACTGTCAAGGTTGCTGCAACACTGTGTTAATTCGTCTTCATTACGAGGAATTACGTCGCATTCTGATGATCGAATCTTTCTAACATTACTGGCATTGCTGAAATGAAAATTTCACACACTAAACAACTGATAAAATCAAAATAAATAAGCATTCATATAAAGAGAGAGAAATCGAATGAATCGAAATTGAACACTAACTATTAAAAGTATATTTATGCTCGACCATGCCGAAATGTAGTAATTATACACCTGTTAGTAGCCTTTAATGCACCTCATTAAAGTACACCTATTCATTATAGTTCAGTTGTTCAGCCAATGAGAAATCACCATTGTAGCATTATACAGGCGCAAGTATCGATTATTCAATTTGTCATCTCGTTTTTCAATTCTAAATCAATTTGCAGGTTATATCAAGATTAAAGTTCATGTTATTCTCTACATTATATCAAGGTCAATGACATTCGTTCCTCGGAAAAAATCAATACTTTGCGTCTGCGCACATCTCACAATTTAAAAGGTCAGTTCTGCTCCTCACTTCGATAATCATAACATGAATATTTATGAATAATTTGAAGTTAGAAATAAGGTCGAGCATAAAAAGTCGTATGAAACTTGCCTATAATGGTAATTAAGACGCTCGTATGAAAATTATGAAACTCCCTTGCGCTCGTTTCATAAAAATACTCGCGTCTTAATTTACCATTATAGCCTCGTTGCATAATGTACTATTCCGGTTTTGATTCTTTGCTATATAGAATGAAATACAGAATTGCAATGAGCCACAGAGCTGATGATCATCGCCTGCTAGGCTGTTTGCGGTTCAGAATAGTAACATTTACAACACTACAGTGGCTGTAAAACAGAATAAAGTTGCACTTGAATGTAACATAAATAAATATAGCATTAAATAAATGATATGAAAATAAACGTCCGTCACTATAATAGTACATTATGCAACGAGCCTATAATGATAGTAATTAAGAAGCGAGTATTGATGTTTATGAAACGATTGCAAGTTGAGTTTCATCATTTTCATACGAGCTTCTCAATTACAATTATAGGCGAGTTTCATACGACTTTTTATCCTCGACCATATTTCTAACTTGAAATTATTCAGATGTATAAATTTTATTTGTATCTGACAAGGTCGGAAGTGACCTTGTTCTAGGTCGTGAAATGTGAGATGTGCGCAGACGCGAAAGTATTGATTTTTTCCGAGGAATAATAATATCATTGACCTTGATATAATCCCGTTAAACTTGATATAACCTTGATTATTGAATTCGACATTGAAAAACGAGATAAGAAATTGAATTTATTTGAATATTATTTACAATTAACGCTAATTATTATAGTAACAGAACATAACTTTCTGCGACAGTATTGGATTTCCAGCCTCCGTGACTTTTCGCTAATTCTCTTTCGATTGCATATCCGAGAATAAACGATACTTGCGGTTTTATAACGGTACAAAGCTGACATGTCATTCGCTGAACACCTGTAAGCTGAGTTGTGATTGGCTGAACACCTGTACTTTAATGAGTAGGTGTACTTTAATGACATGCATTAAAGGACTGCTACCAGGTGTATAATTACTACATTTCAGCATGGTCGAGCATAAAATGTATTTAAAATTGAAGTAAGGGGAGAGGACGGTAATTTTTAAATTTTTTTTCCAATTTCGTGTTAAATACTATTTCTCTGTATGTAGAGAGATCATGGCTATAGCAACTCAACCAAATATAACCGGAATTTTGTCCCGTAGGAGTTCTTTTACATGCCGGTAGAATTTAAGCGCACCTAATGTCATCGACCTGGTCCAAGATCGAATCGAACCCGCAACCTTGGGCAACAAGGCCAGTGCTATACCAAGTGTGCCAACAAGGCCAAATTTGTAAAAATGAACCAGTCGGACATCAAAATCATAATTTACGACACAAACTACTAAAACTGTACTGAATACTCTGAAAAAATATGAAATTTGAAATCTCAACCACACATCGAAAAATACAGTCATTAAAACATGAAGATAACCATTCTGACCAAAATTAAGCCCAGCGTATTTCTTTTCTGTCTTAATTATTTGCAAATGCATATATGCCATCAATAGACGCATATGAGATGTAACTGTCCTCAAGAGAACAAGTGTCTACCTTAAATCTATGCAATATAAATTCCCAAATTACAGCATTTTTTCGTTATATTATTCGACAGCCCTCAGGATAATCCTCGAAGTCTAGGGACATAACTATTTGCCTGGGTTCTACTTAGAAAATGCTGCTTCAAATCATATGAGTGAAACATTTATCATTAGTCATCTGATTTTAATAAGATACTCGTATAACCTATACCTCATTTTTGTAATTCGGTACCCATTATTTTAAATTTGGACAGCTCTGGAACCGAAACTATTTACATTTCACGATTTCCCTTTCTGAATTATGGATGTCATGTTAAGATCTCTTCATGAAAAAAAAAAAATGTTAATTTTTTGACAGTCACGCAAGATTTATTTTTCAAATTCGTTGAGTTTACATGGAATGACCCATTTATGCAGGCAGCAGATATGTTGGGAACTGTGAGCCATAATTAGTGTAAATGTAAGTTCAGTGTAATTTGTGGTAAATTATGGTTTTTTACCCTATCCCTAAGTTTTAAATTTCATAGCGACAGTTTCATTCTTCTCTATATAGAAAAGTGGAGACCTCTTGCGGGCAAAACACATAACAAAATGGAGTGTACGGAAATGAAAAAACTTCTCAGTAGCAGAGTGGTAGAACACAGCCAAAAATCGTAAAAATTAGTCACTTTTTCGAATGATCAGTTATATATGAAAGAATCTGTATACTGAGGTGTCGATATGGATAACCAAATCCATATATTAATAAAAACAGTATTATATAGCTACCCGAACATTTAAGTCCCCACACAATCATTAAAAGAAGCTGTCAAAGATTAAAAGAAGAACTGAAACATGCAAACTACACTCACCTATCAAGCAAAACTTTATCCTCCTTTGAAGATATTTCTACTTTCTCTTCCTCATGAAGTCTGTTCAGATCGAATGAGTCTTCCTGGAAAAGTGAGCAAATAATGAACACAGCTTTAACTGACCACACAGATGATCTGTTGTTTCAATGTCAGAGCTGAACATCAATCCTAATGATTAACATTCAATTTTTTTAGTAATTTTATAATGACTTTCATATGGAATAGAAGTCTTTTCTCCAAACTGTTTCCATTTTCTTCCTTCAAGTATACTTCGTTACATTGAGGCTATTTGTATGTATTAAAACGGATTGGAAACAAGTTTCAACATTGAAAACATGTGCACGTGGTGTAGAAAGTTCCTCCAGTTTGCGGAACCACATCATCTTACAATATTCGAGATAAATAAACAGGAAATTGAGATTTAAACATCACACGTATTGCCAATACTTCATAAATGAAAGATTTATTTCTCCAAAAGCAAACTCTATCACGATTTCTTCTTCTTGAAATAATATATCACAACAAAATCTTCTTTCCTCCACACATGCGAACTATAATCTGAGCGTTACTATCAAATATATCTAATATAGATTGTTGCATCGGGTTCAAAAATTCAGAATTCGAAATTTATAAAGATATGGAACTTGACGTATGTCGTCATTGTAGAAGATTGTAAGACATTTCAATGTAGATCAAAGTTCGTAAATGCTGATTTTATAATGATGATGATGAAAAGAATAATAATTTTAATAATAATAATAATAATAATAATAATAATAATAATAATAATAAATAATAATAATATAATAATAATAATAATAATAAATGACAATGATGATGATAGTGGTCGAGGTGACGGTGGTGTGTTGATATTGATGATAATAATAATAGTAATTATTATTATTATTATTTTTTTTTTTTTTTTTTTAAGTTCTATAAGCTATGAAATCTCTTCGCAGTTTAGTTTAGAATATAGTCCCACTGTACCCTACAATCACTTACAATTTTCCAGTTCTCATAATTTTTTAAAACTTATAGATCCTCTTTCAGATTTTCCAAATATCTAAACCAAGGCTGATTTCACAATTGGAAAACTCTGCCAAATAAGGGTGTAGCCAACAGGTCTATAATACAGGTTTTACGAGAAAGGAAAATAATTTCAAGGGCAAATTTCGTTAGGCTTATATTTACTAGTAGAAACTTTTGACTAATCAAGCATACAAGTTTATGCAGCAATTGAATGCAATCATAATTTATATAAATAAAGGCTTCAAAATTACTTTTTCTATCCAAGTCACATATTTCATTAATTTGATGTTACAACCATTTTTCAGGGAAGGTCTTCAATTATCCCAATCAATTAGAAAAAAATTCGGAATATGGGAAATGCATACTGATAAAAAGAATTGTGAGTCAACAGCAGCTGAGGTACTGAAAAGTGTGTCATTCTCTCATATTTGTTTGTGACACAACAAAACACGTTCATATTGTAAACTGAATGACTACTTTTCTATAAACTTACTTCTTAGCAAAGTTCGATGACATTCAATCTTTTCTTGACTTTTAATAAACCTATATCATCATCATCATCATCATCATCATCATCATCATCATCATCATCATCATCATCATCATCATCGTCATCGTCATCGTCATCGTCATCATCATCCATATAGGTTTATAATACAAACCGAGAAGGACTGTTACGGTCGACGAAAGTTTTAATAAACCCATAGTCCGGGTTCGCTTTATGAACCTGTCCAGTTTGTTTTCTGGCACTACAAAGTAAAGTTTGTTTATCGCCGCTACAATAATTTTCCCACGGGCACAATTGAGGGATCTGTGAAATTCTTTGCCGATTCTTTCCATTTTTACATTCTTGCACTATGTGAAGCAGATACAACATGCTGGTCAACTTGAAATTTTTTAGTACATTTTATCTGTAATTATAATAAACCTTACGATTAACTAAATACGATTTAAAGAGGGACATTGTAATTTAATTAATTATTTTAAAGTTTTGGGATGTTTAAATATTTGATTGGTGACTAGCATAGTACTTTCTACATCAATAGCATTGAATATATATTGTAAAGTTCCAATAAAATCCTGTTGCTGTGTTTTATTTTTTCGAGGTAATTCTTTCTGTAGCTCGCCACAAATATGTATTTGTGGAATATTATTTGATTTCATGATCAAAAACGAGAGCAGATTAAGTTCAGAAACCATTGCAAAAATATAATAAATAAAAGGAAAGAAGGAAAGTCGATTAATAATATTCCCAGATTGTTAATGCCTCTGTTATACTTAAATCACACTAGCTATATCTGCATTATGATATTGAAATACTTACATCAACTTCAGACTTCACCATAGGAAAGGTAACTGGCTGCGGAGTTTCTTCAACTTCACATTTCATCATGCGAAAGCTAACAGGCTCTGGAGTGTCTTCAACTTTTACCTCAGATGTGAGATCATAACTGTGGTCCACACATTCTGTTTTGATGCCTGCCACTTGCAGATGAGACAAATTCCCTTCCTACAAAACATGAAGGTATCATGAATAAATTAATTTAGGCAGGTTCAAGTTGACAACATTCGTAACAGCTATCAATCAGGTTTTGCATGGTAGTCAGTGGCTAATCCTTTTACCACAGGCGACAATTTAGAGTAGAAAATTACAGGTAGAAGAAATACGAGACTTTAGGGACATGTGGAATGATAGATAATAAGCCAGGTGTTCCATTCTGAAAAGAATTTACATGCTATAATATGAGTAAAATAATCTAACTCAGTATCTACACCATCTGTGCAGATGTCTTCTCGAATTGGATATTTTATTACTGAAGACATAACCAAATTGGAATTATAAAAAAATAGCAAAAGAAACAAACATTGGAAATATCCAATCTCAAGGTTCTTCATCCTAGAGAAGGCAAAACTTTCGGCTTTTAAAATCCCCACAGGAATAATGTGATATACGAGGCGTGTTCTTAAAGTAAGTTCCAAAAGGTTGTAGTAAGTAAAGAGGAAGATATTTACAAACCATTTTAGTTTCATTGTATTCCCCACACTTTAATTACTTCTCAACATAATCTCCACCATTATTGAGGCATTTATCGAGTCGTGGCACAAGTCTTTCTATCCCTCATTGTAGAATTCACCCGCCTGTGATGCGAACCACTCCTGCACTGCCGTTTTCATTTCATCGTCGCCATGATCTTCCGTGTTGATATGGCTTCTTTGAATTTCTTTTTCCTTGGTGATGCAGTGTGCCTCCATTCCATGGACTGCTGCTTCGATTCAGGTGTCATGTGAGACACCCAAGTCTCGTCACCTGTCACGATATGGGCAAGAAACTCATTGCCTTGCTCACTGTAACGTGTGAGAAAGCTCAATGCACTGGAAGCTCGTTTGGTTTTGTGTGCCTCGGTGAGCATCTTGGGTACCCATCATGAGCACAATTTTTGATATCATGATCCATCTGTCACAATATTGTAGAGAAAACTCTGCGACATTTGTGGAAAATTCAAGGAAAGCGAAGAAATTGTGAACCTCCTGACCTCATGAATTTTTTCATGGACAGCACGCACGAAATCGTCATTGATGAAAGATGGCCGACCGGTACGCTGCTCGTCATGCACAGAGACGCGGCTCTCGTTGAACTTTCTAACCCATCTCCTGATCATTCCATCACTAATGGCATCATCACCATACACCTCACAAAGTTGACGATGAATGTCAGCTGGTTTGATGTTTCTCGCATTCAAGAAACGAATAACAGACCGCATCTCACAGTCGGTGGGGTGCTCCATTACATTAAACATTTCAACTGATCACAACTAACCACACACGCGGACTGAAGCTCTGAAAATGCATGCACAGGTTGCCTGAGGACTGAAGAAGAAAACACGCATGCGCAAAGTAACGATTGCAGCGATGCGACGGCTGTAATTGAAAAACGGAACTTACTTTAAGAACACGCCTCGTATGTCAAATTTAACTCTTTACGTTTCTGTCCCATCCAAAAATCATCACTAGAAATTCAATGCTGTTGCAGATCAATGGAATAATATCTTTTGTAGTAGATATATTTAGAATATATTAATAGCATGAAATATTTTAAACCTCTGCTCGGATCAATATGATCAATCGAGAATCAGTGACAGGTTAAGTCCTGGCTTTTTAAAATCCACTAAGTAGGCTAAGTATAAAAACGTTCGGTAATTCTGCACAAAATTCCTGGTTTTGACGGATCTCATCGCAATCAGTGAGCAAATGCTGGCTTTTTCAGGCTTTCGGTGTTGGACCCAAAAAACGTACCATTTCAAGGCATTATCACATTCATCTCATTCAGACCTGAAAAACCTCATCTCCGTTGATAAACATTTTAAAATAACCAACTAAAATAAAAATAACACGTTGAATTTGACAAGTACATGGATACTTTAAGTCCCAATTCACTTAACATGTTGACTGAGTACGTTGAAGTTAACACTTTTAACATGTTGGCATGTTTTCCAGCATAAATGGAAAACACGTCAAGTCAATTCACTTGCTCGTGCAGCTTCGATACAGTTCGGCAAAGTTCGTACTGTTTCCATAGCAACAACTGACTTTCGATTTTGTGACGCGTAATTAGGAACACCTCTTCATCAGTTTTACACGATCCTTGGTGTTGCCTGTAAGTTGCTAGAAGTAATGGAGTGGACGAAAGAAAATATATTAGAATAAAATTGATTAATGCACTGATGGAAACGTCTTGTTTCTGGGATGCCTCTGCAAAAGAATACAGAGGCAAAACAAAGAAGGCCGACTGTTTTAGAAAACTGGAATTATTATGTATCTTCTCGAGAACACAATAGAGTGATTTCGCACCCTCGTCTTACGCTAAACTTTAAAAGCTATGTTGACGTGAATAATGATGTATTTGACGATGTATGTTAACGTTCGTAAAACTTCGGAAAGAATCATTATACATACGATATTTCCCGCTCCTTTAACATAGATCATGTCGTAGCTCCTATGATAGTCGACCAATCAATCGCACTGTATTTTTTTTTAAATGATAGCTCAATGTCTAAGGAAGACATAGAAAAAATCGAAAAGAAAATCCTTTTCGGAACAATAAAAAAAAATATTAACTTCGATGTGGTATGTTCAGGTTACATAATTGAATGGTATATTTATCAAAGGGCCTAAGTTATTATTTTCTGAAAATGAGTTTGTTATGTAATAACTGCTCTTTGGGTGTAGATAGATCGATTTAGATATGAAGAGGGCTAAGTTTCACACTCTAAATCATTTGTAGAATTTATGACACAATTTTTAATTTCAAAATTTCGGCTTATAAGCAGTTTTTCTTTAATTGCTAACAATTTAGTATTCAAGACTTATGGCCAGTTTTTCCAAGTAATGTTTAATGTGGCTTAACAAATGTTAAATTAACAGCTGGTTTATTTTTAACGTTTTGTTAAGATGTTTTCCATTTTTCCAACATAATTTTGTTTAAAATAACCAACACTTAACTTTAACTGTCGTTAATACTATTCTAACTACTCAACAGCAGTTGGTAATGATTTTGCATATATAAGACAACTTCTTATTGGCTGATATTACTATTTAAATTCTGTACTATGGAGTAAGTCATGAAACATGTGTAAAATCGTAACCTATTACAGTAGCCATGATTCATACAGTACAGAGAATTGATAAATGAAAGTTGCATTGACTGCTATTGAATAATAATAATTATTATGTATGGTTACATTTTATAATGCTAAATATGAATTTCTGTTTAGAAAATTCTCAGCATTATGACCACCAGGTGACAATAATTACACGAATGTGTGTATAGTCAACTGTACACAAAACCCCGAGGAGAATTCCGTATCATATAAAATTCTCTAATTTAGGTTCATGTATAAATTATATGTAATTTCGTCCTAAAGAAGCAATTGCTGCTGAAACATTTTATTATTTACTCACTGCGTATTTTGAAGCACTTTTGACATGAGCTATAGTTGAAGAGCTAGTAACATAGAATCTAGAGTTAATAGTAGTTAGTGAATTGGAACAAGTGGCCTATTTCAACTAGGTAACATACAACTGAGTTTTATTTTAAGACATGAAAGTGATTATTATAACTACATATCGGTACCTAAGAAATATTAGTAAATTAATACATAATGTGCATTCAAACATAACGAAACTTAATTGGTATATTAACTTTCATTTATTAGAGTTATATTATAGCTAGCGATAAGATAGGTTTGCACTGGCTTAAAGCAGAAGCGAAAGTGCTGGATTCTTGGAATTTATAATCGTTTTCTTTTCGATGGAAATTAATTTTTCCAGTAGGATAATCACCCCGTGCATACCGTCATAAACGTTCAAAGACGGTTCACGGAAAAGCATGAAAAAGAGGATTGACAAATATCGAGACATCCCACCTCAAAATCCAGATCAGTTCTGGAATCAAGTTCTGGTTACCTGGGAAGATTTCGCTAAGGACCAGAACTATTTCCGTGATCTGGTGGACTCAATGCCCCGAAAATGCCAAGCAGTGATAGACGCCGATGGCATGTGGACAATGTACTAGATCCACATGTGTATTTCTTTTATTTTTCTTTGATTTGTTTGCTTATCTTTGTTTTATTTCGGGAAGAAAATTGATCTCCCAAGAGTTTCTTAAATTCTCCTAGTGGAGCCAGAGTTGCGAAAGTTCCACTACACAAGATTATAAAAATGAAGAAAGGTAACATGTATAAAAATTTGTTACGTTAAAAAAAAAAAAAAAAGTTATCGCCGAGAACCGAACACGGGCCCCTGGGATAGCAAGCCAACACGCTACTGACTACTCCATCTGGGTACGATGACGTAACCAGCGCGACGAGGTACATATAGCTGTTAGGCTTGAAGTCTACGGACACAGCTCACATACAAACGTAATCGTGTAAATATTTCAATGTTCAGTACTAGTTAATGTTTCATTTGGACTGATTTACTGAAGCTTGGTGAAACCGTCCCTTACTCTAAACATTCCTCAAAGAGAAACATAACATGTTACTTTCACAACTTTTGTCTGAACAGCTGTGGTGTTATCCGCCATGTTTAACTGTTTGTTAAATGAGTTAACGGCCTGAAATCCTACATTTAAAGTTAACAATCGGTTAAGAATCTGTTAAGCCAAACTGGTGTTGAACAAATGGAAAAACTGTATTTAACAAACTGTTGAAGGTTTAACAGTCGTTAAGTCTTCTAACAATACTTGGACAAACCGGCCATTAGGCTCTTTAAAAAATAACCCATTCATTTAGAGCTTCACTTTCAAAAGTTGATAAGGGTAAACTTATCTGTTTTTCACGTTAGATGGGGGGTCAGAGCAAGAGATATGTTGAGAAAGAATGGAAATTACTTGTGGTTGCTACTAAAATGTTTACTGGTTTCCGAGTTACGGCGAGTTAAACAAAGGAGTGTTTTCGCTTGGCGGAGTACTCACGACTCAATGTATTATCTGTTAGAAAGTCAACGAAAAATTCTTTCCTGAGTCTTCTTATACTTCAGCCTGAATAATTTGTCCAGGCTGAGCTGCTGTAAGTAGATGAATTTCATCCAAAGTGGTAAATCTCAAAAGAGACACCATGTCCTAACATCGAATTACGCCTACAGTAAACTTCGTTTACGTCCACGTTATCTGCCAAGAGATAGCGTCTTGCGCTATTGAAATAATGTAAGGTGAATGGCTCTGATTGGTTCTTTCATCAATAAAGTTAGCTGAACATTATCGTTTAGGATTTGGCGAGGGTGCAAATAATCTCTACTGAAAAAAAAATCTCATCCTTGCGTTCGCAGCATCTAAGAGCAGCATGGACCACATATAAATGCCGAAATGGTTTGCATTTAAGGCGATGAATTTCATGATGGGAATAAGAATAAAAAAAATCTTCCGTCACAAGTGATAAGTTTAATCAAATTAAGTCATACAGAATCTAAAAATTCTTGTAGATAATTACAAAGCCAAGAAACGCTGATTCATTAAAAAGCGCGAGTGAAGTGAAACTGCTGCTCATAATCGTGTCTTTCTTTGATTTAACAGGAAGTATTTTTTATGCTCGACCATGCCGAAATGTAGTAATTATACACCTCATTAAAGTACACCTATTCATTATAGTTCAGTTCTTCAGCCAATGTGAAATCACTATTGTACCATTATAAAACCGCAAGTATCGATTATTCTCGGGTATGCAACCGAAAGACAATTAACGAAACGTCACGGAGGCTGTAAATCCAATACTGTCGCAGAAGGTCATGTTCTGTTACTATAATAATTAGCGTTAATTGTAAATAATATTAAAATAAAATCAATTTGTCATCTCGTTTTTCAATTCTAAATCAATTTCCAGGTTATATCAATATTAATGTTCATGTTATTCTCTAGATTATATCAAGGTGAATGACATTCGTCCCTCGTAAAAAAATCAATACTTTCGCGTCTGCGCACATCTCACAATTTAGAAGGTCAGTTCTGCCATAGCCCTCTCCGATCCCATACTCTTTCAGCCTTGGCAGTTTCCCTTTCCAATATGGCAGTTTGGGTATTACAAGAACTTACAAATGTTGCCGCTTGGAGCGCTGAATACCGACTGTTGTTTTGTTGGCGCGGTGTAGAGTTTTGTACGGAAGCATGTTACCACGCGGATGTGCAGTTTTTTTTTTCGTGGTACCGAGTCTTTATTTTTTTTTCAGTGGTATTGTGAAATTGAATTTAAGTGATATTATTTCATTGTGTTGGTGAATGTAATGTTATGTGATTATTTTTAAATGTGTTGGCGAATTTAATCTTCCACAAGGTAAGCAATGATACTGGCAATGATTTTTATATAGGCCTAAATATTGTAGCTGTTATTAATCATCATGCAATGACGTTTAGTAATTTTTTTATATTCTTATAGTAGAACACCTCGATTAAATAAGAGGAGCTAGGAATCAAAACACGTTGTGTCCACAAATCAAAACTTTTCAGGAGAGTCGAAAAACAAAGCTTCTGATAAATTTAAAGTTTTGAAAGAAATAACATAATTAGAATCGTACACAAAATTAGGTGGCACTATTGCGCAAAATAAAAAAAAAATATCCAAGCGTAATATTTATATATGACGTTTTGAAAAATCATGGACTTAATTCGTTTTGTTCCGAAATTACGGACTGAAATGGTTTTGTTACAAGCATATATTCAAAACACTCATTTATGTGGATTTTTTTAAATTGTGGCCACATTCCTTTCCAAAGACTTTTATACAAATACAAAGTTAACTTTAAAGACAATTATTAAATTATGTTCACCTGTGTTAGCAAGCAACATAGGATGAAAATTTAATTTATTAAATTTAACTGTCATTGTTCAATTTAGTTCAGTCTAGATCATTGATAAGCGAGGTTCTTCTTCCATAAACTCACACTCCACTATTTCATCCTCCTCACACTGATCTTTGTTGCAACAACTTTTTATATCCAACAATTTTTCTGCTTTTATTTTATTGCTTAGTAGTACTAAGGCTGGGTCAATCCTCTCATTATTTTCAATGGCATGGTCTCCCTTAGGTAGTGACACTGGACATTTACTTAGATCACCCATTGTGTAAGTATACTCCAATTCCACATTGATGTAATGTTTGCTTCCTTTCATTATTTTCGTGAGTCTCTTTTCATATCACTTATACCAACTGGCTTTTTTACGTAGCCTAATCGCACAGATATCTGAAATTGTGAATATGCTACTACTTACTCAATATATGAACGACACTGACTGTACCGTAAATATCATGATATTCTTTTGTTTCCAAAATACCAAACATCCGGTTTGTTTGCAAAAAGGAATGCTCTCGCACAGAAAAAGTCATACATATTTCCATCACGGAATCTGGAGATTTATTCAACAACCACCAATACAAAGCATGGACAACATGTGCATTTCGATTTTGACCAGCGCAATCGTCGGAGAAGAGTCTCAGGAGGGAAATGTTTTTTTTTTTCTTTGAAATTATAATTTGTTAGGAAATGAGACAGAGCAGAGCTAACTTCAATCGCCCCTCTTTTTGCCTGGTTTTCTGTCCAGTAATGCACAAAGCATAGTAAGAAAGCTGTCGTGCGTAGTGTGCCTCCCCAATTGCTAGTTTCGTTTCGATGTTCCACTCTTCCGACGTTTTCGAGCTCCTGTAGAGTGCTCCCCAACTGGCGCACCTTCTTCCATGATTTTATAATATGCTTAGTGCTTAAACTCTAGTAGCCCTTTCGTGTAAATTCTTAGAAAATATTAAATCTTTCACTTATTTAGCAGAAGCTGTATTAGTTAACCCTTTGCCTACTCAAATCTTGTCAGGAACTTGATGCGCTCCCAAAGCATTGCCGTCTAGACATGACGTCTTGGAACCCTGCGACTTTTATTTACAGTTTTCTTTCAAGCTGTCAATTGCAGTTTTTTCAAGCTGTCTATTTAGAGGGTTGTTGTATGTTGTAAAACGATCTTTCTTGAAGAAGAGGAGTTATTTTCCTCTAAATATACGCGAAAGGTTTTCCAAAATTCGTAACTGTTTGAATAAAAGTGCACTGAAGTTCTGTCCTGCATCCCAAGTGGAATCGACAACGTTTAAGAAAGGGAGTCAGAATCGAGGTCTTGTAAGAGTTATTGGCAGTAAAGTGACATGACAGAAATGGTCTGTTTACAAAGCACAGCATTCACATGGTCAACATAAAGGGAAAAAGGGTAACAATGAATGGGAATAAACAGTGGTGAAACTGAAGTGCGTAATAGAGTACAATAACGTTATGTTGTGGGTTGGCCGTCAGGTCAGCGTCAGAATGAAGTCTTACATCCCTTCCCCATTATGGAAAATACGTAAAAAGACTACAGAAGTGTTTCCTTCAATATAATATTTATGGTACCGGTACTTTTCAGCTTTTCAATGTCTACGTAATTGCATGTAAGACCGTGAAGGGAAGCATATCCAGGCAGGAAAGGATCTATACAAATCTTCGACTAGACCTGACAGGCATTTTATATAGAGTTAATCTTGCCTACTAACTGCAACTAACTCCAACTACTAACTTTAGTAACTGCAATGTTAGTGGAAGGGATGCTGGTGTTACGACGACAATATTACAACCAAACTGTTGGGCTCATTTCCCCCTCCCATCATATACCTACCACCCATACAAAAAGAAACCAGCAAGAACCTGCAAAGTTTTATTAAATCTCACAAGAAACAAGCGAAGTAACGTGGGAGTGCAAACAATGTTTTATACTGGAGTCTTTCGAAGCCTACCGTATTGTTCAAATTGTTACCAAATCATGAATATGATATCACAATTTTTAGTAAAAGACCCGTGTTTATTGTAAACGACCTCCACCTGCCTTTAAATGCCACTTACCGCACACCGCCAACTCAATGTCTGCGCGGGGGGATTTAAATAGAGTTTCCAGGCAATAAACCTATCCTTTTAAATCTTACTGCATGCACTTAAAGGTAGCAACAAGCAAACTTTAGAAAAGAGTCAACAATGAACATTTGTTAAAGACTGGTGTCGAATTAATTACGTTCATTCTGGTGTACTGCTTTCGTTAGAAGGTATCTTAAGTTCATGGACTTAACTCGGTCTGATCTATTCAGAATGATGGACAGAATACGTTCTGAATCAGAACTTCGATTTCAGGCTGACTTTAAACAGGCTAAAATTGTGAATTGCAACAAATGTCAAGTGTAGCATGATGAAGCGCCTCTAAAAGAACGCAAATTCGGAAAAAACGCATTTTAGATAAAATGTGGACTTAACGCGTTTTGATTCCGATGCTTAGAAACTAATGCCATTCAGTTCCTTGAAATAATACGAGTAATTTGCGACATGGGTTTTAGGACTATAACAATATTACATTATTAACGAAGTCTTATTTATGTTATTTTATTGCAGATGCCTAATTGTTGCGTACCGTTCTGTACAAATGAAAGGGGAAAAACGAAGGGGATAAGCTTCCATGAATTTCCTGTCGATGAAGATTTGAAAGACAAATGGTTAAAAGCAATTTCCAGAGATAAGTTTGTACCTAATTCATATTCAGATTCGTCCTTAGTCTGTAGCGAACATTTCACTATAAGTGATTATACACCGAATTTGAAAAGGAAAGTTCTCAAACGAGGTAGTGTTCCAAGTAAATTCCCTAATTATCCTGCACATAAAGTACCACCAGTTTTAAAACCAAGGCGTAGTATAGTCCGGCATAATTTGGAAGAAAATACTAAGAAGCATAAAAGGAGCAATAGTCCACAAGAGGAAGAAGATTTTATAGCTGATACCACGGAATATAAATCTACTGATGTTCAGACAGATGAGGATTTTGATTCTAAATTTAAAAGTCTAGAAAAGGAAAACAGAGCTTTGAAAACAAAGAATCTGAATCACAAACTTGCTCGCGTCGACCAAAATTTAAGAAAATTATCAGACCGGGCAGAGTATTTAGAAAATAACGAATACCATACGAATCTTGAGAGTATTCTGTCAGAAGAAAACCACTCTAAAAAAACGATTTTGCTGCATGATATAATTGTAAATTATAACAAAAAGACACCACGTTGGAGTGAGGAAACAGTAAAACAATGCGTCATATGGCAATACTGCTCACCTAAGGGCTATAAATATGCAAGGGAGTACATATTAACGCTTCCTAGTACTCGAACTCTCTCTCGTTTCGTTGGAGATGTATCACTAGAAACAGGAGTAGCCCTATTAATAAAATCAAGACTTACTGCAGAAGCTAGTTCTTTGAAGAAGGCAGAATTGTTATGTAGTCTTGTAGTAGATGAAATGTCTATTAAGCAGCAACTCCAGTACGACAACAAATTGGATTCATTTTTTGGGAACGTGATCATCTCCTAGTCAAAAATCAAATGACAGTAATAATTCAGAGAAAGGAAAGGTTCCAGTGCTTGCTAATCGACTCTTATGCTTCATGATTTGTGGTTTATCTACGAAATATAGAATACCGGCAGGATACTTTTTCACAAAACAGCTTACTGGCTCGCAGTTATACATGCTGACAATGTCTGTCATACATCACATAGAAGAGTGTGGCTTTATTCTTCTCCGTTTAATTACGGATAACCATAAAACGAACGTCACTATGATGAAAAAATTTTCTGGGAGCAGAAGTTTAAAGACTGACGTACCCCACCCAGAAGATCCCAAGCGCTCTCTCTTTCTTGCTTTTGACCAATGTCATATTTTGAAAAATTTGAGATCCCTTTTTTTGGAAAGAATTATGTTCGATGGTCATGAAATTATAACTGGAGACTATGTAAAGAAATTGTATGAAATTCAGGAACTGCAAACAATCACAACTGTTCATTTTCTATCAAGGAAGCATGTAGACCCTACAAATTTCGAAAATGAATGTGAGAAGAGCCAAGGAAGTTTTTCCGCCGAAGTAATAGCTGCTTTAAAATTTCTGAAAGATAATCCACATGTACATTCTAAAGCTGAGGCCTTTTCATCTTCTGGGGCGACAATAGCTTATATGGAGAACATTTTACGGTGGTTTACCCTCCACGATGTTAATAGCACAACACACCATAGTCGCATTAGAAATCCAGACAAAATGCACTATTTTTCTATTGACGATGAAAGATTGAACTGGTTGAAAAATGAGTTCCCTCTGTATTTGGAAAGCATAAAAAGGGAGAGTCAGAAATCTGAAAAACAATTTCTGACAAATGAAACTTTCGAAGCATTGGTCCTTACAACAGCTTCCACCGTAAAGTGTGTACGCTATTTGTTAAATGGTGGGTTTCATTTTGTCCTGACAAGATCTTTTAATTCAGATCCCATAGAATTATTTTTCAGTGGCTTACGTCAGACAGCAGGTGGCAACGATATGCTAGATTGCAGAGCAGTGACTTTTAGTATGAACAAGATTTTGAAAACTGGCTTAATTTCTATACCTTTTTCTACAAATGTTGATGTACAAAATAGGTCACTCTCTGTATGGAATAGTGACAGTTTTCCCAAGACCACAGCGACTGAGGAAAACAATGGCGCATCAAGTACACTGCCTAATCATGTGGTAAAAATTCTGACTGGCTTGGAAGAAACGCAACCTGAGTTATAATATTTAGTTTCTAAAATTAAAATTGATTGTGTTAATTTTTTATGCAATTGTCATTCTAGTCTTCAAAATTATTACAACTGGAACTATAATACGAGTAGTTTTAAAGTGTCTATAGAATTTCACCACGCAATTTTCATGAAACTAGGAAAAATATTACTTTTTATTTATTTACAGATCCCAACATAGAGAGTATCCGGCTTTCTTCAATAGCCTATGTTGGTGGATACGTGCTAAAAAAACTATTAGGTGATGTGAAGTGCAATTTATGCACAAATGTAATTGCTACGTCTTCTTGCAGTTCAGTTCTCATGGATTTAATATATAAGCGTGATGTTAGTGGAAACAGTTTATATTACCCCACACCTTCTTTTGTAAATGTGTTAGGTATTACTTTAGAATTTGTTGAGAATGCTGTGAGATACTTACCGTCGTGTGGTGTGAGGAAACAATTACAATCATATTTAATACCAGAACTAAATAAGTTTTTTACTGCTGCGTGTGAACACTGTGTGTGTAAATACTTTTTGCATTCAGTGTTAAAACGTGTGGCATTTGTTCAAACTGAGGCTTTTGAAAGACAGAAATATTTAAACGCAAAACCTCTTGGTCGCAAGGTCTTACGTTTATAGCAGCAGACCGCGACGAGGAACAGTCGGTGATCAGCGCCACAGTGGAGGAAAAGGAAACTACGTACTATAACATAGAGAGGTATGTATTGCCAAGGCTGGTAGAGCATAATAATACTGTATAGGAGCGGGCTATGGTTCTGCTCTTCACTTAGATAACCATAACATGAATACTTATGAATAATTTCAAGTTAGAAATATGGTCGAGCATAAAAAGTCGTATGAAACTTGCCTATAATGGTAATAAAGATGCCCGTATGAAAATTATGAAACTCGCTTGCGTTCGTTTCATAAACAAACATACTCGCGTCTTAATTACTGCCATTATAGGCTCGTTGCATAATGTACTATTACAGCACTATACTAAATTCGTGTTATGACATCCCCAGACAGTTTTTGAATTCAAATCAATTTTCAACTTTAAGCTCGTTTAGAATGTCTTCTGCATTGCGTCTCTTACTAAGATATTGCTGTACCAACATTCCCCTTTTCTTCCTTTTCAAGGCCTTGTAACAAGCAATGGAGGCAATAACAAAAGTTAAGTCATCTTCATCTCAGTCCATCGTCCGAGGTTTGAAAATAAGATATTAGGTACCTACATTAAAATCTCATAGAATGTTTATGGTGGACTATTCAATTCAATTCAATTCAATTTATTAAGCCATTAAACAAACAGTGATAGGCTTCGTCACAATACAGAAGGGAGGAAAAAAACATACATTTGAAAATAGACATATAATTGAAGACAGTAAAGGTTAATTAGAATGAAAACACAAAACATATTGAAACTGAAAATTAATGAAAATACTTCACTCTTAATGTAATATTTGTAACTAAATGTAAATAACTTTATTAAAAAACAATTTCGTATGAATTCATGTTAAGAAACTCATCTACAGAGTAGAAAGGATTAATTAAAAGCCAATTATAAAATCTAGCTTTGAAACTATCGGTTCGTAACTTATAATATTGACTGAGAAGCTTATTACATAACTTCATCCCCATGACAGAAAAATTTGTACTAGTTTCATGTAATCTACTGTACGGAATATTAATTCGTTCACTATTTCTAATTTCATGATCATGTATATTGGCTATTAATGAGTAAATTGTCTACATTTTGTCGAATGTAAAGGACTAGGTCATATATATATATATATCATATATATATATATAAATTTATGACAGTTAATATCTGAAGAGTTCGCGGGAAAAACGATGAATGTCACAGTTTTCTTAAGGTTGATGTCATTATCTAATTCAATGGATCACTGCGAAATTTAATGCTGTTCTTATGAAAAATGGTAAAAAGGAGAATTATCACCACGAATACAGTAATCCTTTCCTTTATTTTCTATAGAAACAGCACTACATCTTGCAGTTATAGACACAATTAGATCATTATCTAATCCTTAAACAGAAATGTGACATTCATCGTTTTTCCCGCGAACTCTTCACTGTGATTGATTGAAAAGAGGTCGACAGTGTTCAAGATATTCGTAGTTTGATTGACATAGAATTCTAATGGCTTTCTTTTGCAAAATCAAGACACTCTCAATTTTGCTACCATTTCCCCAGAAAATTGCGGCATACCTAATTATCGACTGAAAGAACGAAAAGTAGGCACATCTTAAATAATTTTGAGAAACGCAAGTCACTAATTTCTTTAATAAATATATAACTCTTAATAATTTTGTGCATATATATTCGATATGTTTTTTCCATGTCAAACTAGAGTTTCAAAAAAGTCCTAGAAATTTGGTATAGTTTTGTATGTTGTCCTTTTTTATTACATGACTAGCCGTGCCCATGTGCTCTGCTGCACCTGTTAGAAATAAATAAAAAGTAATTATATAATAATTAAAATAGGACGTTTGATCCAGGGAACATTCGTGTTTCATAGAAGGATAAATCGTTTAATGTGTTATTTAATTTAAATTGTATTTAAGTAATAAAATGCGGTCATTTTGGTCCAGAGAGCAATAATTTGGTGCAATGACAATTCCTTTAACATGTTTCTTAGTAAATTGTTATTACATGCAACCATAGTTTAATGAAGATTGACATATCACTTAGTTTTAATGTGTATACTTTATATTACTTACTATATCTTTCAGAATTACTGTAATAACATTGTAGAATTATGTCCATCTAAAGAAACTACACTTTGCTATGGTGAAATAATGAATAAACAATTAATTAGCTTCCGATATTGCTTCATACAAACACAGAAACATTGTCTTAGGCTATGTTTAATAGCCTTCGATTGTTGTTGTCCAAGGCCCCTTATAGACGAAGTCATTTGTTTTTATTTCAGTACAGAGCCTTAGATGGTGTTGTTATTGTAATTTTAAAACTCATTTATCTCATTAAATATCAGTCCTATCAAAATTTTGTAAAGAATAAAACTTATCAGAAATTATCGTTAAAGAAACTTTTGTTATGTAACATTTTTCATGAACATCAATAATAAGAGAGATATGTCGATTTATTTAATTCAGGCCCCCTTATAAGCCCCTTTTATTAAAGTATTTTGAATGCCATGTAGCCTAAAATCTAAGTTACAACGAACTTAATTTATATTCCATTTTTCATATCAATCGGTTCAGCCATTATCGCGTGAAAAGGTAACAAACATCCAACCAGACAGAACAAAAAAAAAAAAAAAAAAAAGCGATTTTCGGTTTCAGGATGGTTAATTATGCATGTTAACACCAATTATTTTTGGAAAATCGAAAATTACGAGAAAAATTTTGGTTACAGGTTTATTATTAGTATAGATTTAGGGTAAAAGTTACGTTGTTAGTCTATTCTTGACTAAGCAAAAAACCATTAGATTCATACCATAAAGCCATGCAATGAAAGCAAGTTTAATATGTTTAACAGTGTGGACAAAGTGTTAAATTAAATTAGCATTAACATGTTCAATCAACATGTTAACACTAAACAGTTTGAATGTTTATCAATGATCTTCGATCATGTCACTGACGTCCTTCATAATGACAAACGTTTTCCACCGAATTACCACGGATTCTTTAGGAAAATCGAATACACATACAATATAAATCCACATCTCCATTGTGCAATGTTTTTGTACCAATATCACTTCTAATAATATTCTCCATAAATAAGAGTAAGAACAATACAATTCATGCTCTTCCTTTTAACCTGCGATACTAGTATCATTGTTATGGAATAATAATTCGATTAATGCTGGGTTTGTTTTAAATCTACATTTACCCTGTTTGGCTATTTACTTATCCAGCAGCATTGTACTTTAATAATAGAATCAGATATCTACTCAGTATATGGCTAATTCCTTGCACATTGCAATTAATAGACAACAAACAAAATACAAAGTAAGTCTTTTCAGTTTACCTCTGATAAAGTAGTATTCTCTTTTAATTCAGATGTGTTATGTGGTTCTAAGCCCAATAGGTCAACCACAGGTTCCATCTTGATCTCATCCATCATAACTGAAAGATAAGTTACAGTAGGCTAACTGAAAGTGATTTACAGAAACTGAGCTGTGCAGGAGAACGCATTACAAGTTGGCATGATAATTCTCTGGTCGGCGAGAAAAGGTACATAAGTCAAAAAGAATAATTTTTCACGAGAGATTTTCTTTTTAAATTACTCTTAACTGAATATAAGTATATATGCATAAGGGTGTAAATTATTTTTTCTTATTTGAACTGTTGTATCAGTGAAGCGAGGTCATTCAGTGAAGTTATGGTTTTACAGTGCAGTGAAGAGTTCCGATCAGTGATAATTTATAGCGTCAATGAAATGTGTTCAATAGTGTCAGTGAAATGCATCATAGTGCCACTACAGTGAGTGAGATGAGAGTAAAGTGAAAGACTATTGAAACATATGTAGGGTCTATACATATGTAGGTTGTATTATAAAATTAGGTTATTTTATGTTTTAATATTGATTGTAATTTTTGTGTTAAATTGCATTGTGTATTCTTATTGTATTGCGTATATAATTGTATTGTAATTTTATAGTGTATTGTTTATATTGTGTATACCACTGCTACCGGGTGCTTGCCCACTTGAAGTGTAAATAAATACATACATTAAATAATGAAATTCATGTATGTTGGTAAAAGTAAGGCCCTTTTCAATTTAAAATACAAGAAATTTTATTATTTCAAACATTAGAAAAAAATACTAGACTTATGTGATTAGGCACAACACAAAAATCGACTCTTTAACTTGTGTGCCTTTTCCCATCGACCAAAGAATTTTCATCTTAAATTAGTAAACATATCTCTACCTAGGGGGGCAAAGGTTAATTGGGATTTCCTGGTCTCCGATCGGGTCAAGAACCCTGAAAGAACTGATATTTAACCCTTGCGGTGAATTTCGGTGATGTCCGGAGGGCATAATTAGTCAAATACTCGCTCCTCACCTCCATGCTGGGATCTTTTTAAAATGCGAAAGAGAGAGAGGTTAGCGGAAAGCAAAGGGAAGCTATAGCATTTATCTTTCCCTAGAAAAACTGCAAACATGGCATGATGAGTGTTTTCACAGTAAGAGATTTCGAATGTAAACTATCCCCTGGATTAGCAGACGAGGAAGTGGAAGAAAGCTATGACAAGACAGAAGAAATAGTTGAAAAGAAGGGAGCATGCGTAATTATAATGGGCGACTGGAATGCAGTTGTAGGAGGACAAGATGGAAGATCAGTTGGAAAATATGAATAGGGAAAAAGAAATGATAGAGGAAAGTATTTGGTGAATTTCTGTAAAAGAAAAGGAATGACTGTTGGAAATACATTATTCCAACAACTTAAACGAAGAAGATACACATGGGCATACCCAAGGGACGAAAGGAGATAAGAGATACAGTGATAGACTATTATACTGGTACAGGAGAGATTCCGAAATTGCTTAAAAAATGCAGAGACTCTACCAGGAGCGGATATTAACTCAGATCATGTCCTACTGATAAGCGAAGTAGATATTCGTCTAAAGAAGATATGAGGAAGACAGGTGACGAAATTGCACATGGAAGAACTGAAGAACGAAAGCGAATTTTCAAGAAAAAGCGGCTACATTAGATTCCACACCTGGGAAGGGTAATGAGTACTGTATAGAAACAACAGCAGAAGAAACAATAGGATACACAGAAGGTGTGAAAATTAAGAAACCTTGGGTCACAGGAAAAATGTTGGAGCAGATTGAGAAGAGGGAAAAATAGCAACACAGAAGGTACAAGAAACTACAGGCAACTAAAGAATGAAGTAAGAAGAGAAACTGATAAAGCAAAAGAAGACTGGATGAAAGAGGAATGTGAAGAAATAGAGAATCTACAGAGAAAAGGTAGTAAAATGTTTGGATTTGACAAATTAAGAACAGTAAATCCTTGTGGTTGATGGAGGACGACATCGGTAATGATACAAGAGACAGACAACGAATACTAAACAGATGGACGAAATATGTAGAAGAGTTATAAGACACAAAAAATCTTCCAGATGACTTAGCTATAGAAGACGATGAAGCCATTTGAAAAGAAGAAAAATGATTCTCTATTTTAAGAGAAGTTGAACTAGCGCTTAAGGAAATGAAGAATGGGATAGCAACTGGAGTTGATGGAATCCCCAATGAATTACTGAAAAGCTTGGATGAAGACAAGAAGCAAATTCTATCATTATGCAACGAAATATATTAGAAAGGCGAATGGCTTCAAGATTTTACAGAGACAGTGTTGATTCCAATACCGAAGAAAAATAATGCCAAGAAATGCAAGGAGTTCAGGACTATCAGTCTAATATCGCACTCCGCGAAGATTCTTTTGCGAATACTGAATAGAGGTTTATATTCTAAGATGGAAGAACAGTTTAAGTAGAGCAGTTAGGCTCCAGGAAGTGAAAAAGTGCGAGAGATGCAATTAGACTGCTACAGACAATCGGTGAAAGATACCTAGAGAAGAATAAAGAAGCGTATATATAGTCCCGTCGCTCTAATTTCCGGCAGCCAATCGCGTTGCAGGTCAGCTACATTTAAACGTGTGCGTCTTGTGGTTCGCTTATGAAGACGTTATTCATTTCTTAAGGCTCGATAAATGTTTAATATAATCGCCCGCCATTTTGCATCTTTCGTTGGCGTCCGCAGAAAGCACACGAAGAGGTTATTTGCCTCCTCAATTATTTGCTGAATTACAGTGCGTTTGATTTATTATCATAGGAGCTACGACATGATGTTTAACGGTGTGGTAGCTCGGCAACGAAAGAACAAAAATGGCGAATGATACTACCTACCTAGACGTTATAGGGCCATCACTTCCTAAGACGTAAGCAAAGAGGAGTCACGCCGGGAAAAACAGCATCGCGACTACAGTATTTGTGGACCTAGAAATGGTTTTGGACAGAGTGAATTGAAATAAACTGATAGGGATCCTAAAGAAAATTGGCGTGGATAGGAAAAGGAGAACATTGTTCAGTAATCTTTATATGAAACGAGCGAAAGTGAGGATAGGAGAAGAAATGTCACAAGAAAATGAAATTGGAAGAGGAAGTATATCAAGGATGTCCTTTATCAGCTAACCTGTTAAACATCTACTTGGAGGGTTTAGTAAAGAACTGTTTTCAGAACATGGGGAATGATAGTGGAGAAAGAAGAATAAAGTTCATGAGATTTGCTGATGATACAGGTTTTACCAGAACATTAAAATATTGCATTTGTTTCCCTTGTAATGAAAACTTAAATGCCTCAATAATCCAAAATATGTTTTATTAGTCACTTTGTAAGAAAATTTCTTCGCTAATCATTAGTGTCATTGATAATGAGCCAATATACAAAACTAGAGATATCTCTTGAAATTTATATTGATTAATTTTTAGATGGGTTGACGACTCTTTTTTCGTTTTTTGCATTAAAAAACATGTAAATTGTTTCATGTTCGTTAAAGTATGTTAGAAGATTGTAAGTTATTGAGACGAAGGTTATTATTTCAAACTTACGTACTGACTTAGTGACAGCACAGATAGAATGTCAAAAAGGTCCGTCTTTCAATAATGTTCGAAAAGATTTTCTCCATGTAGCCCTACCTGTGAGAAAGTATGCATCTCCTAAGTCAATAAGAATCTCTTAAAATACAAGAGCTCATTTCAATCACGTCTGTCCCAGCCCTGTCAAAACAATAGCCAGTATTTCAAAACGAGCGGTCATCCACCCATACCAGGTATGACTTTAAACAGTGTCTTGCACTTTCATGTCACAAAATCTGATTTAATTCGGTGATATACAGAGCGTGTCCTCTCCTTGTTAGTGCTAGTGCAAGTTTATATGCCACATAGTGGATTAGCAGGCGATGAAGTGGAAGAAAGCTATGACAGGATAGAAGACAAGGAGAAGAAGGGAGCATGTAATCCTAATGGGCGACTGGAATGCAGTTGTAGGAGGACAAGACGGAAGAACAGCTGGAAAATATGGACTGGGAAAAAGAAATGACAGAGGAGAATATTTGGTGAATTTCTGTAAAAGAATTGCAATGATTGTTGGAAATACATTATTTCAACAACATAAACGAAGAAGATACACATGGTCATGCCCAAGGAACGAAAGGAGATATCAGACAGACTATATACTGGTACAGGAAAGATTCCGAAATTGCTTAAAAATGCGAAGACTTTACCAGGAGCGGATATTAACTCCGATCATGTCCTACTGATAGGCGAAGTAGATATTCGTCTGAAGAAGATAAGAGAGAGACAGGTGACGAAATAACTGAACATGGAAAAAACTGAAGAATGAACAAGACAGAAGAAAATTTGATTTAAATTTTCAAGAGAAAGCCGCTACATTAGAATCCACACCTGAGAATAGTAATGAGTACTGGACTCATTTAAAAAGTTGTATACAGACAACAGTAGAAGAAACAATAGGATACACAGAAGGTGTGAGAATTAAGAAATCGTGGGTCACAGGGAAATGTTGGAGCAGACGGAGATGAGGGGAAAAATGGAAAAATATCAACACAGAAGGAGGTACAAGAAACTACAGGGAACTCAACAATGAACTAAGAAGAGAAACTGATAAAGCAAAAGAAGACTGGATGAAAGAGAAATGTGAAGAAATACAGAATCTAGAGAGAAAAGGTAGTAAAATGTTTGAACTTCACAAATAAGAACAGGATATCCATGTGGTTGATGGAGGACGACATCGGATATGAAATAAAAGACAACAACGAATACTAAGCAGATGGACGAAATATGTAGAAGAGTTATATGACACAAAAAATCGTCCAGATGACTTAGCTATAAGAGACGAAGATGCCACATGAAAAGACGAAAAAGGATTCTCTATTTTAAACGAAAAAGTTGAACTAGCGCTTAAGGACATGAAGAATGTGAAAGCAACTGGAGTTGATGGAATCCCCATAGAATTAGTGAAATGCTTGGGAGAATATAAGAAGCAAATTCTATCATTATGCAACGAAATATATGAGAAAGCCGAATTGCTTCAAGATTTTTACAGAGACAGTCTTGATTCCAATACCGAAGAAAAATAATGCCCCCGAAATATAAGGAGTTCAGGACTATCAGTCTAATATCGCACTCGGCGAAGATTCTTTTGAATACTGAATAGAGGTTTATATTCTAAGATGGAAGAACAGTTTCGGTGAGCAGTTAGATTGCTAAAAAGTACGAGAGATGCAATTAGACTGCTACAGACAATCGTGAAAGATACCTAGAAAAATAAAGATAGTCTCGATACTTCGTTCATTTTACGCAGATAGTTTGCCCTCCAATCTAAATATCCGGTCTTTCTACCAAGATTTTTCATTTAAACTGATAGGGATCTAAAGAAAAATTTTGCGACTCTGTTGGAAAGAGAGAACATTTTTCAGTAATCTTTATATGAAACGATGCGAAAGTCAGGATTAGGAGAAGTTTAATGGTCAGTCGAAAATCTTTTCTTTGGAATAAAGAAAAATGTCAAGGATATTGTTTATTACCTCGTTAAACATCACTTGACGAAGGTTTAGTAAAGAACTGTTTTTCGAACATTTTTGTCTCTGAAATGGAGGAATTTCAGAATAAATCCGGATCTAAAGAAAATTGCTGATATCTTATGTTGTTCAGTAATCTTTTTATTGAACAGTATGTGGTTGAAAGAAATGTCACAAAATGAAGATTTAAGAGGAATCCTCAAATGTTTTTTTCCTCATTAACCTTTAAACATCTACTGATTTTAGTTATTTTTCGAACATCTGTATGAACAATATGAATAGTTTGTGTTGATATGCGTTGAATGAAATTAGGAACATTATGTGATAATGCCGGTGAAAGTGTCACAAGAACCTTGAAAGTTATAATCCCAGCATTTGCTCTATTTGGTTGATTTTAAAACCCCAGAAACTAACCATACTAACATAGGATATATCTACTTACTGAATTACACGAGATTCAAAAACTGTAATAACCTAAAGGTTTCTCGGCCATTGACGCGTATCGAATACTTCAAAAAATGTGGAAAAACAAAAATGCTCACTCTTCGCAAATATATTCAGAACTAGTTGTCTGTCATCCTTCAGAAAGCCTGACGTCAATTAGCATCCAGTAGTAGTCCAGTATCCCCACGAGTTGCGCCAACCATAAAGATCAATGATATGAGCCGTGAATGGGACAATTACTGCTCCTGAGGCATATCTATCTATCGGCCACACTGCAGTGTTGAGGTCTCCAAATTTCCGGAGATCTTCGGAATAACTTTAAAAATAGGAAATAATTTGTAATCTCCGGATTTTTAATGTAGGAAATTATTTACTTTTTTAGAAAAATCAATCTCTGGCATATATTAAAACTGATAGATGAACATTATACAGTTAAAGTTTTGTTAATATTTTATAACTTGACTATTAAAGTTTCCCTAAATATAAAATATGCAACACGTAAAATGAACATATCTGGTCTGGAGAAACATCTATGAGGAGAAGAAGGTGGTAACTACTAATCAAATTGGTGATTAAAAAAATTAAAGTAGAAATCTTTTTATTATAGGTTCATGTTTTGTAATAGAAGGTCAAAATAACATTTTATGTGATTTTCGAAAGTGCCTCCGGAAATTGTGGACAAATCTCCGGATTTTTTTCATTACAACCTCCGGAAATATTTTTTAAAGATCTGACAACACTGGACCACAGTGTAGTAAATATGCATCCATAGATTGTTGCTAACCACTATGATCACTACTATCGCATCACAGACAATGCGAAATAGTACCGGCAGAGTCTATTGTTCCTTGTACCCTCAAAACTCAAACTTCGTGACTGTATATACCTTCGAACGTGAAATATTTTAATGCTCGAAGATATATACTAATATAGACTGTGTATCGGCATTCTAGCAGACTCGCCATTCTGGCGCCTTTTATATTCCTTGTGGCGATGAAAATTTTCATTTAGCGATATGGCAACTTTACTGGCGTCTTTAATATATGTGTCTACCCATTTCACTTTGCGTGATTCCGGTTCCACCTTAAATTTATAAAAATAATGCAACTAAAACATTCTTTTCACAAGACTGTGATCCATTGTACGTAATATTCGTCAGAACGTAAATATCTGTCAGTTATTGTAATTCCGTTAATTTTCAAAAGAAGGCACAGTAACGTTCAAGATTGGGTAGAAAACTTCTCCAGGCTCTGGTACGAGAATCTACAACGTTTATATGTGATTTACAAGGATGTTTTTATAACATAATTAAGTGGAATTAACGCATATAAATATACGGTATTACATTAATTTATTAAATATGTGGATTATATTACCAATTAAACTTTTAGTTTAAAATAGGCCTACATGTAATTTACTTCCAAACTTCGATATTAATCAATAGAAACGATGTTGAGCAGCAAGCCGTTAATTAATAATAGCGGGAATTCAGCGATTTACTCGGCCTATTAGCATTTAGCAGATTCTTTCTTTTGGTACAAGGAGGGGGAGAACAGCCTGGGCTAAAGATAATAATTGTAGTTTAATTAAAATTATATATTCAAGCCTCAAAATTCGGTACCGATATTTAGTCATAATTCAATATCACTACCATTTAAAAACAATGTACCATTAGACTCACCTAATGCAGAAAATTAACATTTTCAGGCCGGTTTCAAGGGCGCTACAGATTTTAAGAAAAATTCGAATGAAGCAATTTGTAAAGTATGTAAACCTGTAAACGACAGAATACAGGTTGGACAAACAGCAAAATGCAAGTATCAAAGATACACATCATAGCTGAATAATGCCATTTAATGGCCCTGTATCTTTGTATTAAATAATATTAACAATAAAATAATTACTCCTACAAATTTATGAATGTATATAAATGGTTATGTTCATAATTACAATGTAAGACTTTTTCTTAAAGTTTATTACTGCTTTCACTATCATCTTCAGGGATAATTGGCTACTTTCTGGCGTCTTGTTGGTGTATAGCTGGCGACACTGGTCTGGAATGATCTGACAACCCTGCGTTTTAGGTTACAATCGTTTTGGTTTCTCGCCGTTTATTGCCCTGTATTGACTTGCCTTCAACGTTGGCCATGTTCAAACAGAAAATTATGGAATGGAATCATAGTTTAAAATCTCGTATTTTCCACAAAATTCTCACAACATAGACTATTGATAATAATGCAATACTATTTAAACTTTACAAAAGACAGAAATAACTTCTCGCATAGAATCCTCATAAGTGAGACCAAAAAAGGCATCATGCATTAAAGCCAGGAGATAATGGGATATGGTGACCAGTGCCTTTGTTCCTCCATTGTATACATCATTGGCTAGTTACAGGTTACACTAATAAAAGTTCAGATCTTCCTTTGACACATCGTGAAGTGAGATGTCCGGCAGTACCAGTATTCCCTGATAATAAATTTACATATCAGCAAAAACCTCAATCAAAGCTATAAAGTGTTGTGATTAAATAATTATTTAGGAAAGTGTGACGCAAGCTTACTGCTGACGACAGAAGAAACTGGACTATACTCTGTGAACTTCAATGGAAAGCAGGATAAATATGAAACTTTTATATTTATGGATTACCTAAAGAATATGGGTTCCATTAATATAATTTTTTTCTTATGCAAAGCGTGAATTTTGAGGAATGCTTCTAACGAAAATTAATGCATTATAATATGAGAATGTTGTACCTTGAAACAGTTTTCACATTTTATATTCTTTTATTTTGGAAATGAAATTTTTTATAAGAAAAAATATTTGAAATAATTATTGAAGATTCCTTTACAACTTCCTGTATGTATTTTCCTGTTTCACAGATCTATTAAGGATACAAAAAATAAAATGAAGGGATATGTAATGTGTTCAAAGGTACAACAGGTTCATGTACCTTGAAAAAATACCCTCTTCTAATTTGGAACACATGGAATATAGGTGGGAATGTAGCTGTAAAAAGTGACAGTCCTATTTAAAAATATATCAGCAATCAGTGGGGGCTCGTGATCCTGTGGATTGGGAGAGCTGCAGTAGATTTTGGTACATACAAATTTCACTTCTTGACACTATTACTAATAAGTATAGGACAAAATTAAATGCACTACATATCAAAAAACCAAAACTTCGTGACTTAGTTGTGAGATATCTCAGGCATCATTTGCTAATCGCTAAAAAAAACTAATACCATCGACATCATTCTGAATTTCAGATCGGCAGACACTCATCTTGCAATACACCAGTTCATTCTGAATTGTCTTAGAATAACCTGAAACAGTGGCATGTTCCGAATGATTTTTGAAAGACTCGTTTAGATTACTCACGAAATGTAGCAACCCACGAAACACACCAGGGTTCTTCGAATCGTTTTTTCATCATGTCCCCTAAGGGGAAGTTCATACTGGCCACAAAATGTGATACAATCAGTGTATTTTTTTAATTAATTTCATGATTTTTTCTCACTTCTTGATTATGTTTGAAATGTTTGTTCTGTTCGTTTCACTTAATTGCACAGCAATATTAGTTTTGCCTGACATTGCCAAAGAAACAACATTTTTCAGGTGAGACTGCGAAGATTCGTGCATTTTGCTTTTTAGGGGCAAATGTCCTAAATGTGTCACACCACTCCTAGTCCATGCAGCATCACACTGAAGAGGACGCAAGGAAACCACAATACAGATTTTTTTTTTTGTTCACATCCACATAACCACAAATGCTTAGTGTAAATTTCATTGTTATACTTCCTTACATATATCCACTATTTCGGCTAGATGAAGCTTGAGTAAGAATTAATTTGGGTAATGGACGACCCTGTAATTTCACTTCATTATCATCAATCTTCTCCGCAAGCGAAAGATGAGAAAAATAAAATTGATATTCTGTAATTCACACAGACTCAAGCTTGCAAATTTACACTGGTTAAGTTACGGTACTAAGACTACACTTGAATACAATTGCTTACATAGTTATTACATTAATATCTAGATCACAAAACAACAAGAAAGTAAATAATGAAAGTTGGATAAGTAATTTTAGTGTGAGAAATAGTTATAATAATAATAATAACAATAATAATAGTAATAATAATAATGAGATAATTTTAGATTTATCTGTGATATATAAAACCATTAAACATTGAGAAACCTGAAACAGTTATTATTGTTAACTAGAATTGTTAGAAAAATATTTCGTTAGCCTATTCCTAAATAGGTTTGATGTTTGACAATCACTGACATTATTCAGTAGAGAATTCCAAAGTCGAGGAACCGCCACAGTGAAAGAAGATGAGTATGAGGATGTTCGGTAGGAGGGAATGGATAATATTGAAGAGTGTTGTAATCGTGTGTCTAGGTTATAATGGGTGGATAAATTTTGAAAAACAGACGCAAGATAGACAGGAGTGGAGAAATACAATATGTGAAAGAGAAGGGAAAGACAGTGGATTTTCCTACCATCTTCTAGACGGAGCCAGGACAACATTTTGAGGGATGGCGTTACATGATCAGCCCGGCGAATTGTAGGTTTCCTCCAAATCATTGGGATACCAAAGGGCAATGACTTCCTTTTTCCAACTCCTCAACTCAACACAACTACGACATCCTTTATGGGGGTACCAGGATTTGTCCTGGTCTCCAAACTTAATGCTAAAATATTGAAAGTAAGCGTTCTTTCCAAAAGCTGTTATAGTCTGTCTCTGCTTTACTAACGTACGTATATGACCCGCATATATAGCAAAACAAATTTAGATCATTTACACAACCACGTTTCGAGAATTTTATGAAATAACACTATTATGTTGTATTCTCGCAGAAAAATGAGAATACACGACAACGAACAACACAAAACTGAAACTCTAATTTTTTCTTCAACTTTTAAAAGGGGATAGGTTTTATCGCTTATTATCTATTATTTAAGCTTGGTATTATGTTAGACCTAACAGAATCTGAAATATAATATATTTGTAAGAACGGAAGGTTGTTACTCTCAGCTGGAAGAAGGCTTTGTCACCAAACGATACCATTTGAAATAAGGTGTTGTACTGATGTATATTGTCTAGAAAGGGGTGTCGATTACTGATGTACTGCTATAAGTACCTACCCAAGTTTTTAATTGGTTGTGGAGGCTCTTAAATCTCAGGAAGAGAAACTTTTCCAGCAGCGCAATATATTCAAGACTAATTTACAAACATGTTAAACGAATTATTCTTGCAACGAAAACGGACGCTGCCTGGACAAATAGTCGTATTTTAGTTATGTAATTACTTCATTGTGTCATGTGGTATTGTATGGCGTTATGACTGAAATACCTATGTTTTTGTTTTTATTGTAACACTAGCCATACCCGTGCACTCCGCTGCACCCATTTGAAATAAATATACAAAAGTAATTACATAATTAAAATAGGACATTTGATCCAGGGAACATTCGTGTTTGATAGAAGGATAAATCGTTTAATATGTTAATTAATTTAAATTGTATTTAAATAATTAAAATGCGATCATTTTGGTCCAGAGAGCAATCATTTGGTGCAATGACAATTCCTTTAACATGTTTCTTAATTTTTATTACATGCAACCAGAGTTTAATGAACAGTGACATCATTTAGATTTAATGTGTATACTTTATTTTACTTTCTATATGTTTCCATTGAATTATGGTAATAACTCAATTTGAACCCTTGTTTTCTACGTATTCAGTAAATGGCGCTTGGCCCACTAAGGTTCTGAACCCTTCAAATAACTTATATATTATATTGTATTATATTATATTATATTATATATATTATATTTATTTTATATTATATTATATTATATTATATAAAACGTGAGTTGATAACGGATGTACCCCATAAGTAAGTTTTTAATTTGTTATGGGGACTCTTGAATCTCAGGAGAAACAAATTTTATTTTACAACAGCGCAACATAATCTGCTTGGCTCATTGCCAAATTGTTTTGCATTGCATTTAATGCTTATGTATTTTATGTATTTTAACACGATTCAATTGAGCATAATTAAAATTTGGATTATAAAATAATGGAGTGTTAAGCTAATATATTATTACTGCATACTAAATGGATACACTCTCGTTGTTCGTTAACTCTCTGAGACAAACATTATTTTTAGAAACACAGGAAACGAATATACAGAATAACCTATCAAGTTTCCTGTAGATAAGAAGCTATTTTAATCTTACCTGTCAACAATTCAATCAGAAGTTACTGTAATAACATTATAGCATTATGTCCATATATAGAAACTACACTTTCCAATGGTGAAATAATAATTAATTACACAAATCGGTTAATTTAGCTTCCGATATTACTCCATACAAACTCAGAAACATTCTCTGTAGGCTATGATTCATAGCTTTCGATTGTTGTTGGCCAATGCCCCTTATAGACGAAGTCAGTTGTTCTTTATTTCATTACACTGCCTTAGATGGCAGTTATTTTAATTTTAAAACTCATTTAACTCATTAAATATTAGTCCTATCAAAATTTTTCAAAGAATAAAACTTATCGGGAATGCTGTTTAAAGAAGGTTTTGTTATGTAACATTTTTCACAAAAATCAATAATAAGCGAGATATTTCGATTTATTTAATTCAGGTCCACCTTATAACACCCCTTTCAAATAATGTATTTTGAAATGCCATATAGCCTGAAATCTAACTTACAACGAACTTAATTTATATTCCAATTTTCATCGAAATCCGTTCAGCCATTATCGCGTGAAAAGGTAACAAACATACAGACAGACAGACAGACAAACATACAAACAAAAATTTCACAAAAGCGATTTTCGGTTTCAGGGTGGTTAATTATATATGTAAGGACGAATAATTTTTGGAAAATCGAAAATTACCAGAAAAATTTTGGATAGAGATTTATTAGTATAGATGAACGCTTATCTAATGCAATTATGAAAAAAATTGTATTGGTCAAAACTTTTTTGAGCAGTGTACACAATTCCGTGGAAACAGAGAATGTAAAATTAAAACTGACACTTATTACAAACGCCTTAATGTCAAAAAAATATATAGCCAATGTTATAAATATTTATTTTCTTCAAACATTTGGAAACGAACACCGAATTTTAGGATTTTACAAATTTTTTTACAATTTAAAATTACAATTGTACTTCAATATGAAGGGGTGAGAATTGATAGTCTCAAGTCAAACAAGTCTTTAACAAAAAGATATTCTGTGTGAATTCATTTCTTACACGTGTGGAGAAACTACCAGTAAAATATTGTGAAAATTACTCAAGAAATGGCGTAACTATACGCTGGAGTAATGATACCGCACCTAACAGTATTGGACTCTAAACATTTAATACAGTGGAACTCCAGAAATAGACACAGCAATGGTCCGTGTGCGAGACGAGGTACGAACGCTGTCTTTCTACGGAGTACTGCGGACATTGGTAACATTAGGGCTGTACAATGTTTTTATGGCGTGCGGATCGAAACATAAACAATTAACGTATATAATTTTAAATAATATATTATTGTAGTATATGTAAAATATATAACAAAACAAATCCGTGATAAAGTATAATATATACGTGAAACATCTGAAACATAAAACAAACTTGTGGAGGACAAACTCTCTAAATATATCTACATACGGGGCTTCCATTTCAAGACTTCTCACTCTAAATAACTAGTAATTTAAATAGAATTCAATTTAAACCGAAAAAAAAAACAGGTAAATCTAGATATCAAGGGGAAGTCTAAAACAAGGCTTAATTCCATTTTAGGTTTCACCTCCCAACCTCAGCCGCTCGCACTTTGAAATTTCAAATGAAACCCCTATATTTTTATCCTTAAATATGAAAGGGCATTCAATTGTCTATACCCACATTCATTAGTTCTCCCATCTATTCTTTTCTATCGTCGCCTGACAACCTGAATTTTTGTTATTGTTGATTAGAGCCGAAGGGAATAAAGCTACTAAAACTTATTGAGACTTTCTTGTAATAGTTGTGTTTGTGTATTAAATTATTTTAAAATGGTGTATACCTTCAAGAGAGAACATAAATAATCCCTATTGATTAAATTTAGGAAATATACAAAATAAGCTGTGTTTTTATCCTACAATCAACTGATAATAACAAAGCTTCTTATAATAACTACAGTATGCCCCGTAATTAGATGAATTTTGTTTTGTCTTATGCACTCTTCTAATCGAAATGTCAAATTCTTGAGGGATGGCTCTGATTGATTCACTTTTTTTTAAACCGTTCCAATATTTGTAATTTTTTCAAAATAAGCACACATTTTTTGTTCCCTGCCTTGCTGCCAACGTGTACGAGTATCTGCACACTACTGCACTGGTTCAACTGGTTAGCCCTGTGCAGCGGAGGACAGGATGCGTTGACTTACCTTGTATCGTGAAGTATACGAGGGTGAGCGTCTATTTGTGGAGTTCCACCATACTCGCTCTTGTAAAATTTTGTCTGTGTCAATTAGGACTATATTATTGTCACCCCTTCACATGCAATATGAAAGAAAAATGTTATGAATCTCCTTCAAGATAACCTGTTCCGAAGAATAAATTCTCATATATATTTGGATGTGTGTATAAATATTCCTCTCTCCATAAGTAATTTATATATAGAGTGCAATATCTCTGGCCCGAGTGTAGGCATATATGGCTCATTAGGTTTGCTGTAAGTGTAAACATTTTCCACAGTAATCACACTTGAAAGGCTTTTCGTCTGTGTGAAGAAAAGAATGTGCTTTAAGATGTGAAAAACGATTTCCGCATTCATCGCATTTAAATGGTTTCTCACCTGTGTGTACGGGAAAGATCATTCAGATTACCCGATATTGAGAAAGACATTGCCACTGATATCACATGTGTATGGTTTTTCTATCATGTGAATCGTGAATGAATCTTAAAAAACGCCACCTGTGTGAAACATTTTCACATTGATCACATTTGAATGGCTTTTCCCCTTGTGAATGTGGGAGTGATATTTTAGGCTTGCGTATTGAGAGAAAGATTTTCCACATTCGTCGCATTTCAACAACTCTTCCCTGTATGTATGCGAGAGTGAATTTTTAGAATCCCTGTTCCTGAGAAACACTTTCCACAGACATTGCATTTGAATGGCATCTCCCCTGTGTGAATGCGGAATGATATTTTAAGCTTCCAGGTTGTCTGTAAGACTTTCCACATATGTCACATTTGAAGGGCCTCTCCCCTGTATGTGTGCGGGAGTGAATTTTTAGATTCCTTCTTCCTGAGAAACACTTTCCACAGGCGTCGCATTTGAATGGCCTCTCACCGGTGTGAAAGCGGGAGTGATATTTTAAGCTTCCGGATTGTTTGAAAGATTTTCCACACATGTCACATTTGAAGGGCCTTATCGCCTGTATGTATGCGGATGTGAATGTTTAGATTCCCCGTTCCTGAGAAACACTTTCCACAGGCGTCGCATTTGAATGGCGTCTCACCAGTGTGAATGTGGGAGTGATATTTTAGGCTTGCGGATTGTTTGAAAGATTTTTCACAAATGTTGCATTTGAATGGCCTCTCTCCTGTATGTATGCGGGAGTGAATTTTTAGAACCCCTTCTCCAGCGAAACACTTTCCACACACATCGCATTTGAATGGCCTCTCCCCGGTGTGAATGCGGGAGTGATACTTCAGGCTTGCGGACAGTGAGAAACATTTTCCACACATGTCGCATTTGAATGGCCTCTCTCCGGTGTGAATGCGGGTGTGATATTTTAGGCTGGAGGACTGTGAGAAAGATTTTCCACAGACATGTCGCATTTGAATGGCCTCTCCCCGGTGTGAATGCGGGAGTGATGTTTCAGGCTATCAACTGCGAGAAAGATTTTCCACACATGTCGCATTTGAATGGCTTTCGTCCTCTATGCATGCGAGAGTGAATTTTAAAGTCCATCTTCCTGAGAAACACTTTCCACAGACATCACATTTGAATGGCGTCTCACCTGTGTGAATTCGAGAATGATTTTTAAGACTTGTCAATTGTGAGGACTTTCCACAAGGGTCGCATTTCAAAGGTTTCTCCCTAGTGTGTATGCGGGAGTGACTTTTTAAATGTCCCGGACTTGAGAAACACTTTCCACAGATATCGCATTTCAGTGACTTTTTCAATGTATGAGTCTGTAAATGACGTTTCAGAGATTGAGCCGTTGCAAAAACCTCATTACAGATGTTACACTTATTAGACTCATGGCTTAACTTACAAGCAATTGAACTGTCAAGGTTGTAGCTGCAACACTGTGTTAATTCGTCTTCATTATGAGAAATTACGTCGCATTCTGATGATCGACTCTTTTTAACATTACTGGCATTGCTGAAATGAAAATTTAACACTCTAAACAACTGGTAAACTCAAAATAAATGGGCATTCATATAAAGACAGAGAAATCGAATCAATCGTAATTGAATGCTAAGTATTAATAGTACATTGTGAAACGAATGTATAAATAAATAAAGTAATTAAGACGAAAGTATGTTTGTTTTAAAATTGAAAAGGGGAGGACGGTAATTTTTTAACTTTTTTTCCCTTTCAAAATTTTTTTTGTAATGTAGAGATCTTTGAGCATCAACAAATCATAACCGGAATTTTGTCCCATAGAATATTGTTTTACATCCCAGTAGAGCTACTGACATGAGCCTGTAACTTTTTGGTTAAATGTCATCTGACCTGTTAAGATTGCCTCAACTATTTACCAAGTGTACCAACAAGGCCAAATTTATAAAAATGAACCAGTCGGAGATGAAAAACGTAATTTACGACACAAAATAGTAAAACTGAACTTGAAAAAAAAAATATTTTGAAATCATCAACCAGACATCTTTGTTAATGTCTTTTTGACCAAAATTAAGACCAGCATATTTCTTTTCTGTCTTCATTATTTGCAAATTCATATATGCCATTGATAGACGCATATGAGATGTAACTGTCCTCAAGAGAACAAGTGTCTACCTTAAATCTATGCAATTGAAAATATATATATATATAAATTACTAAATTTCAGCATTTTTTCGTTATATTATGCGACATCCCTCAGGATAATCCTTGAAGTTTAGGGACATAACTATTTGCCTGGTTTGTATTTAGAAAATGCTCCTTCAAATGATATGAGTAAAATATTTATCATTAGTCATTTGATTTTAATAAGATACTCGTATATTCTATACCTCATTTTTGTATTTCAGTACCAATTTTTTTAAATTTTGGACAGCCCTGAAACCCAAACTATTTACATTTCACGATTTTCCTTTCAGAATTATGCATATCATCTTAAGATCTCTTCATGAAAAAAAAAAATTTAATTTTTATGACAGTCATGCAAGATTTATTTTTCAAATTTGTTGAGTTTAAATGGAATAACCCATTTATGCATTCTTCCAGGCAGCAGATATGTTGGGAACTGTGTGCCATAATTAGTGTAAATGTAAGTTCATGTATTGTGGGTCCCTATTGCACCTACATTCATGGCAACGTCCTCAGTTGCGGATTGAAAGACGGCCTCCAGATATGGAGGATAGCTGTAAATATATTGAATAAGCATTCAAATAAATAGAATTCAATGGGGGTTTACAAACTAAAATGCAACAACCCATCACCGTAAAAAACAGCTTGTTACGAATCCTTCAAATATTGGGCGAATCCAGAAATGCATATAGATTGTTAGTTGGGAGGCCAGAGGGAAAAAGACCTTTGGGAAGGCCGAGACGTAGATGGGAAGATAATATTAAAACGGATTTGAGGGAGGAGGGTTATGATGATAGATTTTATTTTTTATTTTACTGGGTTATTTTACGACGCTTTATCAACATCTAGGTTATTTAATGTCTGAATGAAATGAAGGTGATAATGCCGGTGAAATAAATGCAGGGTCCAGCACCGAAAGTTACCCAGCATTTGCTCATATTGGGTTGACGGAAAACCCCGGAAAAAACCTCAACCAGGTACCTTGCCCCGACAGGAAGATTAACCACGTCAAACAGTTTCGCAGCCAGACGTGCTGACCGTTACTTTTAACACAGGTGTGGACATGATGATAGAGAATGGATTAATCTTGCTCAGGATAGGGACCAATGGCGGGCTTCTGTGTGGGCGACAATGAACCTCCGGGTTCCTTAAAAGCCAGTAAGTAAGTAAGTAATTAGTGTAATTTATGGTAAATTATGGGTTTTTACCCTATCCGTAAGCATTAAATTTCATAGTGACAGGTTCATTATTCTCTATATAGAAAAGTGGAGACGTCTTCCGGGCAAAACACATAACAAAATGGAGTGTACGGAAATGAAAAAACTTCTCAGTAGCAGAGTGGTAGAACACAGCCAAAAATCGTAATTAGTCAATTTTTCGAATGATCAGTTATATATGAAAGAAACTGTATATTGAGGTGTCGATATGGATAACCAAATCCATATATCAATAAAAACAGTATTATATAGCTACTCGAACATTTAAGTCCCCATACAATCATTAAAAGAAGCTGTCAAAGGTTGAAAGATGAACTGAAACATGCAAACTACACTCACCTATCAAGCAAAATTTTATCCTCGTTTGAAGATATTTCTACTTTGTCTTCCTGATGAAGTCTGTTCAGATCGAATGAGTCTTCCTGGAAAGGTGAGCAAATAATGAACATAGATTTAACTGACCACACAGATGATCTGTTCTTTCAATATCAGAGCTGAACCTCAATCCTAATGATTACCATACAATTTTTTTAGTAATTTTATAATGACTTTTATATGAAATAGAACTCTTTTCTCCAAACTGTTTCCATATTCTTCCTTCAAGTGTACTTCCTTACATTCAGGCTATTTGTATGTATTAAAAAGCAATCAATTACTTATATTTAAGTGTTAATAGTGTACGCAAGATTTAAAATGGATTATTAGAAAAAATTCTAATAAAGTTTTAAAATTGAAAATATGTGCACATGGTGTAGAAAGTGCCTGCAGTTTGCGCAACCACATCATCTTACAATAATCCAGATAAACAAACAGGAAATTGAGATTTAAACATCACACATATTGCCAATACATCATAATTGAAAGATTTATTTCTCCAAAAGCAAACTCTCTATTACGAATTGCTCTTTTTGAAATAATATATTACAACAAAATCTTCTTTCCTCCACACATGCGAAATATAATTTGACCGTTACTATCAAATATGTCTAATATAGATTGTTCCATTGGATTCAGTAGATCCAGAATTCGAAATTTATCAAGATATGGAACTTGACGTATGTTGTCATTGTAGAAGAAGTTTGTAAGACATTTCAATGCAGATCAGAGTTCGAAAATTATGATTTTATAATGATAATAATAATAAATAATAATAATAATAATAATCATAATAATAATGATAATCATGATGGTGGTCGAGGTGACGGTGGTGGTGGTGTTATTGATGATGATAATAATAGTAATTTTTAATTTATTATTATTATTATTATTATTATTATTATTATTATTAATTTTCCCGTTATTTTTTTTTTAAGTTCTATAAGGTAAGAAATCTCTTTGCTGCTTCGTTTAGAATATAGTCCCACTGTACCCTACAATCACGAACAACTTTCCAGGTCTCATAATTTTTTAAAACTTATAGGTCCTCTTTGAGATTTTCCAAATATCTAAACCAAGGCTGATTTTACAATTGGAAAACTCACCGAAATAAGGGTGTAGCCAACATGTCTATAATACAGGTTTCACGAGAAAGAAAAATTATTTCAAGGGCAAATTTCCTTAGGTTTATATTTACTAGTAGAACCTTTTCACTAATCAGCATACATGTTTATTCAGCTATTGAATGCAATCATTAATTTTTATAAATAAATGCTTCAAAATTACTTTTTCTACCCAAGTCACATATTTCATTAATTTGATGTTACAACCATTCTTCAGGGAAGGTCTTCAATTATCCCAATAAATTAGAAAAAGAAATCGGAATATGGAACATGCATTCTGACAAAAAGAATTGTGAGTTAACAGCAGCTGAGGTACTGAAAAATGTGCCATTCTCTCAAATTTGTTTGTGACAGAATAAAACAACATCTTCATAATGTATACTGAAATACTATTTTCCTATAAACTTACTTGTTAACAAACTTCAATGACATTCAATCTTTTCCCGAATTTTAATAAATCTATATCATCATCATCATCATCATCATCATCATCATCATCATCGACG
This sequence comes from Periplaneta americana, assembly GCA_025594305.2. NCBI lineage: Eukaryota > Metazoa > Arthropoda > Insecta > Blattodea > Blattidae > Periplaneta > Periplaneta americana. Next base: position 8,356,934 of record JAJSOF020000041.1, on the reverse strand, counting down.
AAAGTTTTAATAAACCTAAAGTCACCATTATGATTCTGTCCAGTTTGTTTTCACCAAAGTAAAGTTTGTTTATCGCCGCTACACTAACTTTCCCACGGGCACCACCATTCTTTTTTTTAAAATCTTGCACTATGTGAAGCAGTACGACATGCTGGTCAATTGAAAAGCCATTTTATCTGAAATTTAATAAAATCCTGGTACGATTAACTAAATACGATTTTAAAAGGGACATTGTAATTTAATTAATTATTTTAAAGTTTTGGAATGTTTAAATATCTGATTGATGACTAGCATAGTAATTTCTACATCAATAGCAACGAACATTTATTGTAAATTTGCAATAAAATCCTGTTGCTGTGTTTCATTTTTTCGAGATAATCCTTTCTGTTGTTCTCCTCAAATATGTATTTGCACAATATTATTTAATTTCATGTTCAAAAACGAGAGCAGATTAAGTTTAGAAACTATTGCAAAAAATAATAAAAGGAAAATCGATTAATATTTCCAGATTATTAATGCCTCCCTGTTATACTTAAATCACACTAGCTATATCTGCATAAAGATATTGAAACACTTACATCAACTTCAGATTTCACCATAGGAAAGGTAATGGCACAGGAGTTTCTTCAACTTCACATTTCATCATACGAAAGCTAACAGGCTCTGGAGTGTCTTCAACTTTTACCTCAGATGTGAGATCATAACTGTGGTCCACACATTCTGTTTTGATGCCTGCCACTTGCAGATGCGATAAATCCCCTTCCTACAAAACATGAAGATGTCAAGAATAAATAATTTAGCCAAGTTCAAGTTGACTGCATTCGTAACAGCTATCAATCAAGTTCTGCATGGCAGTCACTGGCTAATTATTTCAACAAAGGCAACAATTTAGAGAAGAAAATTACAGGTAGAAGAGATACGAGACTTTAGGGACATGTGGAATGATAGGTAATAAGCCAGGTGTTCCATTCTGAAAAGAATTTACATGCTGTAATATGAGAAAAAGAATCTAACTCATTATCTACACCATGTGAGTAGACGTCTTCGTAATTCCAGTATAATAATAATAATAATAATAATGAATGAATAATAATAATAATAATAATAATAATAATAATAATAATAATAATAATAATAATAGTAATAATAAAATAGTGCAGTACAAAGCATACATTGAATATAATATATTTAAGTACACACAGTAACAAAAATTATGATTATATATAGCTCTATTTATCACATTATAGATATACCATTATCGGAATATTGGATATTTTATTACTGAAGACATAACCAAATTGGAATTATAAAAAACATAGGAAAAGAAACAAACTTTGGAAATATCCAACCTCAAGGTTCTTCATCATAGAGGAGGCATAACCTACGGCTTTTAAAATCCCCACAGGAATTATGTGATATATTTCAAATTTAACCCTGTACGCTTCTTCTCTCCCACAAAAATCATCACTAGAAATTCAATACTGTTGGAGAAGATCAATGGAATAATATCTTTTGTACCACATATATTTAGAATACAATAATAGCATGGAATATTTTAAGCCACTATAATGATTCTGCAGAAAACTTGGTCAATATGATGGATCTCATCGAGAATCAGTGAAAGGTTAAGTCTGTTTTTTTCAGGCTTTTGGTATGCCTAACAAAAAACGTACCGGTATAAAAAAGACATACATAAAAACCTGAACAAACCAGTCCTAAAGCCTCATCTCCGCTGATAAACATTTAACAACATGTTAAATATAACACATTGAATTTGAAAAGTACATGGATGCTACAAGTCCCAATTCACTTAACATGTTGACTGAGTATGTTGAATCTAACACTTTTAACATGTTGGCATGTTTTCCAGCAGCAATGGAAAACATGTCAAGTCAATTCACTTGCTCGTGCAGCGTCGATACAGTTCGGCAAAGTTCGTACTGTTTCCATAGCAACAACTGACTTCCGATTTTGTGACGCGTAATTAGGATCACCTCTTCATCAGTTTTACACGATCCTTGGTGTAGTCTGTAAGTTGCTAGAACTAATGGAATGGACGAAAGAAAATATATTAGAATAAAATTGATTAATGCATTGATGAAAACGTCTTGTTTCAGGGATGCTTCTGCAAAAGAATACAGTGGCAAAACAAAGAAGGCCGACTGTTTTAGAGAACTGGAATTATTATGTAACTTCTCGAGAACACAATAGAGTGTTTTCGCACCCTCGTCTTACGCTAAACTTTAAAAGCTATGCTGACGTGAGTAATGACGTGTTTGACGTCATATGTTAATGTTCGTAAAACTTCGGAAAGAATCATTATACATACGATATTTCCCGCTCCTTTAACATAGATCATGTCGTAGCCCCTATGATTGTCGACCAATCAATCGCACTGTAATTTTTTTAAATGATAGCTCATTGTCTAAGGAAGACATAGAAAAAAATCGAAAAGTAAATCTTTTTTGGAATAATAAAAAAATATTAACTTCGATGTGGTATGTTCAGGTTAGATATTTGAATGGGTTATTTATGAAAGGACCTAAGTCATTATTTTGTGAAAATGAGTTTGTTATGTAATAACTGCTCTTTGGGTGTAGATACAGTAGCGTGCAAATTAATCCGAACAACGTAATTACTTATGCAAAAACACTCAAACAGGATAAAAAAAAGAATGTAAGACAAACCTCAGTACCGGTAATCTATGTGGCCTCCCTTGTTCCTAATAACAGCTCTGAGACGATTTGGCATGGATTCCACTAATTTCCCACAAATATTCATTTCTTCATCGCGAAACCATACACCAATGAGGGCAGAAATCATCTTCTCCTTTGTAGAACAATCCATTTTTTGCATTCTTCTTTTGCAAATTGGCCACAAGTTCTCAATGGGGTTGATGTCGGGTGAGTTGCCTGGCCAGGGGAGTACCTGAATATTCTTCTTGTTGAAGAATTCTGTAGTTTTTCGAGACGTATGGCATGGTGCCAGGTCTTGTTGGAACACAACTCTGCCATCCGGAAATGATTTTTGCAGCTGGGGTATGATTCTGGTTTCCAATAAGTGAATATATTTGTCAGAATTCATCATTCCCTTGATAGGTATTAATGCTCCAGGCCCTTCATGTGTAAAACAACCCCAAAACATTACTTTAGGGGGGTATTTGGGTGCTTGTTGGAGATGAGCTGCTGTTACTTTTTCGTATCCTTTCCATACGTAAGAAACACGGTGGCAGTGGACCTCGAAATGAGACTCATCGGAAAAAAGTATATTCCTCCAGTCACTCACTGTCCAGTGTTGATGTAATTTTGCCCACATTAAGCGTTTTTTGCTCATAACAGGGGTTAGCAGTTGCTTCTTAATAGGCTTACGAGCCCTTCATCCAGCTTCTAAAAGCCTACGCCGCACTGTTGTGACGAGAATATTCGCCCCAGTGGTAGCCATTAACTCGCGGGTTAAGTCGACAGCAGTTAGTCTAGGATTTAATTCATTTTTCCTGACAATTAAACGATCATCTGCAGTTGAAGTCTTCCTTTTCCGGCCACAGTTTCCTTTTTTCTGGGGTGTGATGGATCCAGTCTCCCTGTATCGTTTTATGATCGAATTAACAGTAGCAGCAATTTGCCTCTGTGTCATAGAAGAATGCTCTGCTAATGTTATAATTTTAGACCATTTTCGTGGAGTTGTATCCATTTGTGAAGACGACAGAATGTACACAGGATTGCAGTATTAAGTCTTCAACACAACTGAAATGCTTATAAGTACAAAACGACAGGCAAAATGTCACATATTATAAAAAAAAATAATGACAGACCTTCAACAATGGAATTACACGTACTACAGATGTCAATTAAAGCGGTATGAGCAGCTGTGAGGCCAACAATGACAGAAAATGTAAAAATTTGTCGTGTTCGGATTAATTTGCACGCTACTGTAGATCGATTTAGATATGAAGAGGGCTAAGTTTCACACTCTAAATGATTTGTAGAATTTATGATACAATTTTTATTTCAGCCTTAATTTCAAAATTTCGGCTTATAAGCAGTTTAGTATTCAAGACTTAGGCCCTTTCAAAAATAACCCATTCATTTAGAGCTTCACATTCAAAAGTTGATAAGGGTAAACTTATCTGTTTTTCACGTTAGATGGGGGGTCAGAGCAAGAGATATGTTGAGAAAGAATGGAAATTACTTGTGGTTGCTACTAAAATTTTTACTGGTTTCCGAGTTACGGCGAGTTAAACAAAGAAGTGTTTTTACTTGGAGGAGTACTCACGACTCAATGTATTATCTGTTGGAAAGTCAACAAAAATTCTTTCCTGAGCCTTCTTATACTTCAGCCTGAATAATTTGTCCATGCTGAGCTGTTCTAAGTAGATGAATATCATCCAAAGTCGTAAACGAGATACCATGTCTTAACATCGAATTACGCCTACGGTTAACTTCGTTTACGTTCACGTTATCTGCCAAGAGATAGCGTCTTGCGCTAATGAAATAATGTAAGGTGAATGGCTCTGATTGGTTCTTCCATCAATAAAGTCAGCTTAACGTTATCGTTTAGGATATGGCGAGGGTGCGAAAACTTTCTACTGAAAAAAAAATCTCATCCTTTTGTTCGCAGTATCTGAGAGCAGTGTGGACCACAAATAAATGTTGAAATGATTTGCATAAAAGACGATGAATTTCATTATGGGAATGATAATAAAAAAAACATTCCTTCACAAGTAATAAGTTTAATCATACTAAGTCATACATAACCTAAAAATATCTTATAGATAATAACAGAAGCCAAGAAACGCTGAGTTATTAAAAATCGCGAGTGAAGTGAAATTGCTGCTCATAATTGAGTCTTTCTTTGATTTAACAGGAAGTATTTTTATAGCACTATACTAAAATCGTGTTCTGACATCCCCAGACAGTGTTTGAATTCAAATCAATCTTCAACTTTAAGCTCGTTTAGAATGTCTTCTGCATTGTGTCTCTTACTAAGATATTGCTGTACCAACATTCCCCTTTTTTTCCTTTTCAAGGCTTTGTACAAGCAATAGAGGGAATAACAAAAGTCAAATAATCTTCATCTCAGTCCATTGTCGAAGGTTTGAAAATAAGACACTAGGTACCTACATTAAAATCTCATAGAATGTTTATGATGGACTAATTAATTCAGTTTATTAAGACATTAAACATACAGTGATAGGCTTCGTCACAATACAGAAGGGAGGAAAAACAAAAACATACATTTGAAAATACACATATAATTGAAAACAGTAAAGTTCAATTAGAATGAAAACACAAAACATTTTGAAACTCTAAAATTAATGAAAACACTTCACTCTTAATGCAATATTTCTAACTAAAAGTAAATAACTTTGTTTATTAAAAAACAACTTCGTATGAATTTATGTTAAGAAACTCATCTACAGAGTAGAAAGGATTAATTAAAAGCCAATTATAAAATCTAGCTTTGAAACTATTGGTTGGTAACTTATAATATTGACTGCAAAGCTTATTATATAATTTCATCCCCATGACAGAAAAATTTGTACTAGTTTTATGTAATCTACAGTCTGTCCCGTTTTGGCTTTTAAGGAACCCGGAGGTTCATTGCCACCTTCACATGAGCCCGCCATTGGTCCCTATCCTGAGCAAGATTAATCCATTCTCTATCATCATATCCCACCTCTCTCAAATCCATTTTAATATTATCTTCCCATCTACGTCTCGGCCTCCCTAAAGGTCTTTTTCCCTCCGACCTCCCAACTAACACTCTATATGCATTTCTGGATTCGCCCACACGTGCTACATCTCGAACGTCTGGATTTAATGTTCGTAATTATGTCAGGTGAAGAATACAATGCGTGCAGTTCTGTGTTGTGTAACTTTCTCCATTCTCCTGTAACTTCATCCCTCTTAGCCCCAAATATTTTCCTAAGCACTTTATTCTCAAACACCGTTAACCTATGTTCCTCTCTCAAAGTGAGAGTCCAAGTTTCACAACCATAAAGAAGAACCAGTAATATAACTGTTTTATAAATTCTAACTTTCAGATTTTTTGACAGCAGACTGGATGATAAAAGCTTCTCAACCGAATAATAACAGGCATTTCCCATATTTATTCTGTGTTTAATTTCCTCCAGAATATACATTTTTATCTGTTACTGTTGCTCCAAGATATTTGAACTTCTCCACCTCTTCAAAAGATAATTTCCAATTTTTACATTTCCATTTCGTACAATATTCTCTTCACGAGAGATAATCATATACTTTGTCTTTTCGGGATTTACTTCCAAACCTATCTCTACTTGCTTCTAGAAAAAATTCCCGTGTTTTCTCTAATCGTTTGTGGATTTTCTCCTAACATATTCACGTCATCCGCATAGACAAGCAGCTGATGTAACCTATTCAATTCCAAACCCTCTCTGTTATCCTGGACTTTCCTAATGGCATACTATAGAGCAAAGTTAAAAAGTAAAGGTGATAGTGCATCTCCTTATTTAGCCCACAGTGAATTGGAAACGCATCTGACACAAACTGACCTATATGAACTCTGCTGGAAGTTTCACTGAGACACATTTTAATTAATCAAACTAGTTTCTTGATGTAATCTACAGTATAGAATATTAATTTGTTCACTATTTCTAATTTCATGATCATGAATATTTGCTATTAATGAGTAAATTGTCTATATTTTGTCGAGTGTAAAGGACTACGTCGTATATATATATATATATATATATATATATAAATTTATGACAGTTAATATCTGTGATTGCTTGAAAAGCGGTCGACAATGTTCAAGATAGATTGATTGACATAGAATACTAATGCTTTCTTTTGAAAAATCAAGACACTCTGAATTTTGCTACCATTTCCCCAAAAAATTAAGGTATACCTAATTATCGATTGGAAGAACGAAAAGTAGGCACATCTTAAATAATTCTGAGAAACGCAAGTCACTAATTTCTTTAATAAATATGTAACTCTTGATAATTTTGTGCATATATATACTCGATATGTTTTTTCCCATGTTAAACTGGAGTCTATAAAAAGTCCTAGAAATTTGGTATAGTTATGTATGTTGTCCTTTTTTATTAGATGATTTAGGCTCATGGTGTTTGAGAATAAGGTGCTAAGGAAAATATTTGGGGCTAAGCGGGATGAAGTTACAGGAGAATGGAGAAAGTTACACAACACAGAACTGCACGCATTGTATTCTTCACCTGACATAATTACGAACATTAAATCCAGACGTTTTAAATGGGCAGGGCATGTAGCACATATGGGCGAATCCAGAAATGCATAAAGAGTGTTAGTTGGGAGGCTGGAGGGAAAAAAACCTTTAGGGAGGCCGAGACGTAGATGGGAAGATACTATTAAAATGGATATGAGGGAGGTGGGATATGATGATAGAGACTGGATTAATCTTGCTCAGAATAGAAACCTATGGCGGGCTTATGAGAGGGCGGCAATGAACCTCCGGGTTCCTTAAAAGCCAGTGAGTAAGTATGAGTAAGTAAACTCTTGATAATTTTGTGCATATATATTCGATATATTTTTCCCATGTTAAACTGGAGTCTATAAAAAGTCCTAGATATTTGGTATAGTTTTGTATGTTGTCCTTTTTTATTACGTGATTTAGGTTAAAAGTAATGTTGTTAGTCTTTACTTGATTAAGCAAAAATCCATCAGATTCAAACCATAAAGCCATGCAATGAAAGTAAGATTAACATGTTTAACAGTGTGGACAAAGTGTTAAATTAAATAAGCATTAATATGTTCAATCAACATGTTAACACTAAACATTCTGAATGTTTACCAGTAGAGACTAGGCTTAACTTGTCAATGTTCTTCGATCATGTCACTGTCGTCCTTTATATTGACAAACGTTTTCTACCGAATTTCCACGGATTCTTTAGCAAAATCGAATACTCAGAGTATAAATCCACATCTCCATTGTGCAATGTTTTTATAGCGATATCACTTATGCCAGAATATTACATCAAATGTGAGGCTATTTGGAGACGACTGCATTATCTATAGAAAGATTAGAAATAATTCAGATGTGGATGCTATTCAGACTTGAATAAAATTTATAACTGGGCATTAATGCATAGGGTGAAAATAAATGGTTCTAAAAGTAAATCTATAACATTTTGTAAAACCCGAGAGGAAACTAGTCTTAATTACGAATTCAGTGGTGTTGTAATTCCGCAAGAACAATGTTGTAAATACCTAGGAGTGTATTTAAACACCAAAGTTTCTTGGGGAGAGCATGTTGATAATGTTATGGGTAAAGCATGGAGGGCACTTCACTTTATTATGAGAATCTTGAGAAAGGCTAGCCCCAAATCGAGGGAAATAGCATATCTAATGTTAGTGCGACTATTAATGGAATACGGAACTACATGTTGGGATTCCTATAGAATATATCAGATAAATTCTTTAGAAAGAATCCAGTATAGGACAGCTAAATTTGTTAAAGGTAAAAGAGAAGATGGAAATGATACGATAAAAGACCTTAAATGGGAAATTTTGGAAAACAGACGTAGGAATAACATCATTGTATAGAGCACATCTAGGTCAGAAAGCATGGGTAGACATAACGGCTCGGTTAGAAAACCTAACGTACTATGGTAGGAATGATAATGATTTTAAAATCAAATGTAGGAAACAGAAAACGGATGTAGGTAAATTCTCATTTTTAAATAGAACTATAAATGACTGGAATGACCTACCTGCAGCGGTCTTTCAGGGCTGTCCTTCCTTAAGGAGATTCAAGAATGACTTAAAAAGTTGTGTATAAAGAGCAAATAAAAATTAAGGTGACATGTATTTATTTAGCCTGTCGAGTTACTTCCTTCGTTTGAATTGCAAATTATTTAAAAATAGTGTGACTAGAAATGTTCAGCTTAAATGTAGTTCTGTTTATAAGTATGCATAAGGGTGTAATTATTTGACTTATTTGAACTGTCGTATCAGTAAAGCGAGGTGACTCAGTGAAGTTATGGTTTTACAGTGCAGTGAATAGTTCCGATCAGTGATAATTTATAGCGTCAATGAAATGTGTTCTATAGTGTCAGTGAAATGTGTCCTAAAGTGTCAGTGAAATGCGTCATAGTGCCACTACAGTGAGTGAGATGAGAGTAAAGTGAAAGACTATTAAAACTTATGTAGGGCCTATACATATGTAGGTTGTATTGTGAAATTAGGTATTTTATGTTTTATTATTAATTGTAATTATTGTGTTAAGTTGTATTGAGTATTCTTATTGTATTGTGTATATAATTGCATTCTGTATTGTAAATTTTATTGTGTATTGTTTGTGATTTTATAGTGTATTGTTTATCATTTTATTATGTATTGTTCATATTGTGTACACCACTGCAACCGGGTGCTTGCCCACCTGCAGTGTAAATACATACATACATACATACATACATACATACATACATACATACATACATACATACATACATACATACATCACTTCTAATAATATTCAATATAAATAAGTGTAAGATCAATACAATTCATGCTCTTCCGTTTAACCTGCGAAACTAGTATCATTGTTATGGAAAAATATTTGGATTAATGCTTTGTTTGTTTTAAATCTACATTTACTCTGTTTGGTTATTTTCTTATCCAGCAGCATTGGACTTTAATAATAGAATCAGATATCTACTCAGTATATGTCTAATTCCTTGAACATTGCAATTGATAGACAAACAAACAAAATACAAAGTAAGTTTTATTCAGTTTACCTCTGATAAAGTCGTATTCTCTTTTAATTCAGATGTGTTATGTGGTTCTAAGCCCAATGGGTCAACCTCAGGCTCCATCTTGATCTCATCCATCATAACTGAAAGAAATGTTACAGTGGGCTAACTAAACGTGATTTACAAAAACTGAGCTGTGCAGGAGAACGCATTACAAGTTGGCATGATAATTCTCTGGTCGGCGAGAAAAGGCACAAGTCAAAAAGAATAATTTTTCAGGAGAGATTTTCTTTTTAATTTACTCTTAACTGAATATAAGTATATATGCATAAGGGTGTAAATTATTTGACTTATTTGAACTGTTTTATCAGTGATGCGTGGTGATTCAGTGAAGTTATGGTTTTACAGTGCAGTGAATAGTTCTGATCAGTGAAAATTTATAGCGTCAATGAAATGCGTTCTACAGTGTCAATGAAATGTGTTATAGAGTGTCAGTGAAATGTGTCCTAAAGTGTCAGTGAAAGCGTCATAGTGCCACTACAGTGAGTGAGATGAGAGTAAAGTGAAAGACTACTGAAACTTATGTAGGGTCTAATTATATATATATATATATAGGTTGTATTGTAAAATTAGGTTATTTTATGTTTTATTATTAATTGTAATTTTTGTGTTAAATTGTATTGTGTATTCTTATTGTACTATGTATATAATTGTATTGTGTATTGTATAATTGTATTGTAATTTTATTGTGTATTGTTTATATTGTATATACCACTGCTACCGGGTGCTTGCCCACTTTCAGTGTAAATAAATACATACACATAATAATGTAATTCATGTATGTTGGTTAAAGTAAGGCCCTTTTCAATTTAAAATATAAGAAATTTTATTATTTCATAAATTATAAAAAATACTAGATATGTGATTAGGTACAACACAAAAATCGACTTTTTAACTTGTGTGCCTTTTCCCACCGACCAAAGAATTTTCATCTTAAATTAGTAAACATATCTCTAGCTAGGGGGGCAAAGGTTAATTGGGATTTCCTTGTCTCTGATCGGGTCAAGAACCCTGATAGAACTGATATTTAATCTTTGCGGTGAATTTCGGTGAAGTCTGGAGGGCCTAATTAGTCAAATACACGCTACTCACCTCCATGATGGGATATTTTTAAAATGCGAAAGAGAGAGAGGTTAGCGGAAAGCAACGGGAAGCTACAGCATTTATCTTTCCCAAGAAAAACTGCAAACAAGGCATGATGAGTGTTTTCACAGTAAAAGATTTCGAACGTAAACTATCCCCCCATTCAGATGTCCAGGAGGGGGATGCTGGGGATGGACAAATTATGAAGCAACTCAACAGAGAGAAGAAAAGAAGATTCAGGATTGGAACGTGGAATGTAAGGACTCTTCTGGAGGCAGGTAAGTTGGAAAAATTGAAGCAAACATATGAGAAAGAAGGAGCAAAGTGGATGTGATGGGAATATCAGAATTAAAGGTGCGAAAATAGTGGTGAATTGGTGAGTGACGAATTTAGGTTGTTTTATTCAAATGGTTAGTGCAAAGGAAGTCACAGTGCTGGTGTATTACTGAAAAAAGGCGAATGGCTTCAAGATTTTACAGAGACAGTGTTGATTCCAATACCGAAGAAAAATAATGCCAAGAAATGTAAGGCGTTCAGGATTATCAACAGTAATCTCACTAGACGTTTTGACTTATCTAGAGAAAATCAAAACTCGACTAGGATTTAATTGACTATTACACGATTAGAAGAAAGTATATAAGGATTAGAAGTAACGAAGTACTCCAATACGATAAAATATTAATTGACTTACGAAAATACAACTGTCTTCAAATGTATTATTGTACCATCTCAACATTATACAAATATTACGCTAGATGCATGCTAGATGGCAGTAGTAAGCAATGCCTTCTCGTCGAGAAGTTCTCGATCTATTATACACGATGGCAATGTTACTAGTCAAGAAGGCTTTGTTGATTCAGTTTCATTTTTATTAAAATGCAACATTCCACTTCAATTATCCGAATCCCAGTGATCAACGTCACTTGACAGATGATTTTCAATAAATCTTAATATTAAACAATCTCTGATACGTGACTATCCACAATATCATATAGCAGAAGCTATAACATAAACTAACTAACATACACAAGTGTTAGAAACGTTTTAATTAACGACGATGACATAAAAAATAAACATGAATAATTTTAAAAGGAATAATTATTGAATGTACAATTTTCAAATTTGAATGTGATTGGTGGTTCAATTGATGTTATATTGGACGTATGCGTAATAGAAGTGGAACTCGTTGATTTAGGCCTACATGGTGTATTCAACTTATTCAGAATTTCCGAATGAACAATTTTAAAAGGAATAATTATTGAATGTACAATTTTCAAATTTGAATATGGTTGGTGGTTCAATTGATGTTATATTGGACGTGTGCGTATTGGAAGTGGAACTCGTTGATTTAGGCCTACATCGTGTATTCAACTTATTCAGGATTTCCGAATGGTGCTCTTCATTTATTTGTAAATCGGATTTCAGAAGATGCAGAGGTATGATCAGTGATTTTTATTAATTCTTGTTCTTGAATGCCATGTGAGTCATATTTGAAACTGCTGTGCATCGACTGGAGTGGTTTGTAAATATATATATATATATATATATATATATATATATATATATATATATACATACATATTACGTCCAGACCAGCGCAGTTTCAAATGTTGGCAAACGAAGAAACAAATGCTAGGGGCGCGATAAAATTAAACAAATGCTAGGGAATGCGACAAAATTAAACAAATGCTAGGGACGCGATAAAATTGTGCGATAAGCAGCCATGATTGGTTGAAATACGTTCTTTCGTACCGTTTTAGTGGTCAAAAGTAGAATGAGGTAGTAAGAGTGTAATAGTCAGAATAATATCGCACTCGGCGAAGATTCTCTTGCGAATACTGAATAGAGATTTATGCGCGACCATGCCGAAATGTAGTAATTATACATCTGGTAGCAGTCCTTTAATACATGCCATTAAAGTACACCTATTCATTAAAGTTCAGGTTTTCGAATATTCTCGGATATGCAATCGAAAGACAACTAGCAAAACGTCACCCAGGCTGGAAACCCAATACTGTCGCAGAAGGTTACGTTCTGTTACTATAATAATAAGCGTTAATTGTAAATAACATTGAAATAAATTCAATTTATCATCTCGTTTTTCAATGTCCAATTAAATTTCAAGGTTATATCAAGTTTAATCTTTACCTTACTCTAGGTTATATCAAGGTCGTCGACATTCGTTGCCCGGAAAAAAATCAATACTTTCGCGTCTGCGCACATCTCACAATTTACGAGATTGCACAAGTTCAGTTCGCTCCCCAGTCACATAAGAATAACATGAATACTTATGAATAATTTCAAGTTAGACTTATGGTCGAGCATAAAAAGTCGTATGAAACTTGCCTATAATGGTAATTAAGACGCTCGTATGAAAATCATGAAACTCGTTGCACTCGTTTCATAAACATCCTCGCCTCTTAATTACTATCATCATAGGCTCTTTATATTCTAAGATGGAAGAACAGTTGAAGGAAAGCAGTTAGGCTTCAGGAGGGAAAAGGTGCGAGAGATGCAATTAGACTGCTACAGAGAATAGGTGAAAGATACCCAGTGAAGAATAAAGAAGTGTATATAGTATTTGTGGACCTAGAAAAGGTTTTGGACGGAGTGAATTGGAATAAACTGATACGGATCCTAAAGAAAATTGGCGAGGATTGGAAAGAGAGAACATTGTTCAATAATCTTTATATGAAACGCGAGCGAAAGTCAGGATAGGAGAAGAAATGTCACAAGAAAATGAAATTGGAAGAGGAAGTATGTCAAGGATGACCTTCATCACCTAACCTGTTAAACATCCAGGCCTACTTGGTGGATTTAGTAAAGAACTGTTTTCAGAACATGGGGGGAGTGACAGTGGAGGAAGAATAATAAAGTGCATAAGATTTGCTGATGATATGCTGTTGTTCGTAAGCGGAATCCAAGTCTCCATACGATGGCGGTAAGGTTAGCGCACTCCAGAAGGAATGCTGACAATAACAGAACAAACCACACGGGTGCTAGAAAAAAGCCGAGGGGCGATAAAAAGAGAAACCAGGTGTCAGAAAGTCATAGGGAAGAAAGTAGTGGTAAAGAATAAGGGTGCAAGTGTAAGTTGAAATCTAGTGAAAGCGTGGGGGGGGGGAATAAAAGAGGAATAGAAGAAGAAATAAATAGAAAGAAAGACAGAGACAGAAATAAGGTAGAGACGAACAGTAAAGAAAGTCCAGAACCTGCGACAGCTGAGGATTTAGCAGAGATATTTGATATGTTTAAAAAAAATGTGGGGATGAGATCAAAAACTACAAGTAAAGTGAAACTGGAAAAGATCGAGAAGTATAGGGGAGAGAGAAAGTGTATAAGCAGATGTGTACAATAAAATATAAATATTTATAGGAAGTGAGAATAATAACAATGGATTAGGGATTAGGTGTAAGCAGAATAGTGAGAAAGTGAAAGTGAGCGCAATTTGGAATGAGTGAAAATAGTGAGAAAGGGTTAAGAGAAGTGAACAAATGACAGCAAACTATTAGTACTAACATTTGAACGTTGGAAAAGTAAATGAATATAAGAGAAAGATAGGAGAAAAGATCAAAGAACGAATAGGACAAATAATTCAATATGATAATTTATAGAGAAAAATTGAAATTGAGATTTTAGTGAATAGTAGTTAGAGGAAAAAGGAGGTGTGAAAGGAGTATATAATATTAGATATACTTACTTACTTATTGGCATTTAAGGAACCCGGAGGTTCATTGCCGCCCTCACATAATCCCGCCATTGATCCCTAAACTGAGCAACATTATTCCAGTCTCTACCGCCATATCCCACCTCCCTCAAATCCATTTTAATATTATCTTCCCATCAACGTCTCGGCCTCCCCAAAGGTCTTTTTCCCTCTGCCTCCCAACCAACACTCTACATGCATTTCTGGAGTCGCCCATACGTGCTACATGCCCTGCCCATCTCAAACGTCTGGATTTAATGTTCCTAATTATGTCAGGTGAAGAATTCAATGCGTGTAGCTCTGCGTTGTGTAACTTTCTCCATTCTCCTGTAACTTCATCCCTTTTAGCCCCAAATATTTTCCTAAGAACCTTATTCTCAAACACCCTTAATATCTGTTCCTCTCTAAAAGTGAGAGTCCAAGCTTCACAACCATATAGAACAACCGGTAATATAACTGTTTTATAAATTCTAACTTTCAGATTTTTTGACAGCAGACTAGATGACAAAAACTTCTCAACCGAATAATAACACGCATTTCCCATATTTATTCTGCGTTTAATTTCCTCCTGAGCGTTATTTATATTTGTTACTGTTGCTCCAAGATATTTGAATTTTTCCACCTCTTTGAAGGATAAATCTCCAATTTTTATATTTCCATTTCGTACAATATTCTGGTCACGAGACATAATCATATACTTAGTCTTTTCGGGATTTACTTCCAACCCTATCGCTTTACTTGCTTCAAGTAGAATTTCCGTGTTTTCCCTAATCGTTTGTGGATTTTCTCCTAACATATTCACGTCATCCGCATAGACAAGAAGCTGATGTAACCCATTCAATTCCAAACCCTCTGTGTTATCCTGAACTTTCCCAATGGCATATTCTAGAGGAAAGTTAAAAAGTAGAGGTGACAATGCATCTCCCTGCTTCAGCCCGCAGTGAATTGGAAAAGCATCAGATAGAAACTGGCGTATACGGACTGTGCTGCAAGTTTCACTAAGACACATTTTAATTAATCGAACTAGTTTCTAGGGAATACCAAATTCAATAAGAATATCATATAAAACTTCTCTCTTAACTGAGTCATACGCCTTTTTGAAATCTATGAATAACTGTCCAATATCTGTCGAATACAAAAAAATCTGATCAATAGTCGATCTATTACGCCTAAAACCACACTGATGATCCCCAATAATTTCATCTACATATGGAGATATAATATTAGATATATTAGGATTAATGAACAAGTAGAGAATAGCAAATGAAATGTAGGAGAAACACTGAAGGGGAGATTGACCAAGTAACAAAAAAGGTACATAGTGTAATTGGGAGTATTTGTGTAGACGTGTACTGCAAATAATGTGTTATTATAATATGTTAATGGTGGCACCGGATACAGAAATGTGAGGTACGCCATTACATGTAAAGAAGTGCTGTGACGAAATATATATCATATCATAACACATGGCGTTATTTGCAAAAGAGGAACACTATGGGATGAAAATAAATGCAAATAAGATGAAGAGCATGGTCACAGGAAGTAAAATATTACTATTACTAGGCCAATCTTCGATATCCTTCACACTTATCATGAGCCTGACGTCTTATTTGCGTTTCGTTATGAGTTAGATGGGTTAAATAAGGGGATAGCAAAGTTACATGAACCCGAAGTATGTTACAAGACATGTGGGTTAGTTGAGGCAACATCTACTCACGTGACGTGAAGCCGAGGAATGTCAAAAGCTATCAATAATTTAAGAACGAATATTCTCCGTGTAGCCCATTGTGAGGAGGTATCGAATCTTAACTTCAAATTATATACGATGCAATCCATAAAATCTCTTAAAAATACAAAATTACAACCCACCTCTTCCACAACTGTACTTCAACGAAACGAAACGAATCTCCAACTCTCTCACCTACCGAAAGTGGAAACAATTATCGTCCAGCATCCACACAAAGCCCCACGATAGAGATCTAAGCTGCCGTGAATGTGATAGGTAACTGGAGTTCACTGCTCCTCACATACTATCTATCGGCACCAACGAGTTGGAAAGAGAAAGTCTTCGAAAGAGAAAGTCTTCTCTTTCTAACTCGTTGATCGGCACCGTGGAGGGAGTAAAGGTTGACGCTCACTGGCACGAACCGACCGGAACGGAACGAACCGGAAATATTCTGCGAGAGACATATGCATATATTTTAAACGGCAAACGCTCACTTGTCCGAACGGAAGCAACCTGCTGCCGGTCCTGACGGAGAGGGTTCTCGCGACACGACCCTAGCGGAATTTCCGATGACGATCGTCAGCATTCGTATGTCTTCGCTGGTCTTCGGAGAAAAGTGTGTTGGCTGTTCTCAGTACTTTCCCACTCAACATCTGCTGGTGCGTTGTCCAGACAGATTATTCTTAAAATGGGTAATGAAAAGTTAATTTTAACAGTGCTAATCGCGCTTATGTGCTGATTGGCCTTCGAAATGTGATATTTCCCTTCATTATTTCAGATGCTAATAACAGATGAAGTTTTAAACATTTTTCTTCGCTCATACGAAAGTACTAATAAAACCATTACTCGATCTTTACACAAATGTGGGCAAAGATGGTTAAATTAATCAAAACACTTTTTTTATATTGTTATGACTAGAGCCCGGATTGTATGTAATTACATATTCCGTTCCTACATATATAGCTATAAGGAAAGCTAAAAGTCAGCGAATCGTATTAAATTTAAATTTAAATTTAAATATAGGCCTACAGAATAAAGAATATAATTACAAACAAACAAGACAAATAGAAATAAAATAATACAATCAATATAAAAAAGGAGATACAGTAGTATTAACAAAATCTGAGACCGAATGAGCAGCGCTTGTGTTCGGTCGCAGTTAAGTTATAATATTAATAGGCCTATAAGAGAATATAAAATAAAATAGGAAATAAAATTAAAATTATAGTTATAGAAATTATATAATACAATATTAATACAAGAGAAATATAGAAAAAAAAAAATGAAAATAAATAAGTAAAATAAAATAGGAACTAAAATTAAATTACAGCGGTAATGGAATTATATAATATAATATTAACACTAGAAAATAATAATATCGCACGTGAAAAGTATATATATATGTATATATATACAGGGTGTTTAAAAATACGGAGCATAATTTCAGGTATGTATTTCCCACATGTAGACAATCAAAATAGTTCATTACAACATGTGTCCGGAAATGCTTCATTTCCAACTTATGGCCTTCACAACATTGAAATTCACCGGAACGTTTTTCTTTCCGCAGGTCGATGCCGTCAAAGGAGACATTAAGAGGGCACTCTGACAGTTCATTCCGAGGCGAAGATTACATTCAGCGTTGTGTAGGTGTTAGACTGTGCGACATGTATTCAAATCAAGAGCTGGCAGAGATACACTTCATGTACGGTAAGGCGCACGGCAATGCTGCGCTGGCTCGTCGTTTGTACCAGGAGAGGTACCCACAGCGACAATGTCCAGATCGGAAGACATTTGTACGTCTCCATTACCGTCTGTGCGAGTATGGAAAATTTAACTCTCCTGGTTTGGGAAGGGGACGACCAAGATCTACAACTCCAGAAGTACAGGAGGAGATTCTGGAGGCTGTGAACATGACTCCTTCTATCAGCACACGAAGGGTAGCGTTGCAAGTCAATGTTCCTCATACGACTGTCTGGAGACTGTTGAAAGAGTATCAATTAATTGTATCCTTATCATTTGCAACGTGTACAGGCCCTGTCACCAGCAGATTACCCTGCACGAGTTAGGTTCTGTTAGTGGTTCTTGCAGCAGTGTGGTGTAAATCCGAACTTAGTATTATTTACAGATGAAGCACAGTTCACAAGAGATAGCATTACAAATTTCCACAATCAGCATGTATGGGCGTATGAAAACCCACGTGCAACTGTTCCATCTCATCACCAGGTGCGGTTCTCCCTCAACATGTGGGCCGGTATCATTGGTGATCGATTAGTTGGACCCCATGTACTTGTAAACAGACTTACGGGGCAGGCGTACACAAACTTCCTGGAAAACACCACACCTCATGTTTTAGAAGACACTCCACTGATCAATCGTCAACACATTCACTTCTTGCATGATGGCGCTCCTGCACACTTCAGTCGTACGGCTCGCCGGTACTTGGATCGAAGGTTTCCTGATCGATGGATAGGTAGAGGTGGCCCAATTGCTTGGCCTCCACGCTCACCTGATCTGAACCCTCTCGATTTCTACTTGTGGGGCCATTTAAAATCAATGGTTTATTCGTCTCCAGTGCCTGATTTGGAATCCTTTCGGAATCGAATTGTGGCATGTTCTGAGGACATACGCAATACTCCTGGAGTTTGGGATCGTGTTCGCAGGTCAATGAGACATCGATGTGAGATCTGTATTCAAGCAGGTGGACATTTTGAACATCTTCTGTAATGACGACCTGTGGAAAGAAAAACATTCCGGTGAATTTCAATGTTGTGAATGCCATAACTCGGAAATGAAGCATTTCCGGACATATGTTGTAATGAACTATTTTGATTGTCTACATGTGGGAAATACATACCTGAAATTATGCCCCGTATTTTTTAAACACTCTGTATATTTCAAAATTATAGAATACAAATATAATATAGGTTGATTAATTCATATACATAGGCTATAAATTTATTTAATCAAATTGAAGATATTAACACGTTTATAATTTTCTTGTTATATGTTAGTGGGTTACATGTTAGAACTTCTGGGTGTAATTTAGTTAAAGCATTGTACAACCGAGGGCCAAAATTAATGCTGTGCTTTAGACCAGCAGATGTGAGACATTTAGGTTCTATTAATGTTGAATTAATATTTCGTCTTGTGTCATAATTGTGTGTCTGTAATAGAAACTTATTACGATTTTTATGATAAAATTTTAACAGCGTATACTTATAAATTTGTTCAATATTAAATACATTAAATTCAGAATAAATTAATTTAGTTGGATAATCGAAACGTTTCTTCAAACAAATTTTAATTATTCGTTTTTGTAGTCAATTTAACGAACTAAGATTAATGTTTGTACTTCCACCCCAAACAATTATACCATATTGAATGATAGACTGAATAATGGCCAAATAAACATTTCGTAGAACTCTAATGGGTAAGTAGCATCGAAGATTAAGGAAAGGGATCATTATTCCGAAGTTTTAAATTTTTTACATATTTTTGTGCATAATAAATATTTTGGCATATATTATATATTTTTAAATATTTTGAAGGATATTGCGTATTTTGAAAGAATAGGCCTATATACATTTTTTCACTAATTTTCTCTCTACGTAATGCTTAAGTTATTTTTTAAAACTGTTTATAAAGCTTTTCCTTCGTCTCTAGTGCATAAATATAATTTGATAATTGAAAATAATAACGTATTCTGTCAAAAATGGACATCTCTTTGCAATGCTAATAGTTTGTAGGCTATATCCCTTGAGAAGTAACGGTAAAGTAGGTACAAATACCAATGCGCATGGTAGTAGTGAAGGAAAGAATGAAAATTACCCTGTGGGTATGACCGTTTCGCACAAACACCCCCAATCAGTTGATCTAAAAGAAAACAATAGTTTTTCTGTTTTTTTTTTTAAGAAACTTATTTTGACATCAGGTAATAGAAGTAGCAAGCCTACTGCCATTCGCATCCAAGTTAAAAGACTGGATTTCAATTGACGGTTCCTTTACTAAAATGGTAAAATCGTGCAGTCCAAAGTGTGTGACAAACGCATTGGGTGCTCCATGAAGTCACAATTAGAATAGCATTTAAAAATTGGACTTCATGTGAGAAATAAAAAACGTGCTCCGTCGAAAACAAAAAGTTCTTCTTACACAAGTGGTGCTGAAACATTCGTCTTCTACAAGTGAATTTAATAAACACTTGTGCATGGCAATGGTTGCTGCAAATATATACAGTGGTATAAACTTGGAGTTCCAAAGTTCCAAGCATTCCTACGCAAATACTGCAACTTCAATATTTCGCATGATTCAACACTCCGGAAAAAATATTTGAACTCCTGCTACACTGACACAATGGAAACGATTAGAGATGGACTTGATGATTGCTGCGTATGGGTTGCCGTTGACGAGACGATCAAAAACCGCAGAAAATATGTAAAAATATTTAATTATTAATTGCGCCTCCAAACAATGAGGTTCAATCACATGTGCACCTGTAATTTTTTATTAGTGTGCAAAAATGCATCTAATAAAGCTTAGATTTTAAATTACCAACTTTTTTTTTATTTAAACATATTTATCTACATACTTCGTCCTTTTTAGCTTGATATTTATGTAGTCTACATAGTTCTCATTTTCACATTACATAAAATCCGGGCTCTAGTTATGGACCCATATTTTCTTTTTTTCTTCCTCATCAGCTAAAGACTCAGTAAAATAAAATAATCTTCGGAACTACTATCCCACTCCATGTTTAAACCAGACTACCTGTCGACTGCACCGGAATATTCCGAGCAGTGAGCGTCAGAGCTTCAGCGGAAGACAGACTGCTGTAGATATCTATTCCGGTCGGTTCGTGCCAGTGAGCGTCAACCTTAAGTCCCTCCACGATCGGCACAGTCTAGTATATACAGTGACGAAGCTCAATACGTAGTAAGTATGCATTCATGGATAGTTGCTAACCACTATGATCGCTACTATCGCCTCATCACAGTCAATGCGAAATAGTCAAAGAGTTTGTAATACTTACAAACTCTTTGGAAATTTGCTCCTAGTATCCTCAAAACTCAAGCATCGTGACTGTATATACTAATATCAAAGAGTTTGTAATATATAACTAGAGACACCAACGGCGCTAGTTTCGCGTACAAAACTGAACCGCTGTTCGGCCGCCATTAAAGGGAGTTGATTCTTCGCCGGGAATGCGGGCAGTTCGTGCTTATTGAGGAGTACGAATAAATATAAGTACACTTGAAGGGAAATAATTAGAAAATGGTGAAATACTGCGCCGCAAATAATTGTTCGAACATAGCTATTATTGTAGGATGCTCAGGAAAGCATTTATATCTTAATATTTGAAAGAATGTTCCAAATGCAGTTCCTCCTTTGAATGTGTTTACAGAATGTCGGAATATTTCTTGGATAAAGTTTTTCCAGAAACAAATTAATCAGGTTTACAAGGTTGGTTTCAACAATGTCTGTAACGGTTAGGTGCCATCATATTACAGTGGATTATAATAGCAGAGTGCATAAGAAAATCCTCAGACTATATCTGTCTAAAACTCTTTTGTTTCACAATAAATGAATTAATAATGTAATTTCCGTATTGTACAGTATGTACTCTAGTTTTTGGTTGTATTAAATGCAAAGAAATTAGTGAAAAAAATAGCTGATGGCCTAGTTAGGCCTATTATTACCACTACTACTAGGTCTACTATGACTACTACTACTAGGCATACTATTACCACTACTACTAGGTCTATTATTACCACTACTACTAACTAGATCTCACTACTACTAGGCCTACTAATTAGAAAATGGTGAAATACACCAAAACTAGGCCTATTATTACCACTACTACTAGGCCTACTATTACCACAAAAACTAGGCCTACTATTACCACTAATACTAGGCCTACTATTACCACTACTACTAGGCCTATTATTACCACTACTACTAGGTCTACTATTACCACTACTAGGCCTACTATTGCCATTACTACTAGGCCTACTATTGCCACAAAAACTAGACCTATTACCACAAAAACTAGACCCACTATTACCACAAAAACTAGACCTACTACTACTGCACCTACTATTACCACTACTCCTAGGCCTATTATTACCACTACTACTATGCCTACTATTACCACTAGTACTAGGCCTATTACCACTACTACTAGGCCTATTATTACCACTACTACTAGGCCTACTATTACCACTAGTACTAGGCCTACTATTACCACTACTACTAGGCCTAATATTACCACTACTACTAGGCCTACTATTACCACTAGTACTAGGCCTACTATTACCACTACTACTAGGCCTATTATTACCACTACTACTAGGCCTACCATTACTACAAAAAAACTAGGCCTACTATTACCACTAATACTAGGCCTACTATTACCACTACCGGT
This sequence comes from Periplaneta americana, assembly GCA_025594305.2. Classification (NCBI taxonomy): domain Eukaryota; kingdom Metazoa; phylum Arthropoda; class Insecta; order Blattodea; family Blattidae; genus Periplaneta; species Periplaneta americana. The sequence goes on along the minus strand of JAJSOF020000041.1, from coordinate 8,334,226 downwards.
ACTACTAGGTCTATTATTACCACTACTACTAGGCCTACTATTACCACTACTACTAGGCCTACTATTACCACTACTTCTAGGCCTACTATTACCGCTACTAATTGTATTAAAAAGTCTGTACTGACCTCTAACTTGGTGGTCATCAACTACACAATGAATAGATTGTTTTATGATACAATTTATTCTCATTATATTTTATATCTGTTTCCAGAATTTTTATGATTTCATATTTCACCACTAAATATTTTCTAAGCACCATATACCTTCCTCTTCCTTTGCATGAAAGGACTGAAATATAGATCACTTGAAATATTACAGTAAATATCCATTATTATGTCCTTAAAACAATACTAGTAATACTGAAAATTAATGTTGACATTGCCATTATTCAATATTTCACATACTTATCCCGAGTGTATATGGGTGATTTAATTTATTTTTTAGAATATCGCCAAAGATGAACCATTATAATACTTTAATAAATATAGCGCTCCTCTGCCATTCATGTTTATTTCATCACGACTCATCCTTTGTAAAAGATGTTTAAAACAGTGTCTATCACCAGGCTACATCAATGTATTGTGGTACTGTTTTCGAATTTTGCGCCGCAAACACTCCCTTTAATGGCGGATGCTAGCCGATTCAATTTGTGACATTTTCTTGCCTGCCACTCACGGGTATGTGTCTCTAGTAAGTATTACAAACTCTTTGACTAATATAGACTGTGTATCGGCATTCTAGCAGAGTTGCCAGATGTGGCTACTTGTCGCCATTTTGGCGCCTTTTTATGTTCCTTGTGGCGATGAAAATTTTCACTTGGCGATATGGCTACTTTTGTGGCGTCTTTAATGTATGTGTGTGTGTGTCTACCCACTTCACTTTGCGTGATTCGGGTTCCACATTAAAATTATAAAAATAATGTAACCAAAACATTCTTTTCACAAGACTGTGATCCATTGTACGTAATATTCGTCAGTTATTGTAGTTCCGTTCATTTTCAAAAGAAGGCAGAGTAACGTTCAAGTTTGCGTAGAAAACTTCTCCAGGCTCTGGTACGAGAATATACAACGTGTATATGTGATTTATAATGATGTTTTAATAAGATAATTAAGTGTAATTAACGCATATAAATATACGGAATTACATTAATTGATTAAATATGTGGATTATATTACCAATCAAACTTTTTGTTTAAAATAGCCCTACATGTAATTTATTTCTAAACATCAATAATTAATAGAAACGATGTTGAGCAGTAAGCCGTTACTTAATACTACCGGGAATTCAGCGATTTACTCGCCCTATTACCATTTAGCAGATTCTTTCATTTGGTACGAGGAGGGGGAGAACAGCCTGGGCTAAAGATAATAATTGTAGTTTAATTAAAATTATATATTCTAGCCTCAAAATTCGATAACGGTATTTAGTCATAATTCAAAATCACTACCATTTAAAAAAATGTACCATTAGACTCACCTAATGCAGAAAATTAATAATTTCAGGCTGGTTTCAAGGAGCTACAGATTTTAAGAAAAATTCAAATGAAGCAACTTGTAAAGTGTGTAATATATATAAACGACAGAATACAGGTTGGACAACCAGCAAAATGTAAGTATCAAAGATACACATCATAGCTGAATAATGCCATTTAATGATCCTGTATCTTTGTATTAAATAATATTAACAATAAAATAATTACAAATTTATTAATGAATATAAATGGTTATGTTCATAATTACAATGTAAGGCTTTTTTTTAGTTTATTACTCCTTTCACTATCAACTTCTGGGATAATTGGCTACTTTATGGTGCCTTGTTGGTGTATAGCTGGCGACATTGGTCTGGAATGATCTGATAACCCTGCGTTGTAGGTTACAATCGTTTTGATTTCTCGTCGTGTAAAGAGATACAGTAAAAAAGGGGTTACATTTAAAACACATTCTTTATAGGCCTTCGGACCAGCTTACTTTACAATGTTCAGAAGGGCTGCAGCGATATCCATTAGTGATTATTGCCCTGCATTGACTTGCCTGCAATATTGGCAATGTTCAAACAGAAAATTATGGAATAGAATTGTACTTTAAAAACTCGTATTTTCCACAAAATTATCGCAACTGTTGATAATAATGCAATATTATTAAAACTTTACAAAAGACTGAATTAAATTCTCGCATAGAAACCTCATAAGTGAGACCAAAAAGGCATCATTCATGAAAGCCAGGAGATCATGGGGTATGGTGACCAGTCCCTTTACTTCTCCATTGTATACATCACTGACTAGTTACAAATTACACTAATCAAGGTAATTATGCAGAACAACTACAGAAGCGATTTGGTTTTTTTTTGGTGGTCTGGTAGTGTTTAGTATTGAATTTCGTTTATTAGTACGTGTATATTATGCGTAGGTCACTTACGGTTGAGGTAGAGTAGATTTTTTTTAAATATGAAGTAGAATTGAACTTGGTTTTTTTTTCTCGTGTTTAGAAGACTATGTTGTGAGTGCTTAACTTTTAATGTATTGTGATTTGATTGGCTGAAGTGTTGTGTGTTCTTATTGGGTGATGTGTCTTCCGGTATGATTGGATGGTTGTGGTTAATTCATAAAGCGTTGTGTGTTGTTATTGGCTGATGATTTTTCCGGTATGATTGGATGGTTGTGGTTAAGTGATAGCTGTATGTTACGAGCTAGAATTTCTCTAAATCGTTGGCTGTATGATTGTAGTTTTTCGTGTTGGTGCGTGTATTATTTTTCTCTTGTAGGTGGTCTATCGATGTGAGTTGTAATGGATGTAGAATTTCGTTTTTTGTCTGTATAGAGTTGAGAGAGGAGGATATTGTGGACTATTTCGTGAATCACGGTATTATTAAGGATTGCATGATTTTCGAAGTGTGTTGCCATGAGTTAAGAGTAAGACGGATTTGAACTTCCGTTGCGGGAGATTATACCGGAAGTATGCGAAACGGAAGAAAGTTGATCGTTCTGGTACCTTCCTGGCACGTAGTAAACTTAGTGTTGTGGACGTTTTTCGTTTGGTTGCGTCATTGGATATTTGGGAGATTTTTTTTTTTATTGTTAAAGTGTAAATATCTAATGGAAGATAGAAGGTGATAATGCAAATTCTTTCCAGAGCAGCATTATTTGGGAGAATATATGTTAAACTGTATCTAATGGAAGAGAGAATTATTAAGGTAAGGTTCATCATATTTGACGAATTTGTGAAATTGATTCAGTCTTTGTGTGGCTATTTTGGTTAGGTTAGGTTAGTTTAGATTATTGCTGCTTATATTTGTCCTCTTGACAAGGAGTGAAAATTAAGGTTTTTGATAAAAAAAAATATTACATTAATTTTTTGCAGTTTACGTTGTTTTCCTACTTTTGTTATCAAGTGTTTTTGAAAAAGGGGGTTAAAATGTAGAGTTTTTTGAAAGAATAAAATTTAAAATCGCTTCTGTAGTTGTTATGCATAATTACACTAATAAAAGTTCAGATCTTCCTTTGACACATCGTGAAGTGAGATGTACGGCACTACCAGTACTCCCTGATAATAGATTTACATATCAGCAAAAACCTCAATCAAAGCTATAAATTGTTGTGATTAAATAATTATTTACGAAAGTGTGACGCAAGCTTACGGTGACCAGAGAAGAAACCGGACTGTCCTCTGTGAACGTCAATGGAAAGCAGGATAAATATGAAACTTTTATATTCATGGATTACCTAAAAAATTATGGGTTCCATTAATATGATAATATTTTCCATGTTGAAACTTTCGTACACTACTTTTAACACTTGAATATAAATAATTGATTAAATGGCGATCTTACTGGTGTTAATTACGTAAGCATGTGCGGCTTACAGCTGTTTCGGTGCTACTTAACACCATCCTCAGAGTCTACTACATCTCGGCGCTATCTCAACTTCGCTGCCTGTTGTGTGGATGCGTTCGTGTGATAAAGAGTTGTGTCAAATAGTGTGTGTGTTCTGAAATTGATCTGTGTGTTGAGAATTTGATTAGGGTGTGTTTTAATGTGTCTGTATATTTCATATTGTTCTAGTGTGTTAAGTTTTTGGTTTTTGGGTTGTATGTGTATGATTTCCATGTCTGTATTTATGTTATTGTATGTATGGTTAGCATTAGTTATGTGTTCGGCATATGTAGATGTATTGTGTCCTCTGGTTATTGCTTCAATGTGTTCTTTGTATCCAGTTTGGAATGATCTGCCTGTCTGTCCAATGTAGAAACAGTCGGAACTATTGCATGTGAGTTTGTATACGCCTGTGTGGTTGTATTTATTTGTTTGTGTGTTGAGATGTCTTTGTAGTGTGTTTTCTTTTCTGTATGCTATGTTCTATTTCGGTTTTCTGAATGAGGATGCGATCTTGTGTTTTTTTGTTTTCGTATGTTAATGTGATGTATTTCTTGTGTTGAGATAGCGCTGAGATCTATTAGACTCTGAGGATGGTGTTAAGTAGCACCGAAACAGCTGTAAGACGCACATGCTTACTTAATTAACACGAGTAAAATCACCATTTAATGGATAATATTTTCTTATGCAAAGCGTGAATTTTGAGGAATACTTCTAACGAAAATTAATGCATTATAATATAAGTAGGCAAGACTGTTGTACCTTGAAACACATTTCACGTTTTATTTTGGAAAATGAAAATTTTTAAAGGGAAAAATATTTTAAATAATTAATGAAGATTCCTTTACAACTTCCTGTATGTAATTTCCTGTTTTACAGATCTATTAAGGATGGAAAAAATAAACTGAAGGTATATGTAATGTGTTCAAAGGTACAACAGGTTCATGTACCTTGAAAAATACCCTCTTCTAATTTGGAACACATGGGATATAGGTGGGAATGTAGCTGTAAAAACTGACAGTCATATTAAAAAATATATTTGCCATCATAAACCAGAGCAGGCTTCTCTGATTGAGATTTTATTTTCTGTAGTAGCAATAAATGTTTCAACAGCTTTCTTCAAGGCATACAGATCAAGTGGATGCCTCGTAACTCCAGACTTACTTCGTTACATGATCTTAAAATAAAATAAAAACCTATATTATAGTGTACCTTGGAACATGTTCCATGATATAAGATTTTTTGTGTTCCAAGGTACAAGGGGGTGCACTTTTAAACAAATATGACACCCAAAACAAGAGATTCGAATAAATCATGAACATTATGTGTTAGAAAACATTTCAATGAACGAAATGTTACTTTTGGTCCTAAAAGTGTTTTGTCCACAGAACTCATACGTTGCAATAATTCAAACCGAAACTACGACAAAGGCTTATCAGCAGCTTTCTCTGTAATCTACTTCAGTTTGAGTTCTCTAGGTAGCAGCAAAATAAAAAAAAAAAAATGTACAAAGGTACACTATGCTGAAGATATAACAGTTTGTCCTGTAATAGCATATCACATCTAGTTTAAAAATATCCCTTAACGCGATAATTTATGGTAAGTTTGGCATCTCTACTTGGCTACAAATTGAGAGCAGCCATCTTCGTTCATTTAGAAGACAAAAAAAGAAGACTGACCAATATGGCTACAAAACATTGTGTAATCAGAAATTTTTCAGAAATAAATGATGATACTTTACATATTCAATCATCCTCTGCTGTAAGCAATGAGTTCCAAAAGTACAGAGATACTGATAAAAAGCAAATGTGGAAGGAATTTAGTGAAATTTTAGGAACGGGTGGAAAGTACTATATAAGCATTTCAACACTGGGCAATTTTTTAATGCACTAGAGAAAGAATACTGTAATAAAACACTGACTTTGCTGAAGACGGTGTTTTTAAAAATACTCAATTTAGTGTTGTTAGAACAGGGACTCTCTACCCTGAAGTTCCAGCCTTCAATAACGACGACTAACGCGATTACAGTAGAGGTCGGAAAGGCAAAGACGGCTGGTGAGGAAAAAGTCATGATGACCAGAAAACCGGGAGAGTAAAGAGCAGTGACGAGATGATATAATGACTAGGGTTCTGGTGACGAGAATTCAGAATCCCAAATGAATGAGTATTATGTATTATACAGTAGAACTTATGTATCTGTAGTAATTTAGAGGTCGGATTGAACGGTTAATACAAAAAAAACGAATAATCCTTAACATCAAACATTCTCATATATGAAGTGCATAATACTTACTGTATATTTCGTAATTTCCTCCGTGGTCCTTTATTTCAAATGGCTACACAATGGATCAAAAGTTCACTAATCTAAGGCCGTGTCTCAAAGCTACATTTTCAACTGAAGTGAACTAGATTGACTAAATAGCCGGATGTGACGTCAGAAGTTATGATCCAAACAGCGTATTCCGAATCTCACCGGAGCGGTGGACCACAATGACGTCACGCTGCAGCGGAATAGGAACAAAACTGCTGGAAGGATCGATGGCTGTCATGGCGAATGTATAAGTTGTTGTCTGTTCTACGCTAGCAAAATTTTGCGAAATTTCCGTACTGCCATCTCGTTCAAAGAAAAGAGATCATAAACAACTTATTTCTTGAACCGGTAGTAATAACTGGTCCGTTGACATGTTCGCTCATAAGCCATTAACATTGTTTTTACGTTGTGCTCATTAGAAACAATAGAGCAGAACTAAAGCAGAACACACCGTCATGACACAACAGTGCACGATGTTATTCGTCTGCTAATTCCCGTCCTATACAAGAACCAATCAGATTCACTGATGACGGCTGATGGAGACTGCCACCACCTCTGCAAGCTGATGGCACCAGTGCGACACCGGTGGAGCATCAATGACGTCATCGGTGGAATTCGGAACACCGTGATGCCATCAGATTGCTCACCGGTGAGATTCGGAATACGCTCATCGCTACAAAGTGCATAGCAATCAAGTCCGTAGTAGCTAGTCAACGAAAATGCTTGCTCGATTGTTGACTTGTTCACTAAACAAACATGGATACCTCATCAGCAATTGGGGTTATGAAATCTGAAAATGCTTTGGAAGTGAAATAATGTAAATATAATGTAGAATAACACGTTAACTTTGAACACTGACATTGTTAGTACCTTCTGTACAATGCTTTAAATATTACTGTAATATATTAAGCCCTCATCTTTTCCACATAATTCGTAATGAAACTGCATTAGGACACTGCCTTCTTAATTCAGTGCTGCACCGTGATGTCATGGTTTTTAGAAAAATAGTTTAAGAAGAAGACCATGTTTCAAGCATACATGTCCAAAGCTCCCTAGTGTGTAGTTTACAAGTCACCTAGTTGCTAGTCACTAGTGTGTAGTATGGACTTGAGCTTTGAGACATGGCTTGAATGTCAGTGACAGAATTTAAGTGGTGGATGACTGCATGAAGATAGGAATAATGCAGGTTTCACATTATAGATTTACACAGCTTATACATTATCGTCTTTTCTTTCCCAAAAGAACGCAATTACGTCTATTTTCTTCACAGGCAGCACAATATATTTCTTTTGTGACCATGGAGGATATTTTGCATAGACATTATACCACAGTCTACTATATACAGTCGCGAAGCTCAATATGTAGTAAAAATGCAAACATGGATAGTTGCCCACCACTAGGATCGCTACTATCGCCTCATCATCGCAGATCTCTCTTCCTAGCAGACGAGAAAATATGTTACACTGTCGTTGTCGTGTTCTTTTGGAAAAATTAACACCTTCCTTCCATTATTGAAATGTTAAATGCATAAAGTTAATTTATTATTTTAATGAAGTATATTAAATTCCACCATAAACTCGAAGATACCTGCAAGAAATAGGTTAATATTAGTTTTGTTTGTGCAAAACGAACTGAAATTTACTATAATCGTTTCACTCATTCAAGATTATAGCGATAATTAACCATGAAACCAATAAATATTTATTTGCATTTCCCTTTACAACAATAATGGAAATATGAATTAATGGAGTAATTTAGGTGTACCGGTACTTGTAGTGTAGGCTTACGTAGTTAACAAAGTGGGATGAGGTTAAGCAATAATAATCACACCAGAGTTGGAAATAAAACGTGATTAATAAATTTAATTGTAACAGACTTTTTCTACGTCTCTAGTAAAGTAACAAATAAAAATAACAACAGAATTAACAGCTATAATTAAAAACATATCCTTTGAAAAAAAAAGTAGGCCTAAGCAATAATAATCCCACCAGAATTGAAAATAAAATGTGATCAATAAATTTCATTACAACAAACTTAATTTTTCTAAGTCTCTAGTAAAATATTATTATTCCAATTATTGTATTTTAGCCATTAACATTTTCATTACAACCAATAACGAACATTTCACAAGCATCAATGTGAAATACGCAATGAGCTAGCACTCGATGGAAATACGACACAGTCTAAATCGACCGTGGACAGTCTACTGTTTCTAGTTGCTAACCGATTGGAGCGCTTTATCACGAGATTTGCAAAAAATCACCTCAAGCTTCGCGACTGTATATAGTAGACTGTGATTATACAGTATGGCTCGATCAGTACGACAAGGTTCACTGGTTCGAAATTGTGGGTCAATTTTTTGAAAGCAAGTAGTGACTATATTCAAGTTGTAAAAACACTCCGTTCCACATGTAACCGTCTCTGTTGCTGGCAGCAGTACTATTCTTACTGCATAGGCCTGCTGTGTAATAGTGAATGCTTGTAATAACCCTCTCTAGATTACAATAGATACTAAAATAATGTTATATTTTTTCTGTAGCAAGAAAAATAAAAAACGAGAAAAAGACAATCGCATAATCCACCGAACGGTTAATTGGGAGTTGGATAATAGGGGTTCTACCACAGTCTAGTATATACAGTCACGAAGTACAATGCGTAATAAATTTGCATCCCCAGATAGTTGCTAACCACTAGGATCGCTACTATCGTCTCATTAATGACAATACGAAGTAGTACCACAGTCTAGTATATAGTCACGAAGCTCAATACTTACTAAATATGCAAACATAGACAGTTGGAAATACGCATCCATAGATAGTTGCTCACCACCAGGATTGCTACTATCGCCTCATCACAGACCCTTTCCCCAGCAGACGATAAAATGTATTGTACTTTCGATATCGCATTCTTTTGAAAAAATTAACACCTTCCTTCCACTTTTGAAATATGAAACACATAAGGTTTATATATTATTTTCATAAAGCATATATTATATTTTATAAAGTCACCTTCCTGTATCTTTCGGAAGAAGGATAACTCTGATCTCTTTTTCTTACAATATTTATAGAACCACAAACGTCTCCTTGTTCCATATTATTATTCAAATTCTTATATTTAGTCATTTACAGTTATTACAACCGATAATGAACATTTCACAGTTATTTTGTTGTTTTGTGGTTTACACAACTTTTGACAACAAAGCAAATACGGCACAGTCAATGCCTTTTCGATTTAGACCAGGCCGTATATTTCGCAATATTTAATCGAAATAAAGGCAGGTATTACACATACGAACAAAGTAATTTTCACACCATAAATAATATTACATCTTAACTCGCAAGTGAATTATGTCTGAAGTCTCTCATAATCATTGTTTTAAATTTTATTAATGGAATTGCACTACATTTTAGAGAAACATATGTTACTGTTTATGTATTCCAACTAATTTATATGGTTGAAATGCCGCCCTTCATGATCAGGTTAAGCGAGTTACATGATCTGCCTTACGGCCTGTATTAAATCACGATGGCTGTGGTACAGTCTATTGTTCCTAGTACTCACAGCGCTCCAAGCGGCTAGCAACTATCGCAACAAATGCAAAAAATCACCCCAATCTTCGTGAACTGTATATAGTAGACTGTGGTTAGTACCTGCACAGTTTGTTTCTAGCACTCTCAAAACTCAAGCTTCGTGACTATATACTATACTAGACTGTGGTTCTACTGTATATACTTCCTATCTCTCCATAATTCACATAGACAGGGCTTACAAATTATCTCTGGTCTGTGTGTAGGGCTATATGCTTTTTAAGGTTACCGATATGAGTGTAATTTTTCCCACAGAAATCACATTTGAAACGTGTTTCGAGTGGATGTCCCCGTCTATGTCTTTGCATACTTCCCAAATGGGAAAAAGTCTTTTCACAAACTTCACACTTAAATGCTCTCTGGCGTGAGTGTACCCGGATATGCTTTTTTAAATATTCCGATCGGGAGAAATACATTCCACAGACATCACACTTGTATGGAATATCAGCGCTATGAATGCGTGAATGTCTCTTTAAACAACTCGAATTTATGAAACACTTATCACACTGATCGCACTTGAATGGCCTCTCGCCGGTGTGAATGCGGGAATGATAATTTAGAGTTGCCACTTGTGAGAAACATCTTCCACACAGATCGCATTTGAATGGCCTTTCTCCTGTGTGAATGCGAGAGTGATATTTCAGAGATCCTGATTGTGAAAAACACTTTCCACACAGATCGCATTTGAATGGCCTCTCCCCTGTGTGTATGCGGAAGTGCACTTTTATTTTTCCCGAACTTGAGAAACATTTTCCACAGATATCACATTTGAATGACTTTTTCAATGCATGACTCTGACGTTCCAGAGATTGCGGCGTTACAGAAATCTCTTTACAGATGTTACTCTTGATTATCTCATGGCTTAAGTCACAAGCAATTGAATTCTGAAGGCTCTTGCTGCTACACCGTGTTAATTTCTGTTCATCACTAGCAATCCCATCGCATTCTGATGACTCGGTCTTCGTAACATTGTTGGCACTGCTAAAATAAAAAATTAACAGCCTAAGCAATAGTTGGACTGATAAAATCGAAATTAATAAGCATTCATATGATGTAGAAATAAACGTCCGTTGCTATAAAAGAAATGTCATTATCCAGAGTGATTCAAGAGGTTTTTACCATCACTTCCGGAGCTTATTTCCGAAGACATTCTGAGCAAAAAAGTGATACAAACATGTGTCCTAATCTCAATATTTTTAGAGTTACACTAAATTGAAGTTGTTAGTAAAATACCTTTTTTTCTTTAGTTTTAAGGGTAAAAGAATATTACAAACAGAGAATGAACTAATCAGAAGTATCATTTCTTTAATAGAGCTCTCAAGCTAAAAATATGTTGTTAATTGCTTTGTACAGATTCTGTTTCACAATTTATAAATAAAAATTACATAATTATTACGCAATTGCCACAACAATTGTTACAAATCATACGACTTTAATTTCTTTAATAGTGCTCTCAAGCTAAAAGTGTTGTTAATTGCTTTTTACAGATCCTGTTTCACAATTTATAAATAAAAATTACGTAATTATTATGCAATTGCCATAACAATTGTTACAAATCATACGACTTTAGGAACTTGATTCTTTAGTTTAATTACGCATCCTAATGTACAGTCTTGAAGAATTTACGAGAGTGGCGTGATTTGTAACAATCATTGTGCTAAATGCGTAAGAAAAATGTAATTTTGTAGTTACAAATGGAAAAAAAAATCTGTATCAAGCAACTATGGAATTCAAAACACATTTTTAGCTTCAGGATACTAGCTAATTAAATAAGTGATACTCCTGGATAGTTCATCCCTGATCTGTAATATTCTTTTACTCTTAAAATTAAACAAAAATGGTATTTTACGAACAACTTCAAATTAGTGTAAGTCTGAAACTATTGAGGTTAGGACACATGTTTATATGATATTTCTTACGCGGAATGTCTTCGAAAAATAAGCTCCGGAAGTGACGATAAATCCTCGTGAATCACCCTGTATACGTATGAATATTACATTACATACAAACACACAAACATTACGTTCAATACATAAATACATTACTACATGCATGCATACATATATGGGTACCTCAAAACCTTAGTGATCCAAGTAACAATTTATTACTTCTGTGAAAAAGGAAGGAAATGTCTTGCTATAATCATTGAATGTTGTAATATTTCTTAATTATAATGCCATCTATTATTACACATTCCTAATTAATTGTCAATGTGTGAATTACAACGTTAGTCCTTCTAATTTTAAGAAAATTATTATTTCCCGAAAGAAGTTGGTACTCTGATCATTACTGCATTGACCCTATCAACAATTTTTTTCACAATAAACTAGGATAGTATTTTAAAGAAATGTAATGAAACTTTATTTTATGTGCAATTTCATTTCAAGAACCCTTCAGTACTCGAATCCTTTTTTGCAACGTTTTCAGTCATCCAAGTTATATTCTTGCTTTAGAAAATTAATTGGAATATTCCTTTCAATAGGTATCAATGGTTACATAAACGTCTTACTACGGAGTATATATAAAAAAAATAGTTCTGAAACTGAATTATTTTATTTATAATAGATAATTATTTATGTGTAAATTTAAAATACTTTCTATGTTTACCTACAAAATTAACACTGCAAATACGTTTATAATACTTGCTTTGATGTAAACATTCTTGTTTACAAAAATAGGCTACATGAGTAGCTTGTGTCCTATTGTCCTATTTTCCTTAAGAAATCTTTACTCCTGAATGCTTTCTGCAGACATGTCTTTACAATACCTAATTATTTACAAGGAATTTACACAGATATCCCTCAAATTGTCGGCACATGTCCGTTTTGAACATATGACACAATATTTCTAGTCCTTTTGTCACGAGACCTACCAAATTAGTAACAATGACCCCTTGATCTATTCCTTTGTTCTAAGGCTGGCATAGCAGATTCTTGAATTCCCAAAAATACTTGAAAACGCCTACTAATCTCTAAAGAAATTTGATAAACGTAGATGTACAATCCATCGAAGTCCAATAAACAAATTATCCCTAAAGATATTCTGTAGTATATAACTTACAAAAGTGATAATGAATACTTACAGAAACTTTGCTGAAACTGTAACGTAAAAAGTCGCGTGGTTGATAATTGCCACCCGGAAGAATAAAACCTTAGCTAAGCAAGTTCTACGAGAAATTTCAAGACTGAAACTAAAGAATGTGTCTAAAGCCTAAGGTTGCAAATCCTTTCTGGGAAGTACAACAATGAAAAGAAACACGCTGGTTGACAGGTGTCCCGACCACACGATTACTGAAGAATTAAAGATAGAAGACACTTTTAGGCATTAAAGCTTCAAGGCGAAAGTTACCTACAAAAGCTCCGTGTTTCTTTACTAATAAATTAGGCCTATTATGTTTTTTGAACGGAAAATGGATACAAAGAAATTTAACAATTACACTTTTGCAAATATTTTGTTTGATACAAAATTTTGTCAATCTTTGATTTTCCTACTACCTGACATTGTTCTGTAAGGTGAACGATACAGAAGAAAATTTTATTTATTTATTTATTTTGCTAATAATCATATCATAAAATATAATATACAGTATACGGGAAAACTTTAGCTCGCCCCTAAAAGAGTAGAACTCGTGCTCAGGGGAGGATACCTGAATTGAAATTAATAAGAATATAATACAATTTGCGTTATGTCTACTATGCAATTAGAATATATAAATTTAAATTTACAATTTTTCAATTTTTATAAAATCCATACAAACTTTTTAAATTTAATACTAGAACTACTAGAATTGACAAGATTAGGATATTTAAATATAAATTTGTTATGTATTTTTTTATTTTATTGGGTTATTTTACGACGCTGTATCAACATCTTAGGTTATTTAGCGTCTGAATGATATGAAGATGATAATGCCGGTGAAATGAGTGCGAGGTCCAGCACCGAAAGTTATACAGCAATTGCTCAAATTGGGTTGACGAAAACTCCGGAGAAAACCTCAACCAGGTAACATGTCCCGACTGGGATTCGAATCTGGGCCACCTGGTTTTGCGGCCAGACGCGCTGACCATTATTCCACTGCTGTGGACATTTGTTATATATCCTTGGGCCTAAATTACTACTATGATTAAATACTGTAGCAGTGTTGCATTTTGGTTCAAACTATCCTAAAGAATTCATACCTTTTGATTCATAACTATGAGAATACAATTGAAAATTATTTCGATTTTTATGTATGAATTTTATTAATACAATATAATAAATTTGTCTTATGTTAAGAACATTAAAGCCTAAAAATAATTTTTGAGATGGAAGTACTATTTCAGGCTTCTACAGCTGCTCTTCTCTGCACAAATGGTAGGCTGTTGAAAAAATTGTGGTGTACTTATGGTATGTATTTTAACATCTTCCTCAGATCCATCATCTTCTCATAAATTATTCAATATGATTTCTGGTCTTGTTTTGGAATAAACTTGGTGAGGATTAGCGAACATGTTCCTCTATTTTTTTCTGTTGTTCAATTCCACTTCATGGTAAGTACTAACGTCACAAGTCTTTCCATACTCCAATGAAGTAAAGACCTTTCCGAATGTTGCCCAATGCATCTTTGAAATCATCATTTTTTCACCCGATGTATTTTTATTTTCCTTCATGAGTATCCTTCACAATCCAATAAAGTAAAAAACCTAGCTCTTTCCATACGGTTCCCTTCAAATTTATGATTTTCTACAGCTTTCTATCAGTCCTTTCCACATCTCTGGAGTGTATTTGGGCCAGTTTAACATGGGAAGTAACACTTAGATCATTAATGCATTCAGAAATCTCAAGAAATCGTCGAACCATAAAGAATTTTGTAGGTCTTAGGTTGCAGATGTTGCAGTTAGCACTTCAATCACTCTAGCATTAAATCGTCGCCTGAATGCAAGAACTAGGAAACTTGATTTTTCATATTTTGTAACATCGCTTATTTACTTATTTATTGCACTAAGGAATATGTCTCGTTTTCTTTTACCTATTTGTTATATTGGAAAATAGATGTCGCTGGTATCGTTCGATCAGTTACCTAGATCCAGGATTACATATTGTGCGATTTTTGCTATGCTATAGAAGAGGTAACTAAAAACACAAATTCCGAGTTACCTAGTTCTTGCATTCAGGCGACGAAATGTAAGCATTTTTCGAATTCGACAGTGTTCTTAATGTAAACTTTATAAATTTTCACTTGGACCTCTAAGGTTTCGTATTTTCCATATATCTGTACATGCATACATATCACATTTTCTCAGTTCCACATTATTTTTTTATATTATGTTGGTACAAAATAACTGAAAAATTTTCTCTGCATTAATCAGACCCTAAAAACTAAAATTACTATAGATTTTGCTACATTCATGGAAATATTTAGAAAAAAATATTGATGTTAAATTTTATGCAATAAATTAGTGGAATTTAAATAAAATTATACCTCAACACCTGCTAATGTTCTTCAATTTGTAGCAGGTACCCTTAGAGACAAAGATTTTAAAAACGTTCCATGAAAATATTGTTTAGATAATCTCTAACACTTTCTATTACATACACCCAAACTTCATGATATTAACATTGTCGACAGGCAGTACCTTCTTACCTTCATGAAATCCAATCTAAGGAATATCCTGGTCTTAAGGATTACATTTGAAATGGATTTTGTGACAATGAAGCCCGAAATGGACTCGACATTGAATAAACTAAAGTACCAATAATTTCGATAGAGAATCCCAATCGAAAGTAATGTGGCGCCATGCAGAAGCATTATTCTTTTTTGTTCTTTAAGATTTTGCAATCGGTTAATTTCGTGGAGTCGTTGCTTTGCTTGTCCTGTTCTCGCGAGTTGTGCGGATTCTGTTTCAAAGTTTCTTTTACTAATTTATGCTGTTTATGCATCGTTATAATAGGGATTAAATGGAAAAAATTAACTACTGGACAGAAAGTATAAACAATAAGATTGTGGAGCTTAATCCTCAAGTACCACTATCGTATATGGTAAGAAGGTATGGTTGACCAACTGGGAAGTAATCAAAAAGAAAAAGAAATTTTGAATGGCGAGTTTCAGAGTGGTTCTGGTTAATGCGAACGCAAAAACATTCGTAAATTACCACACACCTAGACGATTTAGAAAATATTATAATTTTATTTATTTTAAATTTAATAAAACAGTTATGTTACCGGTTGGTTTTCATGGTTGTGAAACTTGGACTCTCACTTTGAGAGAGGAACATAGGTTAAGAGTGTTTGAGAATAAGGTGCTTAGGAAAATATTTGGGGCTAAGAGGATGAAAACAGGAGAATGGAGAAAGTTACACAGCACAGAACTGCACGCATTGTATTCTTTACCTGATATAATTAGCAACATTAATTTCAGACGTTTGAGATGGGCAGGGCACATTGCACGTATAGGCGAATCCAGAAATGCATATAGAGTGTTAGTTGGGAGGCAAGAGGGAAAAAAGACCTTTAGGGAGGCCTAGACGTAGATGGGAGGATAATATTAAAATGGATTTGAGGGAGGTCAGATATGATGATAGAGACTGGATTAATCTTGATCAGAATAGGGACCAATGGCAGGCTTATGTGAGGGCGGCAATGAAGCTCCGGGTACCTTAAAAGCCAGTAAGTAAGAATATGTGTATATAAACTTGGATTCTCACTTTGAGAGAGGCTCAGAGATTAACGGTATGAAGACATTGAAGTTCTTAGGAAAAATATTTGGGGCTAAGAGGGATGAAGTTACAGGAGAATGGAGAAAGTTACACAACACAGAACTGCACGCATTGTATTCTTCACCTGACATAATTAGGAACATTAAATCCATACGTTTGAGATAGGCAGAGCATGTAGCACGTATGGGCGAACCCAGAAATGCATATAGAGTGTTAATTGGGAGACAGGAGGGAAAAAGATCATTGGGATGGTCGAGACGTAGATGGGAGGATAATATTAAAATGGATTTGAGGGAGGTGAGATATGATAGAGACTGGATTAATCTTGCTCAGGATAGGGACCAATGGCGGACTAATGTGAGGGCGGCAATGAACCTCCGGGTTCTTTAAAAGACAGTAATGTAAGTATATAAATATTTCTCTTTTACCGTAATTTACATACACATTGCTTACAAATTATCTTTGTCCCGAATGAAGACGTATATGTTTTATTAGGTATCCCTTAAGTGTGAAACATTTTCCACAGTAATCACACTTGAAAGACTTTTCGCCTGTATGTAGGACAGAATGGTTTTTCAGATGTGTAGATTTGGAATAATAATTTCCACAAACATCACATTTAAATGGTCTCTGGTCTGAATGTAAACGGGAGTGATCTTTTAGTATTTTCGATTGTGAGAAAGACATTGGACAGACATCACATTTATATGGCCTTTCTGTCATGTGTAAGCGTGAGTGATACTTTAAAGAACCCAACTGTATGAAACACTTTCCACACAGATCACATTTGAACTCCCTCACCCCTGAATGGATGCGGGAATGAGATTTTAGACTTGCCAATTGTGAGAAAGATCTTCCACACAGATCGCATTTGAACGGTCTCTCTCCTGTGTGTGTCCGAGAGTGATTTTTTAGATTTCCCGATCCTGTGAAGCACTTTCCACAGACATCGCACTTGAATGGCCTCTCTCCTGTGTGTATCCTGTAGTGCTCTTTTAACTTTCCTGTTTCTGGGAAACACTTTCCACAGAGATCACATTTGAATGGCCTCTTCCCAGTGTGTAGACGGGAGTGACGCATTAGATTTCCCGATCGTGAGAAACACTTTCCACAGACATCGCATTTTAGTGAGTTTTTCAATGTATGAGTCTGGTAATGACGTTTCAGAGATTGAGCTGTTACAAAAACCTCATTACAGATGTTACACTTACTAGACTCATTGCTTAAGGCACAAGCAAGTGAACTGTCAAAGTTGTAGCTGGAACACTGTGTTAATTCGTCTTGATCACGAGCAATGGAGTCTAATTCTGATGAGTGACTCTTTTTAACGATATTGGCATTTCTGAAATAAAAAGTTAACTATCTATATAATTCGAAAATTCAAAATAAATATGAAGAAAAAGAAATCGAATGAATGACATTTGAATGCTAGTTATTAATTGTTTCCGGATAATCCTCTTTGATTATAATTCATCAATGAAAGTTGAAACATGATGAGGATATCTAATACTGTCTGTGTAACAAATCTGTACCTTGATTTGAATTTATAATCTATAATAATACGCTATGGAAAATGAGCAGCTTTAATAATCTTGTAAATGTTCTCAATATTCTCGGAAAATTGAACAATTTTCCACATATCAGCCATTTCCCTTATGTCTACAAACGAAAGTCAAAGTCAAAGTCGAGATTTTCGGCGATTTCGAAGTAAAGTCACAATTGAAGTTTACTCTCGTCAAAGTATCGACTGTGAATAGGGAAATGGTGACTTTGTACTTTCCAAAGTCAACTTTGGTCCAAAGTCTCTTCTATGAATACGACCTTTAGTATCACTTTATGTCCAGTCATTAGCAAGTTTCTGGCTGCTATCTTATCTTCTCGAGCATCATCTGTTCGTCTCGAACGGATAAATAGAGATCTCTGGGTAATCTACCCAACACGTAGTTCTAATGTTCATTACCCATTATGTCGGGCGATGATCATCTTATTTGAACCCCCTTGCGTCAGATGGTGCTGACCGCAGTTCCGCATCGTATTATATATTCATCCATGGAGACATTAACACGCAGATACACAATGGAGAGATAGATACATAAATGGTTAGACACTCAGAGAGGCTGATTTTGAAAGTGCATGAGGTGGTCCGTCGCTTGCATTTATGAATTCTTCGCGGTGGGAGGCATGTTAAGAATGTGAGCTATAATTAGTGTGTCAGGTCAGTGTAATTTATCGTAAATTGTGGATTTTTTACCCTAACCATAAGTTTTAAATTTCATAGCGATAGTTTCTGTCATCTCTGCATAGAAAAGTGGATATCTCTAGCTGACAAACGTGTAACGAAATCGAGAGTACGGCAAAGGGAAAGGTTCTTACTAGCAGAGTGCAAGAACAGGAACAAACAGCGCAAAAGTCAGTCAATTTTTCCGAGGGTTCAGTTACATATGAAAGATCCTGTATATTGAGGTGTCCATATGGATAAGCAAATCCATATATTACATAAATACTGTATTATACACACGAACATTTATATCCTACACAATCATTGAAAGAAGTCGTTAAAAATTGGAAGAAGAAGCGAAACAAACACATTACACTCACCTCTCAAGCAAACGCTCATCCTCCTTTGAAGATATTTCCACTTTCTTTTCCTGCTGAACTGTGTCCAGATCGAACGAATCTTCCTGGAAAAGCGAAAAAATAATGAAGACAACTTTAGTTGACCAAGAAGGTGATTTTTTTCTATGACAAATCTGAACTTCCTAACGAGTGAAATCAAATTTTTCAGTCAGGTTGAAATGACTTTTATGCTCGACCATGCCGAAATGTAGTAATTATACACCAGGGGCCTCAAAACTCATGGACTGGTAATACTAGTCTGTACAGTAGTAATATTAGTTTATTTTACAAGTCTGTGTTTCTAGAAACTACAAGGGTAAAGCAGTAGTTACCAGTTCACAGACTAGTAATATTGGTCGATTTCACCAGTTCATAAGTGATTCTGTTTCTCGAAATGCTAATCTAGTTGATTATACTAGTATTCAGCAGGAATGTTCCTACAAGACTCTAAAGACTGGTGATTTCTATATTATCAGTTACCTGTGACAACCTTTCTCAAATAATCAAAACAAAATATTGTATTTATTTTTTTAATACATGTACTTTAGTGATTCCGATTGAAGTGATGAAGTTGTTGTGAGAAGAGCTAAGTAGAACTACATATATCGAGAAAGAACAATTATTATTCCTTTATGGGAGCATTTATTTAAATATAATGAACAGTTTAGGTAAAGTGCTGAAAAGCTTGGAGTCAGCCTTGTAGCGTGCTTTGTGTAGTGCTGGCCTTCTATAGAAGTCAGGCATTATTAGCAAAGCTTCAAACACAAATTGCTCTATTGATTACTTTCCAATGCCATCAGATCTTTCTATCCTAGACCAGCAACACATGCAGAATATTTTCCTAATAATCTGATACCAATTCATCAACTGCAGTGAATTTTGCTGGCTTTCCTCCTTCACTGCCAGTTCTTCTGACATTGTCAACTTTAGCGTACAAATTAAATACAAAACGACACTAATTTATGAATAGATCAAATGTAAAACTGAAAAAAAATTAGCCAATTTTTCATTAAGTTATAAGTGGCATTCATGTCGGCAGTAGTAGTAGGTTATTTTACGACGCTTTATCAACAGCTTTGGTTATTTAGCGTCTGAATGAGATGAAGGTGATGATGCCGGTGAAATGAGTCCGGGGTCCAACACCGTAAGTTACCCAGCATTTGCTCGTATTGGGTTGAGGGAAAACCCCGGAAAAAACCTCAACCAGGTAACTTGCCCCGACCGGGAATCGAACCCGGGCCACCTGGTTTCGCGGCTAAACGTGCTAACCATTTACTCCACAGGCGTGGACTGTCGGCAGTAGACCCACTAGCTACATAATATGTTTATATTATGATACCACAGTCTAGTATATAGCTTACAGTCACGAAGCTCAATATGTAGTAAATATGCATCCATAGATAGTTGCTAACCACTAGGATCACTAATATCGCCTCATTACAGACAATGCGAAATAGTACCGGCACAGTCTATTGTTCCTAGCACCCTCACAACTCAAGCTTCGTGACTGTATATACTAGACTGTGATGATACTGTGAACTTGAATTGGTACTCATCAAAGTTGCTTTCTTAATATTGGGCCAGTAAGTGTCCCTAATGTGTGCATAATCTTTGTTGTGAGGTATCAGTTCCATAGCTTCACACATTAAGTTACAACATTTTTTGTCCATTCGTTTACTTTATAACTTTATCTTATTATGCTTGGAAAAGCACCGAATAGTATATCAATAGTATATCCTTTGATCATTATTCATATTGAGTATAGTTGATTTTCTTTCAATTGATGGAATTTTAACCGAGAAGAGACATCAAAACCAAAACACAAAAAACTTAGCCTTCTAACCTCAAATAACAGTACATACCAATGACTATAAAGAAATGAACTCAATCAGCTGACTAGTGAAAGAGATCATGTGACTAGTGAAAAATTGTCACAAGTTACTAGACTGGTAAAATAGTTTGAGAAACAGAATCTACTAGAGCTGGTGAAATATACTCTGGTAACTAGTAACTGGTGAACTACTAAACTAGTATTTTTGAGAAACAGGCCCCTGGTAGCAGCCCTTTAAGGACCTCATTAAAGTACACCTATTCATTAAAGTTCAGGTGTTCCACCAATCAAAAAATACCATTGTAGCAATATGAAAGCGCAAGTATCGATTAATCTCGGATATGCCACGGAGGCTGGAAATCCAATAACTGTCGCAGAAGGTTATGTTGAAGAATCGATCCAAAATAAAATTGAAATCTAAATACAATATTAACTCAGTGGGAAAAAAAAAACAACACACAAATTAACATCAATTCACCGTCATCTTCTAGCCTTTCACAAAGCAATGTTGATTTTACTCTCTAGATTATATCAAGGTCAATGTCGACATTTTTTTCTCGGAAAAATAAATATTTTCGCGTCTGCGCACATCTCACAATTTACGAAATATTGCACAAGGTCAGTTCCGCTCCTCAGTCAGATAAGAATAACATGAATACTTATGAATAATTTCAAGCTAGAAATATGGTCGAGCATAAAGAGTGGTATGAAACTTGACTATAATGGTAATTAAGACGCTCGTATGAAAATTATGGAACTAGCTTGCACTCGTTTCATAAACGTACTCGCGTCTTAATTACTACCATTATAGGCTTGTTGCATAATGTACTATTATACAAAATCGTCGCAATGACTTTTATACAAATCAGAAGCCTTCTCTTCAAATGCTTTCATTTAGTCCTTCATATATATATCTCCTTAAATTCAGGCTATTTCCCTCTACTGAAATGGACTGGAATCAAAGTTTGAACATTGAAAATATGTGCACATGTAGAAAAGTCCTGCAGTTTATGCAACCACATTTTGAAACAAAATTTGAGGTAAATAAACAGGAAATTGATAAATATTTAAGCATTAATACATTATCCCGACATAACATCTTTGAAAGGTTTATTTCTCCGAAAGCAACCTCTGTAACATGATTTCTTCTTTTTTTGAATAATATACCGAACAAAATCGATTTCCCTCAACACATGCGAACTAGACATACTGAGAGATGCTATAAAGCATGCCTAATATAGATTGTTATATCGGAATTAGAAGATGCAGAATTCAAAATTGATCGAGATATGGAACTTCACATATTTTGTCGTACTAGAAGGCATTTCAATATACCGAATCGATGGTACATTAAAAATCTTATTTTACATTCAAGTTCATACGAAATATTGTAAATGCAGACTTTAATAATATTAATAATAATAATAATAATAATAATAATAATAATAATGATAATAATAATAACAGTAATAATAATAGTAATAATTGTCATAATAATAATAATAATAGTAATAATAATAATATTAATAATATAGTCCTGTCGCTCTAATTTCCGGCAGCCAATCACGTTGCAGGTCAGCTACATTTAAATGTGTGCGTCTTATGATTCGCTGATGATGACGTCATGCACTTCCTAAAGCTCGATAAATACTTAATATAATCGCCCGCCATTTTGTCTCTTTCGTTGGCGTTCGCAGAAAACACACGAGGACGTTATTTGTCGCTCAATTACAGTGCGCTTGATTTATTGTCATAGCAGCTGCGACATGATAATGTTTAATGGTGTAGCAAATAGATTCCTCATCTGGTAGCTCGGCAACGAAAGAACAAAAATGGCGAACGATACTACCTACCTAGACTATATAGAACCTTCACTTCCTAAGACGTAAGCAAGAGGAGGAGTCACGCTGGGAATAACAGCGTCGCGACTATAGTAATAAAAATAATAATAATAGTAATAATAATAATAGTAGTAGTAATAATAATAATAATAATAATAATAATAATAATAATAATAATAATAGTAATAATACTAATAATAATAATACTAATAATAATAATAATAATAATAATAATAATAATAATAATAATAATGTTATTATTATTGTAACCAATACTATTTTTAAGCACTATAAGCTACAAAAGTTGTTAGTTTACAATATAGTACCACTGGACTCCATTCTGAAGAACAATTTTCTAATTATCATGAGTTTCTAAAATTTGTAGATTTTGTTTCAGATTGTGAAAATATATAAGCCAAGGATTATTTTATAATTGAAGACCACCCCAGAGTAAGGATGTAGCCAACATTTCTATATATACGGGTTTCATGAGAAAGGAAATTAATTTCAAGGGAAATTTCGTAGTAAAACCATTTGACTAATCAACGATACAGATATAATCAGCAATTGGACGCAATCATAAATTGTTATAAATAAATGCTCCACAATTACTTTTTCCACAGAAGTCATACATGTCATTAATTTGATGTTACATACTCTTTCTGGATAGGTCTTCAATTGGCCCAAGAAGAAATTCGGAATAAGGGACATGCATTGTGACACAAAACAAAAATAGTAAACAGCAGGTGAACTACACAAAATCGTGTAATTTTCCAAAATTTGTTTGTAACATAATAAAACAACACTTTTATAACGCAAACTGTATCATTATTTTCTTCTAAACTTACTTCTTCGAATAGTTCAATAACATTCAAATCTTTTCCTGAATTTTGAATAAACCTATATATGAGTTTGAACCTTTCGCTTAATGACTAGCAACAAACATATTTGGAAACATGTCATGAAGTCATGTTGCTAGGTTTAATTTTTCCATTCATTCGAGATCATCCTTCTGTTGCTCATAACAAATATCTATTTGCGCAATATTATTTTTTTATATATTAGAAAATAAGCAATTTAAAAGAGAAAACAAGGTACGGTTTGTTTATGGCGATCATCATCGGATGCACTAGCAATGATCGCCGAGAAGTGGTTTCTTTATTGACGCACATCGCTTTAGATTGTCATTTGTTTATTCCTTCATTTACTACATATGGTCAAGTAAATTAATGTAGGCCACGGACATAACCTAGAAATTATATGAATAAATCCAAGATAATGAAGTTCCTATTTATTCTAGAAGAGGGAGATGACGATATCAAAATCTCGCATGCGTATTACAAAAGGAACAAGCTACACTCTAATGAAATATTCAGGGATAGGTTTACAGAAGGTTGTTTTAACACATTGATAACGAGGCATCTTTATAAAAACGCTACAAAATTTAAGGAATATTTCAGATTCTTACCTGACCAGTTTGATTATGTTTTGAGTTTAATTGAAAATGACAATGTTAAATTACCTACAAATTTTGTCAAGACCCTAGTAACTCCAGCTGAAAGATTGGCAGTAACTCAGGTTATCAACTGATTATTATTATTATTATTATTATTATTATTATTATTATTATTATTATTATTATTATTATTATTATTATACTGTATTACATTACATGGTGTATTCCAAACAATAAGGATTGAGATCTTTTACCTGAACACTATCGATTATTTCTGTAAAATTTGAGGTTATGGCAGCCGAAATCTAGTGCAAGGGAGCTGGTGGAAAACTTACAGAAGAGAGAATTTCCCCCTTACCCAACACTGAACGAAATTTTCTGGGGCTTGGGCGTGATAAAAATGTAATCTGTAATGTAAGGGTTTATTGTTTAATTTGTTTATTAATTCACATGCTCATATTAAAAAGAGCATTATATTGTGACACATATTCAATAATAATTTCGTCTTCAGACCGCGAAAAATTACAAAACTTCTTGATTTGTTTTGCAGCCAAAACGTACAGACGTGGTTAATGCGTACAGATTAGATATTCGATATTACAACTTGACCTTGTCTAAATATCGATTATTGAACACGAATGCGGCGATGTGTGTACTGAATTTGCTTCAGAAGCAACCTCCAGCGATCTGCGTCGCGTCCAACAAACTGCACTGGCGATCTTCGCTGTAAAGAAACCGTGCGCATTCATTTTAACTGCTAGCAACTCAGGCGACAATCGCTGGCGATGTGCGTCCATAGCCGTAAACAAACCGTACCTTTAGTAGCATTCCGAGATTGTTAATGGCTCTGATATACTTAAAAAAAAAAAAAAAAACACTGTAGATTCATGCGCATATTGATACTGAAACAATTACATCAACTTCACACTTTACCGTAGCAAAGATGAAAGGCACTGAAGTGCTTTCAAGTTCAGACTTCACTATAGGAGAGCTAACAGGCTCTGGAGTGTCTTCAACTTTTATCTCAGATGTGAGATCATAACTGTGGTCCTCACATTCTGTTTTGATGCCTGCCACTTGCAGATGGGATAAATTCCCTTCCTACAAAACATGAAGATATCATAAATAAATTAATTTAGTTACTTTCAAGTTGACTACATTGGTAAAGGTCGATTCACATTATACAGAACATCAATGTCGTCACGGACAAGCAGCGTTACATGAATATATTGGACAACGCATTTTATATGGTAACGTTCACATATACAAGGAACGTCACGGACTGCCAACAGCACGGCCCATCTGAGATTCTCGAGGAGAATGTTTTGACGTGACAGAACACGTATGTGGACGGGCTGTTCTAGTAGATTCTAGTAGAAAAGTTAGACATTAACATATCGTAGCTCCTATGAGAGACAATCTATTGCACTGTAATTTTTAGGATCCATAAATAAATGTCTAAGGAAACCATAGAAAAAATTTGGAATCATAATCTTTTTTGGACAGTGAGAAAAAAATTACTAACTTCGAAGTCACCTGTTCAAAACAAACATTGACACTCTCAAACGTGATTAGCGAGAAACTTTCTTATTTTTCACGTTACATGAGGGTCAAAGCTAGAGAAATGTTTAGAGAGAATGGAAATTACTTTTAAAAGTGGCTGATATTCAAAACCTTTACCGCTTTACGAGTTTAATGTTGTGGTCTGCGTGGCAGAATTTCTTATGCAGAGTGACAACTTTTATCTGTTAGAGCTGCGGATTCTCATAGAAATCATCGGTCTGATTCCAAATATGTGTTCAAAATATATCCACTGCCTAAGATTTTCGAGTTAAACGTGAGTTTTGAAATATAATTAAAATATTCCTAGCAAATTTATAAATAAACACTTGTATGGCAAAATATGAAATTGAGAAAAAAAAAAGAAAGAATTTATTATTGTATTTCTGCCATTATTACTATTATTATTACTACTACTATTATTATTGTTATTATTATTATTATTAATATTATTATTATTATTATTATTACTATAACTTACTTACAAGTGGCACTTAAGGAACCTGCAGGTTCATTGCCGTCCTCACATAAGCCCACCATCGGCCCTAACCTGTGCAAGATTAATCCAGTCTCCATCATCATATCCCACATCTCTCATATCCATTTTAATATTATCCTCCCATCTACGTCTCGGCCTACCCAAAGGTATTTTTCCTTCAGGTCTCCCAACTAACACTCTATATGTATTTCTGGATTCGCCCATACGTGCTACATGCCCCGCCCATCTCAAACGTCTGGATTTTAAGTTCCTAATTATGTCAGGTGAAGAATACAATTGCGTGCAGTTCTGTGTTGTGTAACTTTCTCCATTCTCCTGTAACTTCATCCCGCTTAGCCCCAAATATTTTCCTAAGCACCTTATTCTCAAACACCCTTAACCTATGTTCCTCTCTCAGAGTGAGAGTCCAAGTTTCACAGCCATACAGAAGAATCGGTAATATAAATGTTTTATAAATTCTAACTTTCAGATTTTTGGACAGCAGACTGGATGATAAGAGCTTCTCAACCGAATAATAACACGCATTTCCCATATTTATTCTGCGTTTAATTTCCTCTCAAGTGTCATTTATATTTGTTACTGTTGCCCCAAGATATTTGCATTTTTCCATTTCTTCAAAGGATAAACCATTATTACTATTATGATTATTATTATTTTGAAAACAAATTTGAAACGAGAGTGATGATTTCTATGAGCATCCGTAGTTCTAATAGATTAAAGTTGTCACTCTGCATACGAAAGTCCGACAAGCAAACCATAACATTAAAGTCGCCGTAACTCACAAACCAGTACAGGTTTTGAATATCAGCCACTTTCGAAAGTTATTCCCGTTCTTTCTAAACATTTCTCTGTTTGATAAAGTTTGTCGCTTATCAACTTTTGATATGTCAATGCCTATTTTGAACAGGTGACTTCCAAGGTAATATTTTGTTTCTCACTGTCCATAAAAGATTTTGATTCCTATTTTTTTCTAGGCTTTCCTTAGACATTTAGCCACATATATGAATCCTAAAAATTACAGTGCAATTGATTGTCTCTCATAAGAGCTACGACAGTGTTTGAGAGCATAAACGACATCTCTATTCTTGATGACACCGGCAATCTGACGCCACTTGCCATTAGGTGTGAATGAGTTTGCATTGGACGTGACGGTGACGGTGATGGTCCGTGACGTTGATGTTCCATATAATATGAATCGACCATAATAGATATCAATCAGGTTGTGTGTGGCAGTTACAGTTTAATTCTTTCAACAGAGGCTAGAAATTAGGAAAGAAAATTACAGGGGCAATAGAAACAAGACTTTACGGACATAAACAACGATAGATAACAATAAGCTGTTCTTCTCTGAAGATAATTACATCCAGAGGCGTAAGAAAGGGTTTGGGCTAATTTATTACATATATCTAACTTACTTTAATTTTATTTCAAACAAAATTTTACATTATGTTATATAAAACTTTTTCTTTTGTATTTCCTTGGGCTACACCATGCCCCGGTGCAAAATACGCCCCTGATTACATCCTTTCTGATTTAACACCATAAATATCTATTCGAAATACATATTTTATTACTGAGGACAATACAAAACTGGTATCATAAGAAACATAGCAAAAGAAACAAATATTGAAAATATCTAACCTCAAGGTTCTCCATGATAGTCCGTGCTTTCGAAATCGTTGTAAGAAGGGCTGCCGAACATTGAAATCTTTCAAATCCAAGTTAGAAAATTATCTTATGTCGAGTTGCCAAACTAACTTACTATTATGAGAAGTGTAGTATTGCATGTTTCCACGTATTCACATTTTTTTATGTTCTAGTGATATTTAACTTATTTTATATTTTTGTTTTCATATTTTCCGATAATGGCATATCTATAACGTGATAAGTTGAGCTATATATAATCATATTTTTTTTTACTGTGTATACCTAAAAATATTGTATTCATTGTGTGCTTTGTACTGCACTATTTTATAACTATTATTATTATTATTATTATTATTATTATTATTATTATTACTACTACTACTACTACTTTTATTCTTATTATTATTATTATTATTATTATCAATAATTGTCTTATTTTTTATACTTTCTATGTCTCAATTATTTTGACCTGCTGTTCACATTTTATTATGCTTTTTCCTTTCTTTCTGTATGTTATATATTATGACTGATTTCTACTTACTTGTTTACATTTTATTATTATTCAGTTTTGTGTGTAAATTTGTAGTGTACTTTGTAAATTTGTAGTGTTTTTTGTAACGCAGTTTTACTCCTGGTTGAGTGTTAGAGAAGGCCGTATAGCCTTAACTCTGCCAGGTTAAATAAATCATTATTATTATTATTATTATTATTATTATTATTATTGTTATTGTTATTATTATTATTATTATTATTATTATCATTATTATTATCATTATTATTATTATTATTATTATTATTATTATTATTAATGTAATATATCTAAAATTCAACATTGTATGCTTCTTCTCCCTCAATAAATCAACATTAGAAACCCAATACAGTTGCAGAAGAATGAATAATATGTTCTGTACTAAAATATTTACAAGAAAGTCGAATATACATATATAAATCCACACCTGCATTGTTCAATGTTTTTAAATAGTAAGCTACCAATTATAGCAGTATCAGTTCTAATGATATTCCGCCTATAAAATCATTAACAAGATAAGTATGAAATAAATACCATTCATGATCTTCCTTTTACACCGTGTGACAGTACCATTATTGTCATTTATAAAAAAAAAATAATTCGATAAATGCCTGATTACTCTTGAACTTAGTCCTCATTTCAAATCTACTTTAATCCTCCTTGGTTATTTCTCATCCAGCAGCATTTTTATTAATTTTGACGAAAGCAAAATTGAATGACTCTTTCACCCGTGTTTCTGGAATAAAATTAAATGATAATGCGCAACAACATATGGACTTCAACAATAAAATCAGATAGCCTATCTACTCAGTATATGACTAAGTTCATGCACACACCAACTGTTAATGAAACAAATAAACAAAATACATAGATAGTAAGTTTTCTAGATTACCTCTGATGAAGTCGTATTCTCTCTAATTCTGCATGTGTTGTCATGTGGTTGTAAGTCTAATGGGTCAACCCCAGGTTCCATTTTGATCCCATCCATCACAACTGAAAGAGGTTCAGGAATTGAAAGTGATTCACAGAAACTGTACAATGCATAAAAACTCATTATAAATTGCTATGACATCTTTTATCTTAAATTTGTAAACATGTCTCTAAGGCCGTGTCTCAAAGTTACATTTTTAGCTTAAGTGAACTAGATTGTTGACTAAATAGCCGGATGTGGCGTCAGATGTTATGATCCAAAGCTACATAGTGCATAGCATTCAAGTCCGTAGTAGCTATAGTCCCATCGCTCTTATCTCCGGCAGCCAATCACGTTACAAGTCGGCTACATTTAAACATGTGCGTCTTGTCATTCGCTGTTGATTTCGTTATGGACTTCCTAAGGCTCTATAGATACTGGGTATAATCTTCCGCCATTTTCGTTCCTTCCTTGCCGTTTGCAGCAAGCAGACGAGAATTTACAACAGTACAAATTTTAATTCCAAGTTCTTTTAGCTGTATTTGTTTAATAATAATAGTAATAATAATAATAATAATAATAATAATAATAATAATAATAATAATAGAATCAAGGGTAACAATCGACTTAGAACCATGCACCTGGATACTCCGGTAATTAAACCTTCAACAAACAGTGCAACATTTGATCCACATACATTAAACATTACAGTCAACAATTGATTTCGTTAGGTATACAAAAGCTATCTCAACATTCACTTAGGTATTTATTTTTAAGTTTCTCACATTAAATATTATAACAACAACGTAGTTGAGAGATTGAATTTTTTTCCGGCAGCGAGTCCCACAAAGTGCGGGGCCTGGGGTGACTGCCCCACTTGCCCCCCCGAAGGGCCGGCCTTTCTATGAGAATCCATAGTTCTAACAGGCCTAAGTTGTTACACTGCAAACTGAGGTCCGCGCATACGTTACTCCCAGTAACTGGGAAACTAGTACGGCACAGATTTCGAATGGGAATCACTTTTAAAAGTAATTCTTTCTAAACATTTCTCTCGCTTTGACTCCCATCTAAAGTTAAAAATAGAAAAACTTTTGAAGGTGTCAATGTCTATTTTCAACATGACACTTCGAAGTTAGTAATTTTTTCTCCCTTCCCAAAAAACATTCTGATTTCCAATTTTTTTCTATGCTTTCCTTAGATATTTATCTATGAAAACTAAAATTTACAATGCGATTATCATAGGTGCTACGACGTGATAATGTTTAACGGTGCGGAAAATAGCGTCGTCTGCTAACCGCAACTGGCAATGAAAGAACTAAAATGGCGAACTATTATATGTACCTACTCTTACTAGGACGTAAGCAAAGAGGCGGAGCCACGCCGGAAATAACAGCGACGTGACTATAGTAAACGAAAATGCTTGCTCGATTGTTGACTTGTTCACTAAACAAACATGGATACCTCATCAGCAATTGGGGTTATGAAATCCGAAAATGCTTTGGAAGTGAAATAATATAAATATAATGTAGAATAACACGTTAACTTTGAACAATGACATTATTAGTACCTTCTGTACAATGTTTTAAACATTATTGTAATATATTATGCCCTTATCTTTTCCACATAACTCTTAATGAAACTGCATTAGGACACTGCCTTCTTAATTGAGTGCTGCACAGTGTTATCATGGTTTTTAGAAAAATAGTCTATGAAGAAGGCCATGTTTCAAGCATACACTTCCGAAGCTCCCTAGTTACACACAAGGGAGCTTCGGAGATGTTTACAAGTCATCTAGTTGCTAGTCATTAGTGTTTAGTATGGAATTGAGCTAGTAACAACGTCATATGGAAATATGAGGTAGTTTAGTACAGGTGTTGTTATGACGAAAAATCAACTGTCTCGTTCATGTACAATGTAGATGCACTATACTTAGGCTGTGTCTCAAAGCTCAAGTCTATACTACACACTAGTGACTAGCAACTAGGTGACTTGTAAACTACACACTAGGGAGCTTTGAACATGTATGCTTTACAGTGACTGTAGTATGCTTGAATCATGGCCTTCTTCACAGACTATTTTTCTAAAAAACCATGGTATCACTGATGATAGCACTGAATTAAGAGGGCAGTGTCCTAATGCTGTTTCATTACGAGTTCTGTGGAAAGGATAAGGACCTAATATATTACAATATTTAAAACATCGTAAAGAAAATATTAACAATTCCAATATTCAAAGTTAACGTTTTAACTACATTATATTTTTCATTATTTCACTTCCAAAGCATCTTTAGATATCATAACCCCAATTGCTGATGAGGTATCCACGTTTGTTTAGTGAACAAGTCAACAATCAAGCAAGCATTTTCGTTTACTAGCTACTACGGACTTGATTGCTATTCGCTACGTAGCTTTGGATCGTAACTTATGATGTCACATCCGGCTATTTAGTCAACAATCTAGTTCACTTCAGCTGAAAATGCAGCTTTGAGACACGGCCTTAATGTACATAAATCTTTATATAAAAGTAGGTACACTAATATGGGCTGCTAAGGCCATGTCTCAAAGCTACATTTTCTGCTGAAGTGAACTAGATTGTTGACTAAATAGCCGGATGTGACGTCAGAAGTTATGATCCAAAGCTACTTAGTGCATAGCAATCAAGTCCGTAGTAGCTAGTAATTGTCCCATATTATTATTGAAATTATTGTATTTTAGCCATTTACAGTTATTACAACCGATAACGAACATTTCACAGTTTACACAACTTTTCACAACAATGGGAAATGCCTTTTCGATATAGACCAGGCCGTAATATATGTTCGGGTTTTCTATTTCAGTGTATGGAGCTCAGTGAATTAGCCTATTATATTATAACTTTATTGCATATCATAGCTAAGTTTTATTTAGTGTAATGTGTCCATAAGTTCCCTTTACTTCTTGTTGCATAATAGCCTATGTGGAAGAAATAATTACAAAACTGTTTTATTTTAATGTGAAGAGAATTTTACATGTTAACATAATCTTTTCGCATCAACATTTTAAGTTTAGAATGGAAGCTATTTTAAGGTTTAATAAAAAAGAATTTATATTGCGATTTAATATAGCACATCTACATTCCTTAATAAAGACAGAAAATGTATCATACCACTCCTATGAAATTAGTGTACGTACGATTGTTACTTCGTCTCTTAGGTAGTAGATAAATACAATAATTCAATACTCAATTGTAGCATTAAAATACAGACAAATTGAATTTGCGGAGTATCATACATGACATTATGCTTAATTATAATATATAATTGCGAATTTAGGAATATGAGATATAGTAAACATAACCTATACTATCTCCATATGAATAGCAGGGCATTGGAGACCACTAAAATTAGATAGAAAGGGGCAACTGGTACAGTAAACATAACCTATAATTCCAGCATATCTAAATATCCGTGCGGTGCAACTGAAAATTATTGAATCGTGCATAAATGAATGTACAAAAATTTCGCAATATTTAGTCGAAATAAAGGCAGGTATTACACATAGGAACAACGTAATTTTCACACCAAAAATAATGTTACACCTTAACTCTCAAGTGAATTATGTCTGAAATGTCTCATAATCATTGTTTTAAATTTTATTAATGCAATTACACTACATTTGAAAGAAATATATGTTACTCTTTATGCAGTCCAACTAATTTATATGGTTGAAAAGCCGCCCTTCGTGATCGGGTTAAGGGAGTCACATGGTCTGCCTTACAGCCTGTATTAGATCACGATGGTAATGGCACAGTCTATTGCTCCTAGTACTCACAGCGCTCCAAGCGGCTAGCAACTATAGCGAGAAATGCAAAAAATCATCCCAAGCTTCGCGACTGTATGTCCTGCCAATATGAAAGAAAAATAATACCAAGAAATGTAACAAGTTCGGTACCTGCTAACAGCCTAATATCACACTCGGCGAAGATTCTCTTGTGAATACTGAATCGACGTTATATTCTAAGACGGAAGAACAGTTGGAAGATGAGCAGTGTGGCTTAAGGAAAAGAAAAGGTACGAGAGATGCAATTACTGGACTGCTACGAACAATCGGCGAAAGATACCTAGAAAAGAATAAAAAAAAGTGTATGTAGGATATGTGGACCTAGAAAAGGCTTTTGACAGAGTGGATTGGAATAAACTGATGGGGATCCTAGAGAAAATTGGCGTGGATAGAAAAGAGAGAAGGCTGTTCAGTAATCTTTGAAACAATGAGTCAAAATCAGGATAGGAGAAGAAATGTCAGAAGGAAGTGAAACACAGAGAGGAGTATCTCAAGGATGGCCTTCATCAGCTATTCTGTTCAACATTTACTGGGGAGGATTTAATGAAGAACTGTTTTCAGAACATGGGAGGAGTGACAGTAGGAGCAAGAAGAATAAAGTGCCTAAGATTTGATGATGATGATGATGATGATGATGATGATGATGATGATGATGATGATGATGATGATGATAATAAGGTGTTGTTAGCAGACGAGGAGATGATACTAAGGAATGAGTTATGCTGCTGGAGCTAAATGACAGCTGTGGGCAGTATGGGATGAAGATAAATGCAAATAAGACGAAGACTATGGTCATAGGAAGAAATAAAAAGAGGGTGAACTTGCGAATTCTAAATGTGGCAGTAAAGCATGCACACAGATTCAAATAATTGTTGTTAAAAACACTTCATAGGCACTCGTATTTGTGATAATCTTCAATAAAGCTAATCGTACATGCAGCCTTTTCAGCTAAAGAGGTTCACGATAACCAAACAAAAGAATTTTCAGTTTATTCATGGCTCCTAAAACAATGAGCTGCTCGCAACATACTATAGTCGCGACGCTGTTATTTCCGGCGTGACTCCTCCTCTTTGCTTACATCTTAGGAAGTGAAGGTTCTATAAAGTCTAGGTACGTAGTATCGTTCGCCATTTTTGTTCTTTGAGCTACCATACGAGGAATCTATTTGCCACGCCGTTAAACATTATCATGTCGTAGCTCCTATGATAATAAATCAAACGCATTGTAATTAAGCAAATAATTGAGCGGCAAATAACGTCGTTGTGTGCTTTCTGCGAACGCCAATGAAAGAGGCAAAATGGCGGGCGGTTATATTAAGTATTTATCGAGCCTTAGGAAATGCATAACGTCATCATCAGCGAATCACA
Source organism: Periplaneta americana (assembly GCA_025594305.2). Taxonomy (NCBI): domain Eukaryota; kingdom Metazoa; phylum Arthropoda; class Insecta; order Blattodea; family Blattidae; genus Periplaneta; species Periplaneta americana. Next base: position 8,299,692 of record JAJSOF020000041.1, on the reverse strand, counting down.
AGACGCATACGTTTAAATGTAGCCGACCTGCAACGTGATTGGCTGCCGGAAATAAGAGCGATGGGACTATACTGTTGAATGGAATACGCACAAGATATCCACAGTGATGGTTATCTTTCAATTGCCGCATGAGCTCTCGTTTTAGTGGAAAAAGGAATGAACAATTGAATGCGTTTCGTTCACTCTTTCATGCCTTGCTTGAATGCTTAAAGTTAAAACACAAGTTGAATCGTGCATCTATACGGTTCAGTTATCAATATGTTTATGCATGAAATCTGGGGAGAATATTGAAAGAATCAAGTTTAAAATGAACGTTTAATTAAGATGCAAGCAGATTATCTGTCTACATGGTGCGCCGATTTCAACGTAATCTTCACTGAGTATATGTATATATTCCACACCTGCGGGATAACGGTAGAGGGGAAGGATGCAATCCATGTTCTGGAGTTTATCACCGGGGTTCGATTCCCGGTCGGGGCAAGTTACCTGGTTAAGGTTTTTTCCGCGGTTTTCCCTCACCTTAATATGAGGAAATACTGGGTGGCTTTCGGTGCTAGACCCTGGACTCATTTCACCGGCATTATCACCGTCATCTCATTCATACACTAAATAACTTAAGATTTTGTTAAAACGTCGTAAAATAAATTGTAAAAAATACATATGCATGCACTGCTTTAATGCGTAAAGGTGAAATAAAAGTAGATCGCTGTAGATGTATCTTCACTCAAATTCACTCTTTCTCCTCTCCTCTGGTCCGAGGCTCGTCACGATATGGTTACTAATGCTGTCACAGTTTGCTTACCTGTATTACAGAGTTAAAGAGTTTAGCGTAACTTATATACTGATAGTACAAATTATTAATGTCCTGCACCCACACAAGACGCCATTTATACAGATCTAGAATGCCGTGAAATCACAGTGTTGCCACGACCTACTCACGAAAATCTGGAGAAAATTATCGAAAAAAAAAAAACAGGAGATTACAGTAGATTAATTAAACATGAATTTCCTCTTTGTATTATAATATTAATTACAAAACAGTGTACTGTAAGAAAGATGATACTGTTGTATTACTATATAGCACTTCCCTAACCAATGAAATGGAACAATTTTGTTAAATATAATTACTGTTATCTCTACTCAGCGTACGTATCAAAGACATGCAATTTTGTTTTTACACAGTAATGTCTTATTGACAATGTTTCGCATTAAATCTGGAATTTTTCATTTATTCACGAAAGATTTATTTAAAGGTGGTATTAAGTACAGTACTGCATTAGCTGCGACTATAACAGACGAAAAATTAACCCCTTTCTTGCTTTTACATAATTATCCTTTAAACTGTTCACCATTTTCCCACTATAATTTATAATATTCTGGGAGTATTTACTTTTTTTTCTTTCTTTCTGGGACACCTTCACTCATTTTAAAAGATCACTGTGCAAGATATGTAACACTAAAATCCCATTACCTATACTTCACTCTCTCACTGTTTCACGTGCACACAATCAGAAACAAACTTCACTATACTAAATAAGTTTCGTTCCTCCTCTGTTCCCCGAGACCTCAAAACAGTAATGAAATAACTTAATTCTGTCGTCGATTTGCAAAAGGGGATACGTCCAAAATAACAAAGTGTTGGAAAATCGCTACAAAAAATCATGAACTTAAAATATTAAAATGTTCATGGATCCTGAATGTATGTATCCATAGTGATCTAATTAGAAAAAAAAATTATGAACATATTAATTTACATAACTTATAGTTTTGCGATTTTCCAACACTTTATTTCCGAAATGTCTCCTTTTGCAAATTGACGACAGTTATCACAAGCTTACGTTGCATGAAAAAGAGAGAGAGAGAGAGGGAGAGAGAGAGAGAGAGAGAGAGAGAGAGTGAGTGAGTGTGTGTGTGTGTGTGTGTGTGTGTGTGTGCAAAACTAGAAGTTAAATTAAAATGTTCATATTTTTTTTTTTTCCTAATTAGGCCGTGTCTCAAAGCTAAATTTTCAGCTGAAGTGAACTAGATTGTTGACTAAATAGCCGGATGTGATATCAGAAGTTATGATCCAAAGCTACATAGTGCATAGCAATCAAGTCCGTAGTAGCTAGTAAACGAAAATGCTTGCTTGATTGTTGACTTGACCACTAAACAAACATGGATACCTCATCAGCAATTGCGGTTATGAAATCTAAAGATGCTTTGGAAGTGAAATAATGTAAACATAATGGAGAATAACATGTTAACTTTAAACACTGACATTGTTAGTACCTTCTGTACAATGTTTTAAACATTAAGCTTATTGTAATATATTAAGCCCTCATCTTTTCCACATAATTTGTAATGAAACTGCATTAGGACACTGCCTTCTTAATTTAGTGCTGCACCGTGATGTCATGGTTTTTAGAAAAATAATCTATGATGAAGGCCTGTTTCAAGCATACATGTCCTAAGCTCCCTAGTGTGTGTAGTTTACAAGTCACCTAGTTGCTAGTCACTAGTGTGTAGTTTGTACTTGAGCTTTGAGACACGGCCTTAGATCACTATGGATACATACATTCAGGATCCATGAACATTTTAATATTTTAAGTTCATGATTTTTTGTAGCGATTTTCCAACACTTTGTTATTTTGGACGTATCCCCTTTTGCAAATCGACGACAGAATTAAGTGTGTGTTTGTGTGTGTGTGCGCGCGTGCGTGCGTGTGTGAGGGAGGAAGAGGGTTTGCATCCTTTCGTGGTAAGGTTTCAAACATTCGTTCTCTATCGTTCTGTAATTACACTGACTGACAAAAAAAATCACGCACCAAGAAGGAGTTGCCGTTTTGCTGCAAACCTCGGCATACAGTTACATCTCAGGGAGCTAGTCGATTTATTAGCATAGTAACGTAATTTGTTGAATGGTATTGCCACCAGAGGTCGTGAACCTGCTGTCATCCGTGGCCTATAAAAGGGCTTGCACAGGCTACTCGAACGTAGTGGACTGTTGTTTCCGGTTGCATAAAAGTCGTCGATCATTCGACATGCCTCTACGACGCAATCGAAGAGACTTTACCCAGTTAACGGAGTTTGAGAGGGGCGCATTATTGGAATGCGCGAGGCTGGATGGTCGTATCGGCGAATCGCCAGCCACCTACGCTGTTTTGACCATACTGTTAGGACGTGTTGGGACCAGTCGATGCGTGAGGGTACGCACACACGGCGACTGGGCTCAGGACGCCCTCGACTGACCGCCAGGACAGAAGATAGTCGAATCCTCCCACAAGCCCGAACAGATCCAACTGTTTCATCGCCCACCATCCTGAAGCTGGTAGCACGTCATTACAGGCCCCTGTGTCTGAAGGCATTAGGCTGAAGGAAATTTCGTCTCACGGCGCCCATTGCATGTCCTGCCATTGACACCCGCCCGACCGTCGCCTCTGTTTGCAGCGGTGTCGTGTGCGACAAACCTGGACTGCTGAAGACTGGAACAGGGTTGTCTTTAGTGACGAATCCAGGTTCTCTCTGAGCTCTGACGACGGTCGTGTTCGTGTCTGGAGACCTCGTGGTGCGCGCCTCAATCCTACATTTGCTGTGGAGCGACACAACGCAGCCAATGCTGGCGTGCTGGTCTGGGGGTCATCACGTATGACAGACGGTCACCTCCAGTAACGATATGAGGGTCAATAACAGCGCAGCGATATGTGCAGGACATCCTTCAGCCATATGTGTTGCCTCACATGGCAGGATTTCCAAAAGGTATTTTCCAGCAGGATAATGCTCGGCCTTACACAACAAGGATGTCACGGGAATGCCTCCGCAACGTTTTCACACTTCCATGGCCTGCACGAACGCCAGAGTTATCACCAATCGAACATGTCTGGGATCACCTGGGACGCAAATATGGACAGATACGCCGCAGGATACCATATGAAATCTGTATACCCACCCGTATTACAGCTTGCATCCAAGCTAGAGGTGGGCAAACAGAGTTCTAGAGCCTCAATTCAGGTGGTCAGTTTTCAGCAATAAAATGATTATTTTGCTCTAATATTGTAATCATTTATAATACATCAATGTTACGATCATCCATATCAGGTTTCATGTAATTCCCACAACTCCTTCTTGGTGCGTGATTTTTTTGTCAGTCAGTGTATGTTTAGACTATCGAGTGGACTGGAGAGACCCATAACTCTGAGCCATGTGTACAAAACATGGTCTTCATCTGCTGTGTGCTGGCTGATATCATAATCCGCCGCTGGACTCCAGGCGAGAGCCGTCTCCTTGCTTCTTGTAAACATCATTGTGGCGACGCGATATGAGCAGGGAGACAAATGAAAGCATTGACTTGTGTATAAGATGCAAAAATAAGACATGATGACATAATATAGGCCTATGTGTACTAAAGTAATGAGTTGAAAATCCGGGCATAGAACTAGGTCACTGCAGCATGCCAAACAGGCAGGAGAAATTAGGACTTTTAACATAAAAATCAATAGAGCAGTAGATTCAATGGAAAAACAGGAAATCTCCTGCTAAATCAGTAGGTATGGCAACAATTCGTGAAAATGACAGTCCAAATGCAGAAGCTCACTGCTTCAGAAATACGAGCAATGTTACCAATATAGTAATTTTCTTTCTAAATCTATATTATTTTTGACGGTTTTTCGGTGACTATTACACTCTTACTACGTCATACTACTTTTGACCAATAAAACGGTACGAAAGGACGTATTTCAACCAATCATGGCTGCTTATCGCACAATTTTATCGCGTCCCTAGCATTTGTTTAATTTTATCGCGTCCCTAGCATTTGTTTCTTTGTTTGCCAACATTTGAAACTGCGCTGGTCTGGACGTCAAAAATATATATAAAATTACAAACCACTCCAGTCGATGCACAGCAGTTTCAAATATGACTCACATTGGCATTCAAGAACAAGAATTAATAAAAATCACTTATCATACCTATGCATCTTCTGAAATCCGATTTTCAAATAAATGAAGAGCACCATTCAGAAATCCTGAATAAGTTGAATACACCATGTAGGCCTAAATCAACGAGTTCCACTTCTATTGTGCACACTCCAATATAACATCAATTGAACCACCAACCACATTCAAATTTGAAAATTGTACATTCAATAATTATTCCTTTTAAAATTATTCATTCGGAAATTCTGAATAAGTTGAATACACCATGTAGGCCTAAATCAACGAGTTCCATTTCTATTACGCACACGTCCAATATAACATCAATTGAACCACCAACCACATTCAAATTTGAAAATTTTACATTCTATAATTATTCCTTTTAAAATTATTTATGTTTATTTTTTATGTCATCGTCGTTAATTAAAACTTTTCTAACACTTGTGTATATTGGTTATGTTATGTTATAGCTTCTGCTATATGATATTATGGATAGTCACGTATCAGAGATTGTTTAAGATTAAGATTTATTGAAAATCATCTGTCAAGTGACGTTGATTACTGGGATTCGGATAATTGAAGTGGAATGTTGCATTTTAATAAAAATGAAACTGAATCAACAAAGCCTTCTTGACTAGTAACACTGCCATCGTGTATAATAGATCGAGAACTTCTCGATGAGAAGGCATTGCTCACTACTGCCATCTAGCATTCATGAGCGTAATATTTGTAATGTTAAGATGGTAAATAATACATTTGAAGACAGTTGTATTTTCGTAATTCAATTAATATTTTATTGTATTGGAGTACTTCGTTACTTCTAATCTTTATATACTTTCTTCTAATCGTGTAATAGTCAATTAAATCCCACTCGAGTTTTGATTTTCTCTAGATAAATCAAAACGTCTAGTGATATTACTGTTGACAATATATTATACCATTTTTATTGCTTAAATAGAGATTTTGCGACTTTTTCAACATCGTCTAGCAACAAAACTAATATTTTACTCCTAATAAAGAATCTAGCTACTTTTCAACTGTTCCGCGATTTTTCGGACTTTCAGTTGGCGACACATCTAGTGTTGCGGCTTGTCCCAGCCTCACTGTTCTCCGCGGCGAATATCAAGCATATATCCGCGGTTTCGTAACTCCCTCGAATCACAGGACTGCAGCATTAACTATTTAAAGGCTATCTCTGTCAAAGGGAACGTTGGCGGTAGGGTATCTATTTCATTCTAAAATTCAGTTGCTTGCCAGATGTAAAGAGAATAGATTTTGTAAGTATTGTACGTACGAAAAAAAAAATCGTAATTGCAGATCACCATTCTGTCTATAGAATTATTACAAGGATAGTGTTACAGTATAGCGTAGTGTTGGATCATTCCGGAAAAATAGCTCTATTTATTACAACGCCTACATCACTCAAGACACGTAGATACAAAAAAAAAAGGCCGTCTCTCACAGGGGTCCTCACACTCTCGCGCCAAGACATCTATATTACAACGCCGTAGCGATCTCTGATTGCTTCTTCTCATATACACGAGATTTGCAGCGGTGAATATCGGCGTAGTGGGTACATTGACTTTAATTGTTCGTCATGTAAAGCGATCGAATAAAAAATGGTTAAATTAAACACATATACTGCATAGGATTTAGGAGCTCGTTACTTTGCAACTTACATCTGGGGCAACTGCGATTTGATTTGCTGTCCAATGCTCTGGATTGACTCGATTTCAAATTGACAGAGATGATCGTCTTTCATTTAGAAAACAAACGAATGACGATAGCACAACATAACTGCGAAACATCGTGTAGATAAATAATTTCTCACAAATAAATGATGAAGCTTTAATTAATTATGTTACCAATCATGCTGACCTGTACGCCATGAGTTCCAAAAAATTCAAAGATACTTTTACATTGGTCAAAAATTTATTTTTTAAATCACAGTGAAGCAAGTGACGCGAAGGGGTAAGAGATGAAAAACTCAAATCTTCTGAAACTGAAATAAACATTTATTGTAAAGGTAAAACAAAATACTGACATAAACAAAGCCATTATTCGGAAGAGGAAATCTGCCTGCAAACGTCTGAAATTAAAACATCTACACCTGGCTAGCTTCACTGTGGTGTTACCCCACCCTATAAATTACAGCATGCTCGGACTCTTGGCGGATTGCTGTCCAGAAGATGACTGAGGCATTTCTGGTCCAGTCCGTCGTATTCATTGACAGTGGCACTCCGAAGGCCATCCAGGGTTTGGGGCGGATTCCTACGTCGTCGCACTACTATCTTCAGTTGGTCCCAGGCAGGTTTAATAGGACTGATGTCTGGAGACATTGCAGGCCATTCCGTTCGATTGATTCCTACCTCTTGAATGAAGGTATTTCAAAAGCAGGAGCGATGTGCCTGTGTATTGTAATTTCAAAATTAAAATTATCTCCAAATTCTTGCCCGTATGGCTCAACAATGTGTTGGAGTATCCCATCCCGATATTGCACTGACGTCAAATTGTCCTCAATGGCGAAAAGTGGCGTCCAAAGTCCATACATGATACTAGTCTGAAACATTAAAGATTACCCTCCCTGCTGGAATCGTGAAATTGAGTGCCTGAGATGCATGACCATACCCGGCTCTCTCTACATTATTCTCTGATGATTGTTAGGCATCAGACGTATTCTGTACTAGACTAGACTTTCCACACGCATTTTAGTGACTTTTTCAATGTATGAGTCTGGAAATGACGTTTCAGAGAGTTAGCCGTTACAAAAACTTCATTACAGATGTTACAATTAATAGACTCTCTGCTTAAGGGCCGAATTCATAATCAACACTTATCGTAAGGAAACCCTTAAGCAGTTCCTTATAATCATTTCCAATTCATAAATCCCACTCAAGTGAACACTTATTCAAATAAGGTAGCTTGTCAGCTTACTCAAGTGTTTCCTCATATGCATTGTAATCAGCTGATTCAGTATACAATGGATGATGATTATTATTTAATTTAATTTATTGAGTTCTGTAATTAAAATGAAAATGAGTTTCGGCAAGCAAAAGATACATAAGAGATATGGAAAACCTTTTAGAGATGTATAATGATCAACAATTTAAGAGGAGATATCGTTTCGACAAGAACACTGTTGTGAATATTCTGGAGTCTCTCATTTCAATTCACAATACAACCATGAGGCTTACCGATTTCGCCACTGCTGAAAGTACTGGTTGCTTTGAAATTTTATGATACAGCAGCATTTCAGGTAGATTTAAGAGGCATTTTTTTTTTGAAAGGTATTCACATCCCAACAAAGTGTCATTTGCAATTTTGTTTGTATTCCACCCAAGGAATAAGCTTTTAAAATTTGCGTAATTAGGCCTATATCACTTCCACATTGTTTAGCATAAAAATAACTGAAAAATAAATTAAAATCATTTACTTACAAGCGGAGTTCGCATTAAACTCAACTGCAATTATGTTCCATGTCAATTTCTTCTTTTGGAGAGAAAAATTATCAATTGCAATGAATTTAAATACTTTTATAGTCACAATCATGCCATGCTATGAAAAAAAAATTCACAACCTCGAGCGCGATTCGAACCTGCGATTTCCTGTACTCCGGTCAGGCGCTCTACCAACTGAGCTATCGAGTTCATCTCACGCCAAACGCTTGGAATCATTTTTTCATACTGGCGACTCTGTTATAGAGTACTGTCCATAGCGTCTGATCTAGTCAGCACTGCTTATGGTGGGAAGAAACATTACAAATGTAATCTTCATCTTAACATCGTAAGATGAAGATTAAATTATCAATTTTTTTTACTCTCGACGATATCTCCAAATTTCATAACCAGTTATCTTAGCTCACTACTTTCTTTTCTGTAAAATGCTTTCTGGATATCTTGTATAAATTTTTAGCTGTATATTCTCTACTTGTGTATTTGTGCATGACAATAATGCCGATTTAACAATTTGAAGGCGCTGGAAAACAATTGAATGTAGGAAAGCTCTCACATCTAGCCATGTTGCTATATTTCTTTCGATGTCAAGGGAATGCTCAGGGCATATGAATGAGTAGCGTCTCTGCAATACGATCTGAAATAAGTGCTAAGGAAATGCTCATTACTTAAGTGTTTCCTTATTCTATAAGTGACGACTATGAATTCGATCCTAATTCACAAGCAATTGAAGTGTCAAGGTTGTAGCTGCAACACTGTGTTAATTCGTCTTGGTCACGAGCAATGGAGTCGTATTCTGGTGAGCGACTCTTTTCAACATTATTGGCATTTCTGCAATGAGAAGTTAACAATCTATACTATAAGTAAAGTCAAAATAAATTAGCATTGATAAGAAAAAGTAATAGAATGAATCACATTTCAATGCTAGGTAGTAATGTACATTTTCGGTTTTCAGTCTCTGTAATATAAAGTATGATTCACGTGTATTTACCGTCACTTAGGGAACTTATTTCCGAAGACATTCTCAGCAAAATGTCATATACACATGTGTCCTAATGAAAATATTTTCACAGTTACACTAATTTGAAGTTGTTAGTAAAATACCTTTTTTTTCTTTAGTTTTGAGGGTAAAAGAACAACGAGGGAAGTCAGACGGTATGCCGCTGGTATGGAATACCGCCAGTGGTTTCTATCCCTAGAAAACATACCGTTATTGAAAAATGACATAACGTCACTCAAAAAATGTGATCCGTAAAAATTTGTTTATATATTTCTTCACGGCAAAGAGTACCATCCAAGGGAGTAAAACAGAGAGGAGTTTCCGGTGGGAAGATTGTCAAGTTTGTTGCTTTGTTGCCCGATAACCAGAAGCGTTAATCGTTTCAATGGAATTTTCTAATTGGTGCTAGTGGGAAAAACACAGCTGTATACGATATATATCTCGTAGGTATTAGAAAACCAAACAGAAAAAAAATTGTCGCTATATTTCTTTTGAGACGAGAGCCTGATTTATGAGTCGTTTGTATTTTTATGTTATTTAATTAAATCAATAAAAGAAAATTCTATCAGAACAAGTATTATTTTATTTATACTTGTTCTGTTGAAAGTTTCACTTATTATGTTAAGCAACATAAACACACAAAAATAATAACATTCATCTTTCACAACCCTTATAATTTGATCAACAAAATCACAAATATGGCGCTTAAATGTTCAAATTTTAAGATTCACAGCCAGACCAACAGAAGCGCGCTATTCCTAACTTAACTCAAGATCTGCTTAAAATCAAGTTTTCGATGAGAAAGTGATTTGGGTCAATTAATTGACTGCGTTGTCAATCACTAAAATGCACAATAATGGTGTGTAATATTGAAAAAAAATTGTAATGCAGGCACAGATTTGTTTCGAGATAACTTCTATTCATAAATATTTTAAAATTACCAGTTAAGGATAGCAGTTATAAAAAAAATTGTAGTAGTGCAAAACATTTTTTGAGCTGTGGGCAAAATTCGCTGGAAATAGAGGATGTAAAATTAAAAGAAAACATTTATTGTGAACGTCATGACCAAAAATGTACAGCATATGGTATAAATATCTTTCTTTTGTTTGAAGATATGCCAACGAAAGCTGAATTCTAGTCTTTCACCAATTTCTTGCAATTAAAAATTACAAATGTCAAGCACTGTTCTTCAGTATGAAGGGATGAGAGTAAGAGAGTCCAAAGACACATTTGCAAAAAAAAAAAAAAAAAAAAAAAAAAAAAAAAATAATCTGTGGGAGTTCATTTCTTACACTTTTTGAAAAAAAAAAACAGTAAAATATTGTAAAAATTACTCAATAAATGACGTATGTATACGCAGGAGAAATAATCTTTAAAACGCACTGATGTAAACATTTTTTGGGTGGATTATGACTTTATCACTCTCACCCCTCCAATGTAATTTAGGAAGAAATAAAGATCTGAATGTTTTTCGGGATATTCTGCCGCATATCCTGGATGTGAATTAAGATTTCTGATGAGAGGCGATAGAATCCAAGATAGAAAATACCATATATAAAATTATTATCCTCAATCGATACGGCTCAAGGCTTGGTCGCATAGACTTTGTCTTGCAACTTGATTATAATAATAATAATAATAATAATAATAATAATAATAATAATAATAATAATAATAATAATAGTAATAATAATAAAATAATAATATTATATCCATTAGATTGTTTAAGATAAGGTGTGTAAATTCCTATGTTAATGATTGTTGGAAGCTGCCTGGTAATAATACATCAATATTGTAAATTATATCCTATTAAAACAATTATATTTTGTGGAAGGGGATAGAATTTATCCCTGGCAGGGATGTTAATATGAATTTATGTCAGGAGATAATTATCGAACGGGGAAATCCCCCCTATCCCGACCCCCCTTAATTCTGACACTGTTCATATCCCTTCCCATCTTTGCATGAACCAACTAGATGTGTACATAAATTTTCTCTGTGCTCATAAATAATTTACACAAACATTCCTTACAAATCATCTTTGTCCTGAATGAAGACGTATATGATTTAATAGATTATGCTTAAGTGAGAAACATTTTCCACAGTAATCACACTTGAAAGGCCTTTCGCCCGTATGTACGACTAAATGGGTTTTCAGATTTGAAGATGTAGAATAATTTTTTTCACAAACATCGCATTTATATTGTTTCTCGCCTGAATGCACTCGGGAATGGTTTTTTAGCTGTTTCGATAGTGAGCAAGACTTTGCACAGACATCACATTTATATGGCCTCTCTGTCATGTGTGAGCCCGCGTGATACTTTAAACTACTCAACCGATTAAAAGGCTTTCCACAAACATCGCATTTGAATGGGCTCTCCCCTGTGTGTGTGCGGGAGTGATCTTTGAGATTTCCGGATACTTTGAAACACTTTCCACAGACATCGCACTTGAATGGCCTCTCTTCTGTGTGTATCCGGTAGTGCTCTTTTAATTGTCCTGTTTCTGGGAAACACTTTCCACAGACATCACATCTGTAAGGCCTCATCTTTGTGTGTATGCGGTAGTGACGTGTAAAACATCCCGAATTTGAGAAACTCTTTCCACAGACATCGCATTTGAACGGCCTCTCTCCTGTGTGAATGCGGTAGTGCTGTTTTAATGTAACCGATTCTGAGAGACACTTTCCACACAGATCGCATTTGAATGGTCTCTCTCCTGTGTGTATGCGGTAGTGCCGTTTTAATTTAGATGATTCTGAGAAACACTTTCCACAGAGATCACATTTGAATGGCTTCATCCCTGTGTGTATGAGGGAGTGACGTTTTAATTTAGCTGATTCTGAGAAACACTTTCGACAGACATTGCATTTGAATGGCCTCTCTCCTGTGTGTATGGGGTAGTGCATTTTTAATGTAGCTGATTCTGAGAAACACTTTCCACAGAAATCGCATTTGAATGGCCTCTCTCCTGTGTGAACGCGGTAGTGCCGTTTAAAATTCGTTGATCGTGAGAAACACTTTCCACAGACATCGCATTTTAGGGACTTTTTCAATGTATGAGTCTGTAAATGTCGTGTCAGAGATTCAGCCGTTACAAAATCCTCATTACAGATGTTACACTTATTAGAATGAAGGCTTAAGTCACATGCAATCGAACTGTCAAGTTTGTAGTTGCAACACTGTTTCAATTCGTCTTGATCACGAGCATTGGAGTCGGATTCTGATGAGCGACTATTTTTAACAATATTGGCATTTCTGAAATGGCAAATTAACAATCGATACAACTCGTAAAATCAAAATAAATAATCATTCTATGAAGAAAGAGAAATCGAATGAATGACATTTGAATAATACCTATTAAAAGTACAGAGCGTTCGCCTACGGGTGGGGCCAGGAAAGCGGCCTGCCTGAGGTGTCGCTGGCGGGAATCGTCTTTCCGTAAGCTTCCGCTTTCTATACTATACTCTGTAGAGATTTAATTTTAAAAGTTTAGCAGCAGTAAAGACTGATGTTTTTGAAACACTAACTTCCTGTGAAGCTCGTCTTAGAGATTTATTAGGACAGCGTGTAAATGATGCACTGATTTCATCAATTTTTTCTCCCGTCAATACTCTTCGTTTTCGCTTAGGAATTGTAGGATTTATCGACCATGTTGTCCTTCATTTGTTAACAAGACGTCTAATAGTTTTTCTACCTTGAATTGGAGCACCCGAATATTTCACTTCAAATTGCCTACGCACCTCTCTACAAGACTCTGTGTTCACATATACATCATACATCAAAACTCTTTGTTCAAGCGTGAATTTTGCGTTTTGCATTGTTAACAAATTTTACACATACGCTGAATATTTAAGCAACTGTGTCAAGAAACTGCACTGTACGTGTTAAATACTGCAACATCTGGTTCAAAACTGATAACTTGTCGACCTTGATGTCTTTGATTGTCGAGCGTGTCTCAAGAACTGCGCACACAAAGTGGCGTATCAGTACATGCCGCTTTTCTGGCCTCACCCGTAGGCGAACTCTCTGTACATCTTCAGTTTTCACTTTCTGCTGTACACAGAGTGAGTCATGAGGATTTACAACCATTTACGGAGCTTATGTCCGAAGACATTCTGAGCAAAAAATATCAGGTAAAGAAGTGTCCTAATCTCAATATTTTCAGAGTTACACTAATTTGAATTTCTTAATAAAATACCAGTTTTCTTTAGTTTTTAGGGTTAGAAATAAATACAAACAGAGACTGAATTATTTAGAAGTATCATTCGTTAGTTGGCTACTGTTGTGAAGCTAAATACGCGCAAATCAACATAAAAACACATCACACCCAGCACAAAAGACAAAAACCACAGCACAAAGAACATACATACAAAACAACATTAAACTACTACACTACACAAAAAATCAACACAACAAAAATGCATACAAACTATACTTACAATTAGCACACACTCTACACCACACGGAACTTGAAGAGGTAACACATACAAACAAAGTAATAACAGAAATAAGCCAGAAAATAAAAACTAAAACACAACAATAAACTAGCTATACTAAAGACACAACAAACAACACAACACGAAACACAAATTCCACCCAAGAATATTAAACACAACCAAAATAAATATTGAACCACAATGAAACCAAACTACTAGAAAAAGGATTAAGACACAACATACACCAAAACAATACAGGTACAAAACAACAAACACAAAACATCATAAACATAGAAACAGCAATACAAAACACACAGTCAACATCAAGAATACATAAGACAAGACATAATAAGAAACAAACAAAATAAACAAACACACAAGAACACAAAACAATAAACATCTTGCGGACAAAACAAAAAGAACTTTCATCGAAGCAGATAAAGGAAATTGCACGGTAATTCTACACAAACAAGACCTACACAACAAAATAGAAATATATTTGAAGGAAAACAACATCAAAGAACTCAAAAACGATCCCACCACACAATACCAAAACATAGTAAAAACACAATAAACAAAAACAAACACACAATTCCAAGCAACATGAAACAACAACTAAAACCAATCAAACCAGAAGCACCAAAACTAAACGCACTACCAAAAATACATAAAGAAAACATACCCATCAGACCATTAGTCAATCATCGGAATGCACCAACACACAAACTAGCCACATACATGAACAAAATCAGAAGAAGCAACATAAAATTAGAAAAACAAACAAATAATTTTTTTTTTCTTGTTGCATACCTAATGGTTATTTATGACTTGTCATTTGCAATCATTAAAATTATATAATTGTAACTTTTCATTGAAATCTTTTCGTTTGACTGGCAATTGTTTTTAGGAGAACCAGATTTAAGGAATATCCTGGTCTTAAGGAATACATTTTAAATGGAATTTGTTACAATGAAGCTTGAATTTTGAACTCGATATTCAATAAACTATAGTACTAGAAAATTCGATAGCGGGAATGTGTTTGGAGGCAATCCACCTAGAACAATTCCAGCCCTAAAACAACGTATATAAAAACTCGTTGCAATACCTGTGAATAAGGTAAGACGGTTTATGCAATAGTTCGTGGCCAGAATCGAAGAATGCGTGTGTTTCAATGGAGGTCGCTTGGCTGACGTAATTTTAACAAATATTTTTTTTTCTTCTTGTTGCATACCTAATGGTTATTTATGACTTGTCATTTCCAATCATTAAAATTATATAATAGTAACTTTTCATTGAAATCTTTTCGTTTGACTGGCAATTGTTTTTAGGAGAACCAGATTTAAGGAATATCCTGGTCTTAAGGAATACATTTGAACTGGAATTTGTTACAATGAAGCCTGGATTTTGAACTCGATATTCAATAAACTATAGTACTATAAAATTCAATAGCGCATATCAATAGACAAAAATGTGGCACTATGTAGAGCTGAGACGAGATTTTATGGCACCAACCTGCACGAAGTTTTAAATTGCCGGCCAGCAGGGTAGAGGAGTGAGGGTTGTTTGGGTTACGGTTCTCAAGCTCAGAGCGGCAGGCATATCCGTTTCATCTCTTTCTAAAAACATTCGTCTTACCTTAGTATCACTACTTTCCTACTCAGGAGTCCGAAGGTATCTAATGGAATTACGTCCGCTATTCCATCTTTATATTTTTATTCTCCATCCGAATCAGACGACTGATCTGTGCTGGAATCAGATGTCCCTAAGTTTATGGAAATGTTCTCTAAAATACTGTCCATCATGTGCTCACTTTCAATGTAATTGTTCTCTACTTTCTTCACATAATCATACACTGATATCCATTCTTGGAAGAAGCGATTACAGAGTCGGCCTCTGCTTATGCGTTGCGTAGAAATTATAGAAGAGTCTTCTTATGACTTCCTCATCAAAACTGTCTACAGTTGCAACAATCTTCTTCTTCGGCTGTGATTTTTCCGGACTGGAGAAAGAATCTGCTATTCCTGCCTCAATACTTCTCCCTTCTTTCCTTATTCTTGCCAAGGTTCGCTTTGAAATACCAGTGGCAGCCAGTACTCTTGCACACATGCTTTTCAATGGAATTGGTATTCCATTTACATACTCTTCTGACTTGAATTACCATACGTTGCATGCTATTTCATGTCCTTGACTATGAACTACTCTATGATTTCACACATGCCATAATGAGGGCGCTCAGAAGGACAATGTTTTCAGTATTAGCAATAGCGGTAGTAGCAGAACGATCTGAACACTCGGAATGCTAGTAAGCAACTAACCCAACACCCCTCCAGTTGGGTGTGAGGGCGAGTCCAAGCAAACGGAATAAAATGCGTCCCTCGCGCTGGTGCCATAACTTCTTGTCAGGGCTCTAGCGGCGTTATTCTTTATTGTCTTGCATTGAGTTGATTTCACAGAGTGCTTGCTTTGTTCTCGTGAGTTGTGTGGATCCTGTTCCCAAGAATCTTTTGTTAGTTTATGCTGTTTATGCATTGTAACAATGACGACTAATTTAATAAAATTAACTATCAGGCAGAAGGTATATAATAAGGGACGTGAAAGCTAAGCCCCAAATAATACAATCGAATATAGGAAAAGAGCGTTGTTGGCCAATTGGGGAATAATCGAAAAATAAGAAGAAAGTTTGAAGACAAAATTCAGTATTTTTTGTGTTGTTGCAAAGAGAGAAATATTCGTAATTCAACATTTGAAGAGTTAGAAATTGTTATAATGAAATCTATTGTAAATTATAATTGTAGCCCTAATTAAATTATTGTAAGGTTTGGCATAGGATACATACACATGTAGTACAAGTTATTTCAGCCAGAGAATCGCTTAAGGGAATTGTAAAATATATTGTATGTCATTTCAGTACCAACACACAGGTTCTTCCAAGCCACTGACCTGAAGCAGTAGTTCTAGTCACAAATGTTTCAACCGGAATGCACTATTTCCGGGCTATTCCATCTCAAATCGACCGAAATATATAGAAAATTGACCTTCTAATTTTTAAATACAATGAAACTTTTTCTGTCCGTTGACAACTGTGATACAATGCTTTGTGCAAAGTTTGAGGCATCAGATATTCATACTGTTTAAATTAAAAATATTTAAATTTATCGTATTTTCATAAAATTAGCAACTTTAAACTGTTGTGACTCTGAAACACTTTCATCAAATGATCAAAATCATGGTTTATTTTGATGCTGAAAAGTTCAAGTTTATAAAAATGTCATGTTTTATTTAACGACGCTCGCAACTGCAGAGGTTATATCAGCGTCGCCGGATGTGCCGGAATTTTGTCCCGCAAATTTTATGCCAGTAAATCTACTGGTTTTTATTAAATGCCATGCTGAAAAGTTACAACTCGCCAACCAGGTCGACTCAAGTTTATATTGACATGTAAACAGTTTTTCTTACTTTTTATGGAAATGGAGAAATTTAGATTTTTCTTCATTAAGATGCCTTTGCCCACAAAAAAAATATTTTTAAAATATATGGTTAGATTCCGCATTGGAAGTACAAATAAACATATTTTTTACTGGTGCACCGTTGATAAGACAGTATTGAAAATATCAAATAAGGAAATTAAATAGTACGCGCGTGAGCTAACCATCTGACTGTGAGGTGGGAGCTAGCCGTGGGAAGCAAGGCCAGGAGACATAAACACGTGACGTATCGTCTGGTAGCGAATAGCTAGCTTTATCACAGGTTTTCATAAACACAGGAGTAAAATGATGTCCAACGCTCGCTTATCTTCAGCTCTCGGCCGGTGCGTACGGTACTGCGCCATTAAAGTCCAGGCGTGTGAAAATAATTTAATTAATACTCTCGAAACTTATTGCCGTGACACTAAGCAAACAATGCCGAATCCCTCTTGATAATCTAAGTTTTTTTCTCAATATTTTTTTACATTTTTACATATGAGCAAAAAGCCTAACACTAAGTAAAATCAGATTATCCCTCTCTCTGTACACAATAAAAATAAGGATTACTTCTTAACATAACCTACCAAATGTCAGCTTCAAAATGAGCTCTCGTTCAATTTTCTGCAGTAAATGGTTCCAGAGTTCTGAGCGCTGAAAGAGGCTTGTTTTTCTAAAATACGCTAAATTTGTCGCTCAATATTACCAAAACAGTTTGACTTTCGATAGTATATTTTTGAAAACGCACCTTGTATAAATGGGGAAAAAATTAGAGTATTAAAAAGATGCGAGGTTTTTTACTGATCGATTTCATATGGAATAGCCCTTCTATTCTATGACTAAAGAAACAATTTCCCAAAAAGATTGGGCTCCTCCCCGTTATGCTTGGGATATTCGAAGTGTTTCCTGATTGGTCACACAGGTCCAACTGCTTGGCTGTCATCTTCTTCTTACCAGTAATTCAAGACGGCACTCATACAGTTGGATCCCGGCCACGTAGTCACTCATAATGAGTACACCTCTGACATATTGGGTCGATTTCTAAAACGACGTCTAGACTACGGCCATGGTTATAATCCTCGTTTGGACTTATAAAACGAGATCTTTTTCATGTCTCTGAGCCATGGCTCAAAACCATGGTCTGAAGCAGAGACCACGGCTGAGGTAGATTTAAAACCTCGGCTTCATGTGTACAAGATGGAGGAAGACGATCAGCTGGGTGATTATAGAAGGAAAATTTGTGTCTACGGGTATTATATCCCCGGATTAGAGTGATGAGGGACAGGAATAATCCTTTGTAACTATATAACGACGATAATTTCAGGCAAACATTTCGATTTTCGAAGGAATCAACGCAAAATTTAGCAAGAATGCTTAATAATAATCTGCAACGAAATGCAAAGAGTCAGCACGTTGACCATGTTTTACACGTTCTTGTTGCTTTGAGGGAAGTAAGATATAATATTTTATATTAATTATACCTTTATGTCTATAAGATGATATAACTTAATTTTTAATCTTTATAGTAGTTTTGGACATTATATTGAATACTCGAAAATGACGTGAGCATACAGGAATATGAAGCAAACGTGATTTTGTTTTCTTATTTTAAGGTTTATGATACTAGGGCTTTCAACGTAGTAGGCCTATTATATATGAAAATAGAACCACACTACATTTTAGTTTCAATTGAAATTTTAATCCAGTTAATATTTAGGTTATTAATTCCTTAGAACCGGGTTTTCAGGTAGTTAATGTTAGTAGTAGTTATGAACAAATGATAAAAAACAACATAAATGGTCGATTTGTGTTAATTACTTGGATAATTTCATTCTGGTACCTAAAAATCCGATCCCTATTAAATACTAAGTAATGCTAGTATTTTAACGCATATATATTCTCTAAATTAGTAGACATAACAATAACTTAGCTGAGAACAAAAGAATGTGACTTACTGCAATTCAATAAAAATATTAATCCCGATTTTCATTTCTTTCTAATATCGACGTTTACAGGAATAAAAATCGATTCTTCACTGTGTTGCCATATATAAAACCTCGAACCTCGGTTTCTTTTCAAGTCGCGTCTCGACTTTGTTTTAGAAATCGCATAAGGATTCAGACCTTGATCAGGGTTTAAAAGCCGAGGTTTGGAACTACGATTTCGTCCGTGTTTTAGCAATTGACCCAGTGTATTGGACATTGTGCCACTGTCACATATTCTATGACACAGTACATGAGGGTTGGCCACTAAAGGGAAAACTGAGAGATAGAACTTAAACCTTAAACTGAGGGCATTCAATCCAGCACTGCAACAGAAAACCAGTGTGGCTAAGAGGGTAATGAGTCAGCATGTAGAGCTGAAAAGCTGGGTTCGAGTCCCGATGCTAGAGAGAATTTTTCTCTGTTCTATCCATCCTTCATCTTGTTTAGATATCTGCAAAACTTTTTTATAACATGCACCCAAATTTCATATTAACAATAACGATAGACAGTACCTTCTCACCTTGAGGAAACCCAGTTTAAGGTATAAAATGATCTTAAGGAATATACAGTATTCGAAGTGGATTTTTGTGACAATAAAGCCCTAAATACAGACTCGACATAGAATAAACTACAGCACCAGAAATTTCGATAGGAAATCCCAATGAGACAGTAATGTGGCGCCATGTGGTGGCGTTATTATTTATTATTCTTTAAGAACCTGCATTCAGTTGCTTTCAGAGGGTGGCTGCTTTGCTTGCTTTCTTCTTGCGAGTTGTGTGGATGCAGTTTCAAAGTTTTTTTTATTAGTTTATACTGTTTATATTAACTCTCAAACAGAAAGTATAACTAATACGATTGTTGAGGCTAATCCTCAAGTAACATTGTCTTATATGGTAAGGAAGTATGGTAGGCTACCTAGCGACCAATCAAAAAACATAGAAGAAATTTTGAATGGCGAGTTTCAGAGTGGTTCGGCTTGATGCAAACGGAAAAATCATTCCTAATTACCTCAAAGCTAGACTAGTTACAAAATATTATAATTATATTTATTGTAAATTTAATAATAGTTTTAGCTCTAACTGAATGACTGTAATATTTGGAGTACAACACACAGAATATGTAATTCTAGTTCTTTTTGCCAGACATTCGCTAAACAGAGGTTATAATATATATCGTATGCCATTACAGTAACAATTTACGATATCTTTCAAGTAACTGATCACTAGAAGTTGAAATGTAGTCAGAAATATGTCCACCAGAATACGCCATTTCTATTCCATGACTACAGAAACAATTTTCCAACACACTGGGGTTACTCCCCACTATGCACAGGATATTTGAAGTGTTTCCTAACAGGTGTATCTGTCTTAAAGCCTAATTGTTTGGCCGCCACGATCTCCAGACTTAACTCCCCTGGATTTCCTTTCCTGGAGATTTGTGAAGGGTCTTGTGTTTGCAGATTAACCTCACACTGTCCCAGAATTGGTGAAAAGGATTGTGCAAACACTATAGACGGTTACTGCAGAAATGCTTTCGAGAGTGCAGGAGATGGTCTGTCACGTGCATTTATGGATTCTTCGCAGCGGGAAGCATGTTAAGAACTGTGAGCCATAATTAGTGTGTCAGGTCAATGTGATTTATCTTAATTTGTGGCTTTTCACCCTAACCATAAGTTTTAAATTTCATAGCCATAGTTTCTGTCATCTATACAAAGAAAAGTGGAGACCTCTGGTCGACAAATGTGTAACCAAATCGAGTGTACGGCAGAGGGAAACGTTCTTACTGGCTGAGTGCTAGAACACTAACAAAAATCGCAAAAGTCAGTCAATTTTTCGAGGGTTCAGTTATATATATGAAACACTCGGTATATTGAGGTGTCCATATGGATAAGCAAATCCATATATTACATAAAAGACTGTATTATACACCCGAATATTTACATTCCACACCAGTCTTGCGATGGTGAATAATAATTGCGAGCGAGAGCTATTTTATGCCCGCTGCGCACGTGCGGAGCTCTTTTACCTGTAAACATTGCTAAAGGATATACAGATCTTAGAACACAGCACATCATGACGGAACGGAAGCACTTGAAGCTTTCAAGTGGAAGATACAATATTCATGCTTCGAACATGGTGATGAAGTCCAGTGTTTGTTGTGTAAAAAAAAATATCATTTGCAAAAAAAAAAGAAACATAAACGGCATTATGAGGCGCAACATGAAAAAAAAAATATATAGGCATTATTCAGGAGAAGAGAGAAATAAATTCATTTCGGAATTGACATCGAAGGTAAATTAATTTGCATTTGGATCAGTAGATTGTATCTATATTCCTTTTATTTCTTTAATTTTAAATGTATTATTGATGTTTTATTTGTTGCTTGTTTCTGGATATTTACTTTTATTAGACGTGTTTCTTTAATTTAGGAATAATATTTTATCTTTGATTGCACTTTAACTTATACTATTACTAAACTCAAATTGCTAATTCACTTTTATTCCAATAACTATTTTCAGGATTTTGAGCAAATATGAAATAAATATTTTGAAAACTTAAATGCAAGGAGCTTTTTTTAGTAACGTCAATATAAAATATACTTAAAAATATAATTTCAAAATTATTACACCTAACTGCACCAAATTTTGTACAGATGATATTATTTTAGATCTGTTTATATAGTTTAAATTTCACAAATTTTGGCCGAAATTGTGGAAGTTTTAAACGTCATACATATCCCCTTAAATGATTGCCCCAGAAATTACGATGGCTCTCAATATCTTAATTTAATCAATTCATTTTTTCGTGTTATGTGCATCTCACAAAACACTCTAAGAAAACTCATTACATAAACAAGACTGGAGAGTAAGGACTACATTTTCACAATCACACAATCAATATACTCTATTTCAATCAATACTGTCATTATTATTTTTTCAACAAATACTTAAAAGTACTTAGAGATCACACACGTGGAGCAGGTAGACCCTATTAGTTTCTCCTAACCAATGAAGTGAAGTATTTACATAATAAATAATTGCTTTTAACAAGAAAATGGTTTACATACAATTAACTTTTCCTATTTCTCTTTTTGTTCCTAAACACCCTTCCCTTTGCGATTTGTTTATATATGTACATGTATATTAAATAACTTAGTAATTAGCCCTATTACATAGCCAGAAATTTAGTAACCAAGTTATTGTAATAATTGCTGCCTTTATTCGCTGCATGTGCATGTACTGTACATCCCTGTTGTCTGTGTTACGACGCTATGTAGTGGATGCGCTATACACTCGTGATCAAGGTCGAGCTCTTCTACCATGATTGGGAGCTAATATCGTCTCATCCTTGTCCTACACGATCATTAATAGAAGCTGTTAAAGACTGAAAGAAGAACAGAAACAAGCACATTACACTCACCTCTCAAACAAAACTTCATCCTCCTCTGAAGATATTTCCACTTTCCTTTCCTGCTCAACATTGTCCAGATCAAACGAATCTTGCTGGAAAGACGAACAAATAATGAAGGCAACTTTAGTTGACCAAGTAGGTGATTTGTTTCCTATGTCACACATGAACTTCCTAACGAGTCCAATCAAATTTTTCAGTAAGGTTGTAATGACTTTTATACAAAACAGAAATCTTTTCTGAAAACAGTTTTCATTTCCATTCTTCATATAGATCTCCTTAAATTCAGCCTATTTCCCTATACTGCAAATGCACTGGAATCAAAGTTTGAACATTCAAAATATGTGCACATGTAGAAAAGACCTGCAGTTTACGCGACCACATTTTGCTACAAAATTTGAGGTAAATATACAGGAAATTGATAAAGATTTAAGAATTAATATATTTTGCCGATATACTATTGTTGAAAAATTTATTTCTCCGGAAGCAACCTCTGTAACAAGATTTCTTCTTTTTCGAATAATATACCAGAACACAATCGTTTCCCTCGACACATCCGAACTAGACATACCAAGAGATACTATAAAACATGCTTAATATAGATTGTTATAACGGATTTAGAAGATACAGAATTCGAAACTGATTGAGATATGAAACTTGACATATGTTGTCAATCTAGCAGATTGTTAGATAATTGAATATACCGAATCCATGGCAGATTAAAAATCTTATTTTAGATTAAAATTCATACCAAACACTGTAAATGCAGAAATAATAATAATAATAATAATAATAATAATAATAATAATAATAATAATAATAACAACAATAATAATAATGCCAATACTAATAATAATAATAATAATAATAATAATAATAATAATAATAATAATAATAATAATAATCATAATAATAATCATAATAATAATCATAATAATAGTAATAATAATGCTAGTAATAATTATACTAATAATAATAATAATAATAATTATTATTATTATTATTATTATTATTATTATTATTATTATGCAAAAGGTAAAATGGTAAAGGTATCCCCGTAACATGCCATGAAGGCATTTGGGGGGCATGGAGGTAGAGCCCCATGCTTTCCATGACCTCAGCACTAGAATGAGGTGGTGTGGTCGGCACCACGCTCTGACCGCCTTTACCCCGGAAAGACCCGGTACTCAATTTTATAGGAGGCTGAGTGAACCTAATTCTGAAAGTTTGGTAACGAGAAAAATCCTGTCACCACCTGGGATCGAACCCCGACCTTCCAGTCTGTAGCCAGCTGCTCTACCAACTGAGCTACCCGGCCACTATTATTATTATTATTGTTATTATTAATGTTATAAAGTCTGCATTTACAGTGTTTGGTATGAACTTTAATCTAAAATAAATTTATAATAATAATAATAATAATAATAATAATAATAATAATAATAATTAATACTAATAATCATAATAACAATTATTATTATTTTTATTATTATTATGACGTTATCATTATTACTCATAATAAAACAATAATAATTATCAAGTTATTATTATTAATAATTATAATAAATATTATTATTATTATAATAATTATTATTATTATTAATATTATTATTACTACCAATATTATATTAAGCACTATAAGCTATGAAAGCGTATCGCTGCCAGTTACTTGCGCACCCAATCCTAACGAACAATGTTTCAGTTATCATGAATTTCTAACATTTGTAGGTCGTGCTTCACATTGTCAAAATGTATAAGTCAAGGATTATTTTTTTATAATTGAAGATCTACCCACCACAAGGGTGTAGCCAACGCTTCCATAATACGAGTTTCAAGAGGTAGGAAAATAATTTCAAGGCAAGTTTCGTACTAAACCAATTTGACTAACCAACGGTATAGATTTATTCCGCAATTAAGTGCAATCATAAATTATTATAAATAAATGCTCCAAAACTGTGGAGGAAATTAAAAACAGAAAAAATATGGGAAACGCGTGTTATTATTCGCTTGATAAGGTTTTGTCATCTAGTCTTACTTACTTACTGGCTTTTAAGGAACCCGGAGGTTCATTGCCGCCCTCACATAAGCCCGCCATTGGTCCCTATCCTGAGCAAGATTAATCCAGTCTCTACCATAATATCCCACCTCCTTCAAATCCATTTTAATATTATTTTCCCATCTACGCCTCGGCCTCCCCAAAGGTCTTTCTCCCTCCGGCCTCCCAACTAACACTCTATATTTATTTCTGGATTCGCCCATACGTGCTACATGCCCTGCCCATCTCAAACGTCTCGATTTAATGTTCCTAATTATGTCAGGTGAAGAATACAATGCGTGCAGTTCTGTGTTGTGTGACTCTCTCCATTCTCCTCTAACTTCATCCCTCTTAGCCCCAAATATTTTCCTAAGCATCTTATTCTCAAACACCGTTAACCTATGTTCCTCTCTCAAAGTGAGAGTCCAAGTTTCAGAACCATACAGAACAACCAGTAATATAACTCTTTTATAAATTCTAACTTTCAGATTTTTCGACAGCGGACTGGATGATAAAAGTTTCTCAACCGAATAATAACAGGCATTTCCCATATTTATTCTGTGTTTAATTTCTTCCCGAGTATCATTTATATTTGTTACTGTTGCTTCCAGATATTTGAACTCTTTCCCATCTCTTCAAAAGATAAATTTTCAATTTTCATATTTCCATTTCGTACAATATTCTCGTCACGAGACATAATCATATACTTTGTCTTTTCGGGATCTACTTCCAAACCTATTTCTTTATTTGCTTCCAGTAAAATTCCCGTGTTTTTCCTAATAGTTTGTGGATTTTCTCCTAACATATTCACGTCATCCATATAGACAAGCAGCTGATGTAACCCGTTCAATTCTAAAACCTCTCTGTTATCCTGGACTTTCCTAATAGCATACTCTAGAGCATGCTGCTGTCAAAAAATCTGAAGGTTAGAATTTATAAAGTAGTTATGTTACAATTGTTCTCTATGGTTGTGAACCTTGGACTCTCACAATGAGAGAGGAACAGAGATTAAGTGTGTTTGAGAATAAGGTGTTTACAAAAATATTTGGGGCTAAGAGGGATGAAGTTACAGGAGAATGGAGAAAGTTACACAACACAGAACTGCACGCATTGTATTCTTCACCTGAGAATTAGAAACATTAAATCCAGACATTTGAGATGGGCAAGGCATGTACCACGTGTGGGCGCATTCAGAAACACGTAGGCCTATAGTGTATAAGTTTGGAGGCCGGAGGGAAAAAAAAAAAGAAGACCTTTGGGGAGGCGAGACATAGATGGGAGAATAATATTAAATGGATTTGAGGGAGGTGGGATATGATGATAGAGACTGGATTGATCTTGCACAGCATAGGGACTGATGGCGGGCTTATGTGAGGGTGGCAATCAATCTGTGAGCTACTTAAAGGCAATTTGTAAGTAAGTAAATGCTCCAAAAATACTTTTTCCACCCAAGTCGTATATTCCATTAATTTGATGTTACATCCTGTTTCCGGGGAAATCTTCAATTAGCCGAAGAAGAAATTTTGGAATGCATCGTGACAAAAGAAACATAGTCAACAACAGGACAATTACTATTTTCTTCCAAACTTACTTCTTTGGACAGTTTGATAATATTCAAATCTTTTCTTTAATTTTGAATAAACGTACATATGAGTTTAAACATTTTCCTTAACGATTAGCACAGTAATTTCTACATCAATAGCAACAAACATATCTTGTAAAATACAACGAAACTTTATTGCTAGGTTTATTTCTTCTATGCACTCGAGATCATCCTTCTGTTGCTCATAACAAATATGTATTTGGGTGAATATTCTGAAATGGGCAAATATGAATAATAAAACTGGAAAAAAATATATTATATTAAATTGCGTACTTTTTTCTCACATTGGTTACATTTGCTCCTATTATTGATGATTCTGGTATGAGTTGAGCTTAAAACAAAAATTTATGTGAGATTTTCTGATATAAAAAACCAAGGGATTGTTGTTATCTTTCCCTTACAGCCCATTGTTTAAGGTACCTTCTAAACATCTGTACTTCAGATTTCACTTGTCTTCGAACATTTCCTTTTTCACGATCAGTCATATCTGCTATTTTCTTTCTTTTTTTATATATTCTTTGCCAAAGTCCCTTTTTTTTCTGCAACTTCTCTTCAGTCATATTTGCCCTCTGCCTACGTATCTTCTCCCTTTCACATTTCCTACTTCCATCATCAGACTTTTTTTCTTTCCTATAAACAATCACATGAAGTAATATTCGAAGCAACTTTATCCACCAGTATTTAATAATTGTATGTTAAATGAAACCTCGGTTCCACAATAAAGGGACTGATGTTACAGGGACCGTTGTTAAAAATTAGTATAATTTGCGCAATAGTACTGACAAAATAAATCGTTAAAAACATCATGGAGGTTAGATTTTTTAGTCGACAAACATTGTAATGTTTTGCATATACTACGAAAGTTTAATATACATAAACTATATTTAATGCCACCTGGGACCGGTGTTACCAACAGAAAACATAACATTCAGTCATCAGTGATGATTTTTGTATTTTTCAATAAAATAAATTAAGACAATCGACGAAAAATTTTTTAACTGGCGCCATGTTGACCTCTCATCACTACCAACCGTTAAAATTTACCACATGAAGCAAATTTGTCTTTTGTGTAGCTCTTTTATTTCGAGGGACCGGCGTTACGAAATTTTTGGAGACAAACTTTACGTTAAAGTTGTGTCCTTTCAGAATTAAACAAACAACAATTCCTCTCTTTCATAAGTATTTTAACTATTTATTTTTATAATCCTGGCCGGAGAAATAAAATCAAATCGAAACATTCTGAGAAAAAAGCTTAGTAAAATTGAGTAAAATGTAGTTGGGGACATAGGGACCGTAGTTACATTTTGACGTTTGGACATTATTTTTTAATTATAAATTTTAAAAGTAATCCTTTTACGCTTTGTTTCCAACTAAAACATGTGAGAGTTAGTTAATTAAACGCAAAAGTAATCAGTTAACATTTTCAAGAAACTCCTTAAATCAGCCGGGACATACATTTACCCATTTCAGAATATTCACTCATTTGCGCAATATTATTATTGTTTTTTCTTATTGGATAATTAGCAGTTTAAAAGAGAAAACAATTAGCAGTATTCCAAGATTGTTAATGGCTCTAACATACCTAAAATGCACTGTAAGTATATATGCATATTAATACTGAAATACTTACCTTAAATTCAGACTTCACCATAGGAGAGGTAATAGGCACAGGAGTACTTTCAACTTCAGACTTCACTGTAGGAAAACTAACAGCCTGTGGAGTGTCTTCAACTTTTATCTCAGATGTGAGACCATAACTGTGGTCCACACATTCTGTTTTGATGCCTGCCACTTGCAGATGCGATAAATTCCCTTCCTATAAAACATCACGATATCATAAATAAATTAATTTAGTTACTTTCAAGTTGACCACATTGATAAAAGCTATCAATCACGTTCTGTATGCTAGTCACAGGTTAATTCTTTAAACAGAAGCTAGAAATGACAGATGAAAATTAAAGGCAGAATAGAAAGATGACTTTTTGGATATAAACAAAGATAGATAACAATGTGTTTTGCTCTGAAGATAATATATGTAAAAGAATCTGATTTACATTCTACACCATGGGTACAAATATATTTCGAAATATTTATTTTATTACTGAAGACAATACAAAACTGGTATTATAAGAAACATAGCAAAAGAAACAAATATTAGAAATACCTAACCTCAAGGTTCTCCATCATAGTGCGTGCTTTCAAAATCCTCGTAAGAATAACTTAATATATCTCAAATTTAACATTGTACACTTCTTCTACCTCAACACTAGAAACCCATTACTATTGCAGAAGAATAAACAATATTTCTGCACTAAAATATTTGCAACAAAATAGCAGTACGAAATAGTTAAATCCCTTATAATGAAGGGAATTCTTCAGCAAACTTGAATATACATATATATATATATATATATATATATATATATATATATATATATAGAGCGATCCCTTTGGGTATGTATAAAATAAAAACACTGTAAAACAATTACTACTGAACTTTATTTGTTGCAACTTTGTGCATACAACACTGAAGGATGGGAGATTCCTCAGAACTCAACATGACCCCATTGCGCACCCTGCACAACTCATAATGGTGATGCAATTCAGCTCATGCCCGTTGTAACATAAGAGGGGTGATTTGTTGAAAAGCTTCAGTAATTTTTACTCTCAGATCATCAATGTTCCTGGGTTTCTGTGAAAAGGCGATGTCTTTAACAAAATCCTACACGAAGAAGTCAGAAGGGGTTAGATCTCGGGAGTTTGCGGATCAAGACAAGCTATAGCTGCTTCTCGTATTGGGTTTCGCCTGCGACCTCCTGCTTGTTTTTTTAAATAGAACCTGTTTCTAGAAATGTTCGATACCGCAACATTATGACATCGTATTTAGGTACATTAAGTACACCATACTCACGTCGAAATTCCCTTTGAACTCATTTAACACACTCAAATTTACATACAAAAGAACACAATGTGCCTGCTGTTGATTTGTAGTAGCATTATCATAATCTACGACTTTCATTTGTCCTTTAAAATTATGCATTCTTGATTGTCACATATGAAAACTCTCATCTTTTAATCATAAAACAACCACCAAAAAATTGTTACTACTAACATAATAGCTTTACAAGGTCAATGTAGAGTATCCACCGCCCACTGAACGAATTTTGGTTAAACGAGCATTGAGCAACTTCCGCCGATTTTGGAATAGAAGAAGATATCATAAATAAATTAATTTAGTTACATTCAAGTTGACCACATTGATAAATAGCTATCAATTACGTTCTGTATGCTAGTCACAGGTTAATTCTTTAAACAGAAGCTAGAAATTATAGAATAAAATTAAAGGCAAAATAGAAAGAAGACTTCACGGATATATACAATGATAGATAACAACAAAGTGTTCTTCTCTAAAGATAATTACATCCTGTAATATGTAAAAGAATGTGATTTACATTCTACACCATGGGTACAAATATCTTTTCGAATTAGTTATGTTATTACTGAAGACAATACAAAACTAGTATTATAAGAAACATAGCAAAAGAAACAAATATTAAAAATATCTAACCTTAAGGTTCTCCATCATAGTGCTTGCTTTCAAAATCCTCATAAGAATAACGTAACATATCTCAAATTTAACACTTCTTTTACCTCAATAAACCAATACTATTGCAGAAGAGTAGATAATATGTTCTGTACTAAAATATTTACAACAAAATAGCAGCAGAATATAGTTAAACCCCTTATAATGAAGGAAATTCTTCAGCAAACTGGAATAATATAGGGCGATCCGTTTGGGTATGGATAAAATAAAAACTCTGTAAAGCAATTACCACTGAACTTTATTTCAACATGATCCCATTGCACCCTGCTCAACTCATAACAGTGATGCAATTCAGTCCGTGTCTGTTGTAACATAAAGCCCGTAACACACTTGAACAGTTTTCGCTATCACAGATCAAACCTCGCTATGATTATCTATGCACTGCCTTCATGCAGAAAGCATTTATCTGATTATAATAATAACTCGGAGGAAATAATATAGGTTATGTATTTACGTATATTGTCGTACTTACTGTAAATATATAACCTGTAAGTATATTTATACTTTACAAATTACGTACGAACGCTATGTTGAATCTGAGTTTCAGATGATGAGGAAATGGAGTTACATGAACATATTTTGTGAATGAAAAGAAAAAGTAGGCCTAAAATTAAAGCCAGAAATATCTGAAAATCACATTGTATCTTACGAAAATAAGGGCGAGTTTTGGACACTGGTATCGATTTGAATGATGATACGTTTAGGTGTTATTTCAGGTTGAATGGACCACAGTTTTTTGCCATTCATGATAGAGAATTCTTTGCTATGTTCTGATTAAAATTATGCAAACTGTTAAGACATATAGAGACATTATTTCAAATGTTTAATTAATACTATTAAATCTCATCAAAATAAAATATAGCCCTATTTAGTCTGAGATAATCTGATATTTGCCTCCAGATTTCTTCTTGAAGTTTCGTGTTTTTATAGTTTTTCATCCCCTGTATCATATAAATAGGCCTATGGGTGACATCGTACAATTTCGATAAGTTTCTGACTGCAATTATCAGCCATCATTCCTCATTTTCAAATAAAAGAATACAATTCATCGCCAACTGTGATATCTTTTTCTACATTCAATCGTCATAAAGAGTATAAATGTCAAACATCTTTGATAAATGTGTCAAGAAAATTCGCTGAGCTACCAATTCCAACGAGAAACACGCGCGAGGTTTCTGCCTCGAACGAGAATCTCTTCCAGTGTGTGGACGTCTATTTGAATCCATATTATCAATTTTTTAATTTTCTTGCAACACATTTCTCGCTGGCGAAAACTCTTCAAGTGTGTTACGGGCCTAAGAGGGGTGATTTGTTGAAAAACTTGAGTAATTTTTACTCACAGATCATCAATGTTCCTGGGTTTCTGTGAATAGACAATGTCTTTAACAAAATCCTACACGAGGAAGTCAGGAGGGATTAAATCTAGGGAGTTTGGGGACCAAGCCAAGATATAGCCGCTTCTCGTTCTGGGTTTCGTCTGCGACTTCCTGCATGTTCTTTTTTTAATATACACCGCAACATTAAGGAATCGTATTTAGGTACATTACCCACACAATACTCACGTCGAAATTCCCATTGAACTCTTTTAACACACTCAAATTTAGCATACCACAGAACACATAGTGCCTACTGTTCATTTGTAGTAGCCATTTTAATCATCTACGAGTTTCATTTGTCATTTCAGATTATGCATTTTGATTGTCACACATGAAAACACTCATCTTTTAATCATAATATAACCAACAAGAAATTGTTCCTACTATCATAATAGCTTCATAATAATAAATTATTATTATCCATGCCCAAACGGATGAGGCTGTATATACAAATCCACATTTGCGTTGTACAACGATCTTACATAGTAAGAATTGCAAGGTCGTGAATATGAATCATGGAAGACCCTTTCAAGACAGGGAAAAGGTGTTGAGATGTATAGCAGCCGCCAACAGTTAGATTGCAAACAAGAAAGGACTTTCGACTAGTGAATGGATATCTAGCGTGAAAATGACAGCAAATTTAGCAGCTGTTCATTCCGTTCCCAGCAGATCTCTCGACGGTACCTGGTGCAGACGTGGCTGCTCGGAGATTGAAACTTCAGCACATGTGTTGGGATTCTGTGAAAAGGGATTGCTCTTGAGGAACTCTAGACATTATCTTGTAAGATCCAAAATTGCTGCCGCATTATGAAATAAGGGCTGGATAGTAGAAGAAGAAATCTCCTGTCTAGCTGAAAATGGGTCAATGAGACAAGTGGATATTTTAGCGTACAATGCTGACACTAAACAGGGCATCATTGTGGACCCCACGATACGTTTTAGAGTAGAATGTCATCAGTCAGCCAGGTCCACCTTGAGAAGAAGTCGATCTATGAGCCTACAGTCAACTATTTCAAGCTGAAATATGCCTTAATTCACGTTGAGGTATTCGGCTTGCTCGTGAGTGCTCAAGGGACTATACCAGCTTTTTTCGAAGAATTTCGACGGAAACTTGTTCTGCTAAAATGACATTGTGATAACTGTGCTAAAAAAACCTGCGAAATGCTAATTAATCACATGGTGCCACATTAATAGCACTTGTAATTTTTCACGCCCTGTTCTTTGTTTCCCTTCTTTAAAATTTGATATCTATGTTTACATATTATGTAAGGACTACCCTCAATTGGGGCAGTTCAATACTATTATTTTTATTATAGGCGTATCAGTTCTAATGATATTCTCTATAAAAGCATTAACGAGGTAATGGTTGGTTACTTTCTTATTCAGCAGTATTTTTAATAACTTTGACAAAAGCAAAATTGAATAAATCTTTCACCCATGTCTCTGGAGTATAGTTAAATAGTAATGCGCATCAATACATGGACTTCAATAATAGAATAAGATAGCCCATTTACCCAGTACATGTCTAAGTTCTCGCACACTGCAACTGTTAGACAAACAAATAAACAAATTAAACAGTAAGTCTTTTCAGATTACCTCCGTGTTCTCTCCTATTTCGAATGTATTATCATGTGGTTGTAACGGGTCAACTCCAGGTTCCATCTTGATCTCATCCATCACAACTGAAAGAGATTCAGGAATTAAAAGTGATTCACAGAAACTGAGCTATGCAGAAAAACTCATTGTAAGTTACTATGACATGATTTATTTTATGACATGTAAACATGTCTCTAAGTAGTAACAATGTCACGTAGAAATATGAAGTAGTTTAGTACAAGTGTTATTATGACGAAAAATCAACTAATGTCTAGTTCATGTACAATGTAAGACTATTATACTTAAAGTACATAAATCTTTCTATAAAAGAAGGTATACTAATATTGGATGTTAAATGTCTGTCCGGATATATATCCAAATTATTTCCTTCATATTCATCTGCGCAATAAATATTATGTCATCATACTTGTCGTGAAATGTCTACAACAAAGCAGATATTGACATAGAGATCAATAAAATCCCCATTTTTTATGCAGGCTTACTGCAGTTTCAATGTATCGTACATAGGCCTATTTGAACAGACTGTCACTCCAAGCATATTATGTATTTACAGTGGCGAGCTGTGACATTTTCAGGGGCGGACAAGCAGTAATGAAACTGTCATGACACTATTTAACAATAAACAGGAGAAATATAATAAAATATTTTAGCTAATATGTATGTATGTATGTATGTATGTATGTATGTATGTATGTATGTATGTATGTATGTATGTATGTATGTATGTATGTATGTATGTATGTATTTATTAACACTACAATTGGGTATACACCCGGTGGTAGTGAAATATAATATACAATAATTACAATTACATGAAATAAAATAAAATAAACCTAATGAAATAAAATAAAATACTGTAAATGTAAATCTATAAATTGTAGATGTAATAAACCTAGGACTATAATTAAAAACTATTCCATAATAACGCCAACAATAAGCAAAAGCAAATCTAACTTATAAGTACTTCTATTTCACCCAACTATTACCAATATAAATAATTACATATCACCTTAATTAATTACATACCAACCTAATTACATATAATCTTAATTAATTACATATCACCTTAATATATTTACATATCAACTAAATTACATATCATTTTAGTTACATATCAACATAATTATTTTACATATCAACTTAATTAATTATATATCAATTCAAATAAGTACATGACACAACTTAAATAATTACACTGCACCACCAATTACACTTTCAGTCTAATCTTCTCAACCCTTCCTTAAATGTATTTATTTTAAGAGGACCAACCCGAATGATTGCCGCAGGTAAGCTGTTCCAGTCTACTATTGTGCGGGTAACAAAAGAAAATTTTGCCACGTCCGTTCTTTGTTTTCTACATTTAAACTTCTTAATATAAAGTATTACAAAGAAAATATGAATTATCAGTCACCACCTCCATGTGTACAACAACGGAATCCTCCTTTCTCCTCTTCGGAGCAAATTTTTCTGTAACATCATCGCAACAATGTCTTTGGGTTTGAATTTTATTTGATAGAGCCTTTTCGATCGATAATAAAATCAATAATGCAATAAAGACGTAAGTTCCTACGCGTTATTCGTAAGTTCCATTTAAATAATAAATTTGTGGCTAGCAAATTAATATTTTGCGACTTTATGGTGTTTCACCTGTAACGTGAAAGGTCTAGGATACATTTTAATATTATCTTATGCGATTATCTATCGTGTTTTTTCTATAATTAGGCCTACAGTTTTCACAATGAAAAGCTTCGCCATTTGAAGACGCAATCACATTTATCTGCAATAACGAAATGTAAAACTTTCGGTAAAACATGACTAGACTTCCAACTAAGTGAACAACGCAGGGCAGATATTTTGAAACACAATGTCGAAGTTTAATCTAATAGATAAATAAATAAGTGATAAAAGATAGGCCTACTCCAGACATTTCCATGAATTCAAAAATGAAAAACTATGCCTATCATTTCAAAATTGAATACTATGAATCTTCAAAACGACTATCTGCATGTAAATCGAAAAATAAATTATTTTGCTGGCCTTGTGTTCGTTTTTAAAGCGATAGAGGAGTATGGAATAGTACAGGTTTCTCGGTGAATGTTACTATTTTCAAGTACTTTTTCCTGTTTAAAACGCGTAAAGAGTTACCTACAGAACACTGGAAAAACTCCAGAACATGGATTGCACTATTTCCCTCTTACTTCAAAATTCCAACCTTGTGCACCCAAAATAAGGTGAATGTTACTTATGTCCCGCCCATTATAGAGGACATAGGCCAGTCATACACTAATCCTAAACATTTGATATAACTTGTTGCTTGGGTGAAACGAGCGTTGAGCCACTCCGCCGATTTTGGAATAGACACCGACGCACTTGAACTGCCAACATAGAAAACAAAAAATCACACACAATCGCTTTCATCTTCATCTTGAAGGGATACTAAACGCCTAAACTAAACTAACATAACCTAACCTAAGTGCGTCGGTGTCTATTCCAAAATCGGCGGAAGTCCTCAACGCTCGTTTAACCAATATTCGTTCCGTGGGCGGTGGATACTCTACGTTGACCCTAAAATGCTACAAAACATTATTTTAAGGAATACAGCAAACACCTGCATGTAATTTCTAGGTGTGAACTGCTTGAATGCGTAAAGATGAAAGAAACGTTGATCCGTGTAGATGGATCTTCACTCATCTTGACCTATTTCTCCTCTCCTTTGGTTCGAGATTCGTCACGATATGGTTACTAATGCTCGCACAGTTTGCTTACCTGTATTCTAGAGTTTAGCGTGACTTATACACCGAAACTGCAGACATTAACGTCCTGCACCCACACAAGATGCCAGCTATGCAGATCTATAATGCCGTGAAAGTAACAGGCGAAACGGATGAGGACACTGCTTCTAGAGATGGCCGATATTTCACAAACCGATATTTTGTCACAGGTATTTTTTTGTCACTGATAAACCTGTGACTGATGACGCGAAATATCTGTGACAAAATATCGCTATCGAAATCTGCTCCGTATTCAGTACTCTGTGACTGTTGCAACGTCTGCGACTGATATTTTCTCCTCAATGTCGTGGGTTTGCGCATGCGCATGATACAATAACAGCAATCGGGCGGTGGTATTTGATTATTTTTTCGTGATATTTTGTTCAATATTATTTTTTTCAAAGTGATGATGTGTTGCAAAGTTATTAGCGACATTATAATAATATAATCATGAATCTGACATTTTGTTTTCATATTAAGTCTGAATATATGTTTTATAAATATTTTATATATTCCCCCGAGATCTTCACATTTTCATATTACTGTGAATATATATTTAATGTATAAGTATTTTCCACTCAATTTTTACGCAGTAACAATATTTTTTAGTTATACTATTAATTACAAACAGAATAGTTACAGGAGCCTACATTATTTTAATAACTTTACATGTACTTCTCTCATTTATGTATGATCCAGTTTTAATGTATAGCTCTAACACGAACAGTGCAGGGTAGTATTAATTAAAATAATTAAACTTAAAATAAAATTATTTGTAATAAGTTCATTACCGGTATGTTGTTTATGGTTATTAACTCTTAGGAAATCGCACAGTGCTTTCTAACATTGGTACTCGTGTGGGGTGTTATTTCACCCAATTAATAGGCCTAATCAATGTTCTAAACTTGATATTTAGTGATATTTATCTAGATATTGTTAAAATCATCAACTTGCAAGTAATTTTCAACTTTTAAATATAATAATATGGGGTAGTTAGCAAAAATTGTCAATTTTATAAATTCCAAAAAGATCTGACATCTAGCAGAAATTGCTCCAACAAATCGTTCTCATTGCCCTTGCACACTTTTAAAATAGACCTACACTTACACATAAATGGGATAATTAATTACATTTGAAAATAAGGGGTATCAAACGTAAATCATGTTAGTTCACTCCGTGTCACTGAACGTTATGCTCTTCCGAACTTTCGAAGCATTTCTCACAAGCCGACAACAGCACCTATAGAATTAAAACCGAACGAGATAAAACTTATTTGGCTAAACTAACCTTGAGGTAGTTTCCTTCGTATTCCCTTATACACCTTGCATATACGAATCTGTGACAGGTCAGGTTTGGTTAGTTTAGACTTTGTTATGCCTTGGATATACGATCAACTGCATCACCACAAACAATCAAATTCAACGATTTTCACTTCCGAAATCACCGAAACTACCTCAGCGCTAGTTTAACCTGAGCAACTGTCTCTCCACAAAAAAATCCTTATAAATGCAATGATTTTCACATCCGAAATTGCCGAAACTACTTCAGCGCTAGTTTCACCATCTTATTATAAATGATATAGTGATTACACGATTTACATAATAATAATAATAATAATAATAATAATAATAATAATAATAATAATAATAATAATAATAATATTACCATTGGTTACCAATACTTTATCTTGTGTAAAATCCTGTCTGAAAAACTGTCTTGTTCTGTAATTATTTTCTATTGTTTTTCCGAATACTTATGTTTCGTTAATTTTTATTCTGACTCAATATTATAATGTTAATACACGACTTAAAATAATTTATCGATTATATTATATACAATAAAAAGGATCAATTTTTAAAACGATTAGGATAATCACATAACCTCAATTTCTCCGTACCCAACTACATTAAAAATTATCAACTGATTCCATATCTACAATCAACTACGATATAACCTCTTGGTATATGAGGTTAACTTTTTACATGTTACTGTTGAGTTAGATTAGTATTTATTTGTTAATGGTACATGTACATAATTTATTTGTTGGATTTTCCCATATAAACCACTGAAGTGTGACGTGTATAGAGAAATCGTATTCACATTGCACTGCTCTTCAATATTTCCTGTTAATTTTTATCGGTGTGACAAAATATCGGTATAATTCATGCATATTGTGCTTACTTAGCGATATAAAATATCGGTGTGACAAAATCACAGATAAAAGTCACAGATATTTAATTGTCACAGTCACAGTTGTCACAGATACTTGAAAATATCGTTTAAGCTCAACTCTAACTGCTTCTGATATAAGAGCACTGTTGCCAATATAGTGACTTTGTTGCTAAAACTAGCTATTTTTAACTGTTCCTCGGTGACAATACTTTGTATCTTTTTAATTTCTTAAATAGGGATTTAACGACTTTTTCAACCACCCTTAGCGACAAAACTAATACTTTATATATTGATGACAGTGGCGGCTCGTGATAAAATATTATGTGTGTTCACAATTTTGTGGTTCAAAAATCGAAAAGAATTTGAAATTGTACGTTTAATCTAATATGAAATGTCATGATTCCAATGTTTCACTATCGAAAAAACCGTATATAAATTCGAAACGACATATAATAATAACAATAATAATAATAATAATAATAATAATAATAATAATAATAATAATAATAGTGAAACTCGGTCTTTCTATTTCCAATTTTTCCTGGTAAGCCAGTTTACCCAGTTCTTTACTGTTCCAAATTTCATTGAACAGAGTTCATTGTTTACGTTTGTTAATAATGAATACATACCACAGTCCCGTTATTTACAAACGCGTGTGTTCAGTAATATATTTTGATTCACAACACACTGATACACTATAGCCTATACCAGTACTGTAATCCCATTCGCATAGATTGATTACTATAAATACATGCCAGTAAGTATTATTCTTAAATATTATACACTACCATACAGATACTTAAATTCATTCCACCACCACCACCACCACCACCACAGTCAGCCAGCACGTGTTTGAAAGCCAAACTATGCTATTATGCCGACAATGAAGTATAGTAATTCACAAACTACACTCTCGTAGCAGCACTGTACACACACATCTACGTAAAGTAAACGTTCCTACAGTCAGATGCTGACATCTACAGACTTTTAAATTTCCTCCTCGAGATACAGCACGTGAACGATAGGCACCGATGCACCTGATATCTGTAGGATAGATACTCATCATGTTCACTTAACGCTTTGTGCTCTTGACGAGTCATAAGCGGCCAGCTAAAAACAATTTTCTCCCGCGCATGCGTGAAATTCCTGTAACCATCTCGAAAAGAGCACGGCTTGTACGTGAACGTATGTTGCCAAGTTTACATAAGAAGTTTATGCAAGATACGGGAAGTTTAAAATATTCGATTCTGATATTATACAGCCCAACTACGTCAATACGGTATTAAATAATAAAACTAGTCGTGCATTAATGGAAACAAGGTGTTCACGTGCTCTTGTGCTCTTATTGGCGCACCGCCACTGATTGATGATAAGGAATGTAGCTATATTTAAACTGTTTAGCGATTTTTTGGCCCTTCTATTGGCGAGACTGGATGCAGGCTGCTCCAGCCTCACTGTTCTCCGCGGCAAATCGCTTGCATATTACTTTCAGCTACTTCAAAACTCCCGCGTATCGTAGGACTGGAGCGTTAACTAATTAAAGGCTATCTCTATCAAAGGGAACCTTGGCGGTTTCGTATTTATTTAATTCTGAAAATCAGTAGCTTGCCAAATATAAAGAGAATGCATTTTATAAGTACTTCCTTCCTAGGAAAAAAAAAAAAACTTAATTGTAAGTCAAACCATTCTCTCTATATAATTATTAAATGGATGCGGGTTATAGCGCAGTGTTCGATCATTCCGGAAGAATAGCGCTATTGTTTAGAACGCATACATCACTCAGCACACGAAGATGAAGAAAGAAAAAAAAAAAGACAAATATAAATGGTCAAGCTCGTTCACTAAAGCAAGTGGAAGTTATAACAGACAAAAGATTGTGTTCCAAGATGGCCATGCACAATTGATATTGAGAGTTTACGAGTTCCTTTTAATATTCCGGCCTTCTTTCTCTTTTAACAAACGAAAGGCTGAGTCTTGACTCCATTGACGAAGCAAAAACGGTCGTTTAGGTCGCCGTAACACGGAAACCAGTAAAGATTTTGAGTAGCAATAATTATTAAAAGTCATTTCAATACCTTTTCAACATATCTTTCACTTTGTCCCGCCCTCTAACGTTAAAAAAAAGTCTGATGCTTACCAACTTTCGAAGGTGTTGGCACAAATGTCCAATTTGAACAGATCACTTCAAAGTTGCTATTTTTTTCTCTGTGTTTAAAAGAAAAGATTTATATTTCGAATTTTTTTCTATGCTTTCCTCAGACATTCACTTAACAGTCATAAAAATTACAGGGCGATTGACTATCTTAGGAGTTACAATGTGATAAATATTTAACGCAGAAGAAAAATGATTTCTACCTCCCTCTGGCTCCGGTATCGCTGTCTCTCTCTCACACACGAGACCTCACACTCTCGCACAAGCCATCTACGCCGTGTCCATAAAATATCTTTACAACTTCAGATGTAAATAACTAAACAACGAAACGAGGTATACCAGTTGTTTTTTTTTTTCATGTGAAAGAGAATCTATTTGCATGCATAACAAGAATATACTTCTGCTTCTAAGTACAAACTAAGGAAAATCATAGTCTGTCCTGAATGAGACTAAGTTAACTTAGCATAAGCATTGTGTACAGTTTAAAATGGCAGAATTTAAGCAAATCAGGATAGAAAATGCTGCAAGGAAAGACGAGAACCACAAGAACATGAATTTAAAAAGTTAAATAAATTTTATTAAAAAAAAAAAAATGTTATAGGATCAATCTATGTAATGGACTACTCAAATGTTGATTTTGAAATAACTTACCTGGAATTCTGTTGGTTGTTTTTTGTTATCCTTTTTAAAAATATATTTTTAGCAAAATGATTCTATGTGTTTATATAATACATTTAGTTTTCGTGAAAAATTTGTGTATGTCTACAATATTTTAGGTTGCTTGTAAATTTAATGACTAACGTTTTAGGCCCGTCTCATTTTGACTTTATTTTTCAACTAATTTATTTTCATCATAATTTATTTTCCGTCAATTTCCCCACCAGCTATAAATTTCCTCCTCAACTTTTATAGAATGAATGACATTTTCTTTATTACTTCTTGCAGCTGGAGTTTAAAACTTGTTTAATATTGCTGGGCATTATTTTAGTAGATTAACAAAATTAAGTTGTTAGGATTTAAAGGGAGAAAACTGATCAATTTAAATGGGGTCGAAAGTCAAAGTATAAGGGCGTCTACATATGGTATATCTGTAATGAATGTAATTGTGGCACCGGGTACAAAAATTGTGATGTCCACAATACATGGTTGTAAATGTTGACAACAAATATATATCATATCATATCTTAGTAGATTGACAAACAGCAGCTGTTCTTCTTATCTCTCTTCCACACTTCCCATTTCGTCGTAATTATCCTTTAATTGTTAAACTAACCAAATTTTAAGGACAACAATCAATTTTCCCACCAAGAAATTAACATAAATACATGGAAGACCAAAACTACGAG
Source organism: Periplaneta americana (assembly GCA_025594305.2). Lineage (NCBI taxonomy): Eukaryota > Metazoa > Arthropoda > Insecta > Blattodea > Blattidae > Periplaneta > Periplaneta americana. The sequence goes on along the minus strand of JAJSOF020000041.1, from coordinate 8,258,363 downwards.
TCTTAGCCGATAAATTCGAGGTACTATCACTAATCGATATAATCGAATACTCATGATAAGCTGTTACTACTGCCACATAGTACTTTGTAGTAGTGGTAATATCAAATGTATGCATACGAAACGAAGTATATACTTCTAAAGTAAAACGAAAGATAATACTACAACATTATGCATACCACCGAAAGTAATTCTTTTAAGGTTATTTTACGACGCTGTATTAACAAGGGGTTATTCAGCCTCTGAATAAAATGAAGGTCGTAATTCCGATTGAAAGAGTCCGGGGCTCAGCACTGACTGTTACCCAGCATTTTCTCATATTGAGTTGAGGGAAAACCTCGGAAAAACCTCAACGAGGTAACTTGCCACGACAAGATAAGTAACTATCACAATTTTCTTTCATAAATGGTGTAGAATACGAAAATCATGTTGTTTCTACGCCCCTCGCTCAAAAAATTTCTCACCATTCTGCCAGATTCTGAACCAAGCGCACACTAGGTCATATGTTTATTGTGTCACGTTGCAGAGGGATCATCACTGCTCCTAGAAAACTTCTCCTGGTTGTTTTATAATTTCTATGAGCCGTTATTCGCAGGTAGTGGTCTTCAGCTGGTGTTATTGATCGCGGAGGACTACTCCGAGGAATGTCTTCAAATTTTGCGTTACACAATAGTGCTTCCATATCCTAATAACATCACTGAATTCTTCCGATCTCGCAATCGATTTAACTCATGTCGAAACCTTAATGACGAAGGAAGACTATTTATTATCTGTCACCAGAATAATCTATCGTGTTAAACTTTACATTGCTAACTTAATTTAAAATCTGCATAAAATCATGTTTTCGATGAGAAAGTGACTTGTATCATTTAATTGACACCGTTGTCAATCACTAAAGTGCACAATAATGGTGTGTAATACTGAAAAAATTGAAAAGCAGATACAGATTTGTTTAGAGATAATATCTCCTATTCATATTTATTTTAAAATTACGGCTTAGGCATAGCAGTTATAAAATACATTTTAATGGTGCAAAACACTTTTTAACCTGTGGACAACATTCTCTGGAAATAGAGGGTGTTAAATTAAAAGTAAACATTTATTGTGAACGGCATAATGTCCAAAATTGTATAGATATGTCTATGCTATAAATAATTTTATTTTGTTCGAATATACGGCAACGACTGCTGAATTTTAGTATATTACAAATTTGTTACAATTCAAAATTATAAATGTCAAGGACTGTTCTTCAATTTGAAGGGGGTGAGAATTAGATAATCCAAAGTCTCACTTTGAAAAAAAAAGTTTTCTCTTCGAGTTCACTTATTACACGTGTGGGAAAACGACCAGTAAAATATTGTAAAAATTACTCAACAAATGACTTAAGTATATGCCGCAGAAACAATCTTTAAAATGCACTCCTGTAAAAATTTTTATGCTCGACCATGCCGAAACGTAGTAATTATACACCTGGTAGCAGAACTTTAATGCATGTCATTAAAGTACACCTACTCATTAAAGGTCAGGTCTTTCAGCCAATGACGACTCAGGTTACAACTGTTCAGCCAATGACAGGTCAGCTTTCTACCGTTATAAAACCGCAAGTATCGATTATTCTCGGATATGCAATGGAAAGACAATTAGCGAAAAGTCACGGAGGCTGGAAATCCAATACTGTAGCAGAAGGTTATGTTCTGTTACTATAATAATTAGCGTTAATTGTAAATAATATTCAAATAAATTCAATTTGTCATCTCGGTTTTCAATGTCGAATTCAATAATCAAAGTTATACCAAGTTTAACGGATTACACAAGGTCAATAACATTATTCTTCTTCGGAAAAAATCAATACTTTCGCGTCTGCGCACATCTCACAACATACGGAACATTGCTGAAGGTCAGATACAATTAAAATTAATAATATCAAGTTAGAAATATGGTCGAGCATAAAAAGTCGTATGAAATTCGCCTATAATGGTAATTAAGAAGCTCGTATGAAAATTATGAAACTCGCTTGCGCTCGTTTCATAAATATCCATACTCACTTCTTAATTACCTTCATGATAGGCTCGTTGCATAATGTACTATTATGTCTAGATTAGCACTTCATCATTCTCGTCCGTTCAATGTAATTAAGGGAGAAATAAAGTTCTCAATCTTCTTCTGGATATCCTGTTGCATATCCAGGATGTGAATTCAGATTTCTGATGGGGGATGATAAATTTTCTGGATAGAAACTTTGTTAAATATTTAAAATGTCGTTAAGGCAGTTTAACAGTAAACTCAACGGAAGAGATGTTTCATCAACTATTGTTACTGCCAACATCATGTTAAACCCACTGCTAAATTAACATAGCATACTCCTGCAGTTAAATGCTTAACATCCTGTTACAGCAAGAATCATGGCTGTCAGGGTACATATGTTACACGCCACATTATTATATCGAGATATATTTGCAGTGAAAACAATTAGCTGCAATCACTGCTTCAGCATTTTTAATTATTCATAATAGATAAGTTCATATATATTAAAATAACGGATGTTAATATTAGCACTGCATCCATATTAAAGAGATTTGTGCTTATTAAGCATTTATGTGATTATTATTCCGTATTAATACTCACATATAATTGCAGATTTTCAAAACGATATGTGTAGCTTAATATTAAAGACGAACATCTGTCGTCTCCATAGTTTTGATCTAGAGGCAATTTTTTTATTCACAGTGTTCTATGTAATATTTAACACAATTTATTTTATAAATATAGTGTTAGAGTTTGCATATGTTTTCACTATAACTGGAAAGAGCATGAAAAATTGTATAAAAAACCACAGCTATCTAAATTTCGATTGAGGTCAGATGTCTGTCTTTGATATTAAGTTACTCATATTTCTTTACGTCACTCATTTAACAGTTCACACGTAATTATGACTAATGACGTGTGAAGATATGTTAGGTATCTAATAGATATGAAAATAATGTTAACGCTTACCATTGCAATATTCAGCAATACAGTTATCTTCGTTTTCTATTGCTTCTATTTGATCCTGGACAATTGAAAGAATCTTCGCACCCATATCACCAACTTTCAGAGTCTAAGTACCACCGCCAGTTTTAAAATATTCCACTGTATCTTCTACATGACCATTTCTTGTAATATTTTCATAACATTGATTTGTTTCTTAGTTCGCTTTTTCACATCCAAATAGCGACTGAAAATCTTGGGTTAAAGAAACCCATGCCTGTTCCTTTGTGCTAATGAAAGTTCCATCACTACGTTTGAGTTCAATTATATTCCTATAGTTAATTGATAGACCTACTACACTAACTATATTTCTCATATGAGTTAAAATTACTGCTCCTTCTTGATTTCCGTTGCAATTATGTTAGTCTCCAATACTTTCATAATGTAAAAAATACAATTTTTCGCTAAAACAAATGACTACACCAATTAAAGGCATATTCAATAAACTTTCATACAATCACTGCTTCTTTGATTACACTTAACATCATGTTACCAGTCTACTATATACAGTCACGAAGCTTGAGTTTTGAGGATGCTAGAAACAATAGACTGCGACGGTACTATTTTGCATTGCCTGTAATGAGGAGATATTAGCGATTCTAGTGCTCAGCAACTATCTAATGTTTGCATATTTACTACGTATTGAGCTTCGCGACTGTATATAGTAGACTGTGATGTTACCTAAAATACATCACTGCTATTAAAACAATTACATTCTGTAAGGGGGGATAGAAGTTATCCCTGGAAGAGCTGTTAATATGAATTTATCAGAGGAGAGTAACTGTCCAACGGGGAAATCCCCCCCAAAACCCGGTAATTCGCTAACAGTGCATATCACTTCCCATATATTTGTATGAACGAAGAAGTAGATGTGTACATAAATTTTCTGTCACAATAAATAATTTACACCTACATTGCGCACAAATTACCTTTATCCTACGTGTAGGCGTATATGTCCCTTTAGGTATGCCTTAAGTGGGAAACATTTTCCACAGTAATCACACTTGAAAGGCCTTTCTCCCGTATGTAGGACTAAATGGGTTCTCAGATGTGCAGATGTGAAAAAATTTTTTCCACAAACATTGCATGTAAATGGTCTCTCGCCTGTATGAATACGGATATGATCTTGTAGCATTCTTGATAGCGTGAAAGACTTTCCACAGACATCACATTTATATGGCCTTTCTGTCATGTGTAAGCCTGCGTGATACTTTAAACAACTCAACTTTACGAAAGACTTTCCACACAGATCGCATTTGAATTGCCTCTCCCCCGTGTGAATGCGGGAGTGATATTTTAGACTTGACAAATGTGAGAAAGATCTTTCACACAGCTCGCATTTGAATGGGCTCTCCCCTGTGTGTGTGCGCGAGTGATTTCTTAGATTTTCCGATGCTGTGAAACACTTTCCACACACATCACATTTGAATGGCCTCTCTCCTGTGTGGATCCGGTTGTGCCGTTTCAATTTTCCCGATTCTGAGAAACACTTTCCACAGAGATCACACTTGAATGGCCTTATCTCTGTGTGTATTCGAGAGTGACGTATTAGATGTCCAGTTTGTGAGAAACACTTTCCGCAAACATCGCATTTGAATGGCATCTCCCCTGTATGCAAGCGGTAGTGCTGTTTTAAATTCGCTGATCGTGAGAAACTCTTTCCACAGACATCGCATTTTATTGACTTTGTCAATGTATGAGTCTGGAAATGACGTTTCAGAGATTGAGGTGTTGCAAAAACCTTATTACAGATGTTACACTTATTAGTCTCACTGCTTAAGTCACAAGCAATTGAACTGTCAAGGTCGTAGCTGCAACACTGTGTTAATTCGTCTTGATCACGAGCAATGGAGTCGCATTCTGATGAGTGACTCTTTTGAACATTATTGGCATTTCTGAAATGAAAAGATAACAATCTGTGCAACTCGTAAAATCAAAATAAGTAAGCATTCATTTGAAGAAAGAGAAATAGAATGAATCACAATTGAATACTAGATATTACAATTACAGTTCCCCCTAAAAGAATGAGACGATTCTTGGTCGTGGGAAGTTAAAGTTCTACAGTGGCGGTTCACTTGATATCGACGTAGCCAGGAAGACAACTGGTCGTGCGTGCGTAGGCCTACTTTCATCCTACTCCAAAGTGCACACCAGTGCAAAATGTTATCAGTTGTCTGAGTATTTCTTGTGTAGATCCCTTTTTACGTCCTTGATTGTTTACCTTTAAGGGGAGAGGATAGTATTTTTTGGTGAAAAATGAGTAAATTAAAAAGAAAAATTCTGTGATATGTGTGGAATGCATAGTATAATATTTGTGGGTATTTGTGCCCTTATCCGATGTTGAGACGCCATTTTTAAACTTCCTACGTTATGGATTTTTAAATCACTCGCCCCCTTTTATTGTTGTTTCCAGTAAATTGAATTAAAAAAAAAATTAAATAATCTTTGATATGTGTGGAATGCATTGCATAACATTTTGTGGGTATTTGTACCCTTATCGGATGTTGAGACGCCATTTTTAAACTTCCTACGTTTTGGATTTTTAAATCACTCGCCCCCTTTTATTGTTGTTTCCAGTAAATTGAATTAAAAAAAAAATTAAATACTCTTTGATATGTGTGGAATGCATTGCATAACATTTCGTGGGTATTTGTACCCTTATCGGGTGTTGAGGCGCCATTTTTAAACTTCCTGCGCTATGGATATTTAAATCACTCGTGCCCTTCTATCGGTTTACGGTAACTTCAGAACTATTAAAGACACATGCATGAAATTTAGAACACATTCTTTAGACTATAAGGAAACTTTTCTCTGTAACAGAATTTTGTTAATTGATTTAATTTTAAAACTACGCCCGCTTGTTTGCTAGAAAGGAATTCAGAAAAGTGTTATTAAATTATAATTGTTTATTTTACAGGGACTAATATCAAAATTCTGTTGCACGCAGTTTGTAGAGCGTGCTTTGGCAAGTACACTGCAAAAAACTGGATGAATCTACCTTTAAAAATGGTTTAGATATATCGATTTTAGTAAAATCCTGCATTGGGTATATATTTTTTTTTCAAATCTGGGCACCCAATTTTTTTTTTCCAAAATATTTATTTCTGGTTGAGTTGCTACAGCTATGAGCTCTTTACATACAAAAAATTAGTATTTTACACCAAATAGGAAAAAAGTTAAAAAAAAATACCATCCTCTCCTCTTAAGGTACATGTACACCTTCACATACAAAAAATTTTGTTTTGTATAATTTTGCTCTGTAAAATTTGTATAGAATTGAGAATGGTACCAGAAAGAGAATGAAGTGAACAGATCCCTTGAAATAATGTCTAAATTGTTTTTAAAAATTATTTTGTTTATAATTTTGACATGAAACTTGAAACATGATAGCTCATGCAGTTTTTAAGATAGAGCCACAGTTTCTTCACTGCTTTATAGTCAAAACTTTTCTTTAGTGCCTGACATAGAGCTACTTTTTATTTTTATTTACATTAATTAAATATTACCATATATGTAACGTACAATAATATTTTATGTTGCATAAATCATGTAAAAAATCCATAGATAATTATTAATTATATTAATGTTATTTTACTCATTGTGAGGCACTGGGGGACATTTCAAGCTTCAAAATGACACCAATATCTTCTTGGTATCACCATATTTGACTGAGATATCATGTTTGAAAGAATTAAATATTCTAAAATTACTATTTACAGGAAATGAGCCACAAACTTTCAGGGCCTAGAAGACTCCATCATTATATGTCACCCCTTAAGCAGCTTCAGGTCGGTCCAGTTTCAGCTTCTTTCTGCCATTCAAATACCTCCGCCTTGTTTTAACTTCAGGTGTTGAATGTTTTTTTTTTTTTTTGGCATTTTTGTCACTATTTCCATAGATGCAACAAATCCTGTGATGGTGTTTGTCCCAGGGTTTATGCCCATCCTTCTCCGAATTGTAATTTCTAGTTTTCGACTCTTATTAAAACATCACTGACACACGAATTTACAGTTTTATGACTAACAGTAAAAGATTATAAATTACTTCATTAAGTAAAAAAGTTTTTTCAATCTAATGATCATGCCCAGATTTCTATTCATCTATATCTATCTATTTTGGGACTATAAAAAAGTTTATTTTACAAGCAATGCTGGACGAGGGGATTGACTGCTACGAAGATCACTCCAAAAGTAATGCACTCCAAAAGTAGTCTAAGTAACCGTGGCTGATGATGCAGCATTTTGGGACTAAAGTTCAAAAAAAACATTAATTTTGAAATCAAAAATGTAGATATATGGCAAAGACAGCAAGGAACATTGTAAGGACCACGATAAGGACAAAGATCAGGATCATGTTAGATACAAGAAACACGACAAACACCAAGACAAGGATTATGCCACGACATAGACCACCATAAGGATTAAAAGGACCAGGACCATTAGAAAGACAACAAGGACCACGATAAGGATCAATATCAGCACCATGATAATATACTACGACAAGAAACACGACAAGCATCACAAGGATTATGATAAATACCACGATATGGATCACGATAAGGACTTCGAAATTTAGCAATTTAAGAGCATTGACAAAGACAATAAATACTTATTAAGGACCAGAAAAAGAATGACGAGTGTATAACAGAAAATAGTCAAGTGAATGTCTCTGGTCCAGAGCCGGCTAAGGACTTAGTAAATAAAGTGATAGATGAATTAGAGGAGTGGAACAGGAAGTTCAATTGCAAGTACATAAGATGAGTTAATGAAAATAGGTAAAGAGTACTGTATGGTGGAGGAGGCTAGCGAGGACGACGAAGTATAATATGTAGAAAATTAGTGAGATCGGAATATGAAAGCTACGCATGAAACAGACAAAAATCGAGCCTATTGATAGTGGTGTAATATGTTTTAGTAACAAGTATTATTAGAAACAGTGTGTCCTCGATATAGTCTAAGTGATCTGAAAATCAAGAACAGAGTGATAAAGTGTCAATTGTGAATGAACTAGAGAAGTGTAATAGGAATTATGTAAAACGATAAAGAATCCAAAATTTCCTTCCGTTGCTTCTCAAGAAGAATTTAGTGCAGTTGCTCTTGATGCCTCACTTTGATTACTGTGACACTCTCTACACTGACCTTAACATGAGACTGACAGACTAAAGCGTGTTCATAATGCATGCGTTCGATTTATTTGCAATGTCTGTAAATCTGACCGTATCACACCTTCACTAAATATGCTGTCCTGGGTCTGACTCAAAGAGCGAAGAACTATTCACTCTCTCAATTTACTCTTCAATATTCTTCAAACCTCTAACCCTAGCTACATAGCTTTTCGTTTTCAACATTTGTCCTCATATCACGAAATAGACACTTCCTCACAACACCATATCACACTCTCCATTCCTAAACACAGAACATCCTTCTACTCTTCATCTTTCACCGTCTCTGCAGCTCATCTCTGGAACTCTCTACCACAACATGTCAGAGACTGTCGGACATTGTCTAGTTTCAAAAATAAATTAAAATTGCACTTTTTGAATTAGATTCCTTTCAGTTATAAGCCCTTTTTCTGCCATAGTTTTGAAAAAATACAGGCTATGTATGTCTTTTTCCTTCTTTTCCCCTTTTTGTTCTCTTTATCAGCTGATGAACTTATTATCATAGCCTTTTTATCGTGAATTTTATTTAATTTTCGTATTTCTTTTCTTTTTTATTATTATTTTATTACATTCCATTTTGATATATTCTTCCTTACGTTTTTCCATATTAACCAGTTATACTAAATGAATTGCTTTCACTATATTCCAATGTATTTTACTTCCTTTTTTGATTATGGTATTATTTTCATGTTGTTTAGTGTCGATTTTATTATGCTATTATTATTATTATTATTTTTTTGTAATATGATAGTATTCTGTTCTTTAACTTTTTGTTAAATTTTAACTACTTGTATACTTTGTGACCTGGTAGAGAGTAAGAGAAGGCCCTATGGCCTTAACTCCGCCAGTATAAATAAAGAATTATTATTATAATGAAAATAAGTGAGGAGTATGGCGGGGGAGGCTAGTTAGGATAGTGAAGTATAACATGTAGGAAATTAGTGGGATCTGAAAATAAATGTAGCAAGAAACAGACACAATAACGAACATATTGGACAATGGTGTAGCACGTTTTAGTAATAAGTATTATTGTAACATGGTGTGTACGATATAAGTGTACTGCAAAGCAAGAACAGAATCGTAAAAGTGTACATTTTTAATGATCAAAATTAAGTTGTTGGGATTTAATGGGAGAATACTGATCAATTTAAATGGGGTTGAATCAAGTATAAGAGCGTCTATAAAAGGTATACCTGTAACGAATGTAATTGTGGCACCGGATACAAAAATTGTGAGATCTACATTAAAGTAAATAAATAAATTTAGCCTGCTAGATCCAGTAAGGGCAAGGGTCTCCTGATTGACAGGGCTTGGCTCAGTAGACTTCACTTGTTAGGTGAGCCGATCCTAAGGAGTGTTCTATGTACACAAACACTATATGCACTTGTAAGATTCACACCACACTACACACTGAGGACGGTGGCTTCTAGATTTCTCCATAGCTGTCTGTCTCTTGTACTGCTCGTCCAATGTGCTCCTGCCTTCTTCTTGAAGAAATCGTCCCATCTAGTTGTCTGGCGTCCCACTCTTCTTCTGCCGATCCTGGGATCCCACAATGTCAGTCTGTGCGTCCATCGTCTGTGGTCCATCTTACCACGTGCCCTCCCCATTTCCACTTCAGCCTTTTGGCGGTGTTTAGGACGTCTTTCATGCCGGTACGGTTGCGTAGCTCCTCGTTCCTTAATTTGTTCCTCAGAGAAAGTTGCAGGATTTTTCTTTCCGTACTGCATTGGCAGGTTTGAAGCATACGCCTCCGTCTTGATGTTAGGGACCAGGTTTGGCATCCATACAATAGGACTGGTAATACACATTTTTCCAGGGTCTCAACCTTTAAGCTTAGCTTCTGGAATTTGTCTGTAAGTATGAACTTTAGAGACCAAACTTCTTCCATGCCATACTGTTTCGTCTCTTTATTTCTTTCTCTGAATTGCTGGAGAAGGACAGGTTCTGACACAGGTAGGCAGGTCCACATTACATGATTGTAAATGATGACATCAAATATATCATAATCATTTTTTATTTTACGACGCTTTATCAACATCTTAGGTTATTTAGCGTCTGAATGAGATGAAGGTGATAATGCCGGTGAAATGAGTCCAGAGTCCAGCACCGAAAGTTACCCAGCATTTGCTCATATTGGGTTGAGGGAAAACCCCGGAAAAAACCTCAAACAGATAACTTGCCCCGATCGGGAATCGAACCCGGGCCACCTGGTTTCGCGGCCAGACGCCCTAGTCGTTACTCCACAGGTGTGGACATATCATAATCATATTAAGGACCATGACAAAAGCAGCAAGAAAGACGAAAAGGACTATTACAATGCCAATCATGAACACAATAAAGACAACACAGATAACGATAAGGGATATGTCAAAGACAACAAGGACCACGACAAAATAATAAGGATCACGATAAGGACCATGACAAGGAAAACAAGAACCAATATAAGAAAGGCGATGTGGATAAAGACAAGGGCCACGATAATAATTACGAATTAAGGAAAAAGGTTCATGATAAAGAGTCACAACATGAACCATGATAAGGACCATGATAAGGAACACAAGGACAAGTATTACGATAAGAAACATGACAAAGACAACAGTGACCACGATAAGAACCATGGCAACTATTTTAAAAGGAACTCTGAAACTCACAACCATAACACAAGAACTGCCAACAATTTGCGTATAAACTGTCATACCATTACCAAGAGTCTCAACAGTACTTCTCATACAGGTATCTTATTATACAACAATATACCTGGGGATATTAAACATTTAAATTATAAAGGTTTCAAAACCAGGGTAAAATCTATTCTGCTCCAGTCCATACCGTTCAAAATCACTGATTTCTTGAATTAAAGCTATAAAGCAAAATACCTACCTTCATTACTGTTTCACATAATTTTCTCTCCAAACAATATTAATATTGTTTTTACCTAATCTCTGTTAATTAATTTATTTACAGTCTTACTAATAAACAGTGTATAGTTTTTATATGAGACTTATGCAGAGTGAGACAGAAAACTTTACTAATAAACCATGCATAAGCAATCGATGTATAAACAGGCTGTAACTATACAATGGGAATTGCTTTGCAGTAGTTATATACACGAAATCCCTTGTTTAAGCGTTGTATATAGAGAAAAAATGGCCGCCCCTCTAACAGCTGTTCGTATCGAATGTCATTTTATTATGATCCTTGCCGTGTAACCACAGAAGAACAAATCAAAGAGCACAAAATGATATTGCTGTAGCTTGTACTCTTTGACCAAAATATAGTGTGGTAATCGATTAGAGCCAGTTGTACTATCGATACTTAACACGCCACACTAGAGCGCTCTACTGGATGCAATAGAGAACCTCAGATATTCTATTACCTTTCGTAATGAAATAATGACGAAACTATGACGCAGCTGTGTAACAGTTATACTGTTATACACGACGTATGTAGTGATTATTAGTAAGGAATTAACACACAACATATAAACGAGCTACTCATTATATAAGTATAAAACAGTTAAACGTCTGTATATAGAGTTTTTATTAGTAAGACCGTTAATGTCTTGTAAACGGAAAATGTATTATATATCTTGTTATTTATTGTGTCTTTTGATAGTTTCACTATTCTTTGGAAAACTTAAGAGTGCTAAAATTAAATTCATACCAGAAATCAATTAAATTCATACTAGAAATCTTATTTGTGTGTGTATGTGTGTGAGTCAGTGTGTGTGTATTTTTTGCGTTTGTATTTTGTATTTGTATCTAATGACGAACCTATAATCTGTAATAGATTGTACAGGGAATGAATAAATACAATACAATTAGAAGATCTATGACGACGATCACGATAAGGACCATGACATGGACCACAGAATAATCACCATAAGGACTTCGTCGAAGACAAGGATGATGTAACACCCATGACAACAACAAAACTAAGACAAAAGCACGATAAGAATAACGACATGGGTCACGAGAAACACTATGATAAGTATCACAATAAAGGCCATGACAAACAGTACGATAAGGTACATAAAGACCAAGACAGCGATAAGGACTATGCGAAGGAGAATACAGAGCACTATAAGAATCACGATAACTACCGGGCAGAAAGAATAAATAATAAGGGATGTGGAGGCTAATCCCCAAAGAACACTAACGCGTAAGGGGAAAGGGTATGGTTGACCAACTGGGGAATAATCGAAAAGAAAGAAGGTTTGAATGGCAAGATTCAGTGTGGTTTGCATTGATGCAAAGAGAAATACATTCGTAATTCAACATTTGATGAGTCAAAAATTGTTATAATGAAATTTGTTGTAAATTATAATTGAAGCGGTTATTGCAGAAAGGGCATGAGTCATAAAAAGAAAACTTTTCAGGAAGAGGCAAAAAAAAAATTTTTTAGTATAATTATGTAAGACTGATATTAGGAGAAAATAATTTCAACAATTGTATTCAGTTGGGAATATTTTCACTGTTTCATTTTAATTGAGACTTTCTAGTTGCTGAGAAATTTGAGTGACTCATGACCATTCTTCAATGAACATTTTTTTGTTAGATTGTTCTAGAGGATTAAGGTGGTCTATATTAAATAATTTATTTAATAATGTGTCAGTGTGCTAGATAAACTTGTTACAATGTAATTTTATATTACTTCTATTACATTAAATCAATACATCAAAATTTTCAGTACAACCTGAAACAGATGTTTAGGTGAAAATGAATCTTGTATTATTTTACAATTCTTGCTTTCAGATAAAGCTTCCTGTGAAACAGACTTGAATAAATTCAAGGGAAAAATTGTCCCGGGCTGAGTATCAATCCCGAAACCTTTGGCTTAGCGCACCAACGCTCTGCCGACTGAGCTATCCAGGAACTTCACTTGACACCATCTCAATTTTTCCCCTTTTTATCCACATAACTCGAGCGGGCTGACAAGATGCCAGAAACCCACATTGAGTGCACACAAACTTTGTGTGGTTTTAAATCAACGTACCTACTGTACAGTAACGTATATATTAAGGAAATCTAGCTTTCAGGGACGTTAACAGAAAACCACAGTTTCAAGTCACATAGAGTTTGTGTGCATTCGATGGGGTTTCTAGCATCTTGTCAGCCCACTCGAGTTATGTGGATAAAAAAGGAAAAAAATTGACTATCGGGTAAAGTTACTCTGTCGATATAGAGTTGGTGTGCTAAGCCGAAGGTCCTGGGATCGATATCGGGCCCCGAAAGAATTTTTTCTTGTATTACTTGTCGGTAATGTTTATTTTACAATGTTCTAATGCTTCTGATCATAATCTATATCACAACCTGTTACTGTGGGGCATGCTGCAAGTTTTTCATAAAACTTAAGATATTCTGCAGCAATATATTGTTTAACTTTAGCTAAATCCTTAACTCCTTGGGGCTAATTGGCACCTACCCTCCAGGGCAACAAAGCTCTGTTGGCAAAGTTGGCAAGTTTCAAGTAACTAATCAGTAGAAGTCGAAAGGTAGTCAGAAAAGTATCCCCCATCCACCAGAATATGTCGTTTCCATTCCATGACTACAGAAGCAATTTTACAAGATGGGGCTCCTCCCCACTATGCACGGGATATTCGAAGTGTTTCCTAACAGGTGGATCTGTCGTGAAGGTCCAATTGCTTTGCAGCCACAATCTCCAGACTGGATTTCCTTTTATGGAGATTTGTAAAGGATCGAGTGTTTGCAGATTAACGTCCCACATATCCCAAATTTAGTAGAAAGAATGGTGCAAATGATATAGATGGTTACTCCTGAACTACTTTCGCTTGCGTTTATGGATTCTTCACAGTGGGAGCCATGTTAAGAACTGTGAGCAATAAAAGTAGTGTGTCAGGTCAGTGTAATTTATCGTAATTTGAGACTATTTTATCCTAACCATGTTTTAAATTTCATAGCGATAGTTTGTGTCATCTATACAGAGAAAAGTTGAGATCTCTGGCCGACAAAAATGTAACGAAATCGAAATGTTTTTACTAGCAGAGTAACATAAACAAATATTGCAAAAGTAAGTCAATTTTTAGCAAGATCAGTTACATATGAAATACCCTATATATTGAGGCGTCCATATGGATAAGCAAATCCATATATTATACAAAAGACTATATTATACAACAGGAACATTTACACCCTATACAATCATTAATAGAAGCTGTTAAATACTGGAAGAAGAACCGAAACAAGCACACTACACTCACCTCTCAAGCAAAACTTCATCCTCCTTTGAAGATATATCCACTTTCTCTTCCTGCTGAACTTTGTCTTGATCGAACGAATCTTCCTGGAAAGGCGAACAAATAATGAAGGCAAACTTAGTCGACCAAGTGGGTAATTTGTTTCCTATGTCACACATGAAATTCCTAACAAGTTCAGTCTCGTTTTTCAGTAAGGTTGTAATGACTTTTATACAAAATCGAAGTCTTTTCTCGAAAAACTTTTCATTCTCGACCTTCATGTATATCTCCTTAAATTCAGGTTTATTTCCCTCTATGAAATGCACTGGAATCAAAGTTTGATCATTGAAAATATGTCCACATGTAGAAAAGTCCTGCAGTTTGTACAACCACATTTTGCTACAATATTTGAGGTAAAGGTACAGGAAATTGTTAAAGATCTAATACATTTCGCCGAAAAATCATTGTTGAAAGGTTTATTTCTCCGAAAGCAACCTCTGTAACACGATTTCTTGTTTTTAGAATAATATACCAGAACAAAATCGTTTCCCTAGACACATGAGAGAGTTACCATAAAATATGCCTAATATAGATTATTATTATTATTATATCGCATTTAGAAGATGCAAAATTCGAAATTGATCGAGATACGAAACTTCACATATGTTGCCACTCTACAAGAAGTGTTAGTATTTCAATATACCGAATCCATGGCAGATTAAAATCATTTTAGATTACAGATCATACCAAACATTCTAAATGCAGACTTTAGAATAATAATAATAATAATAATAATAATAATAATAATAATAATAATAATAGTTATTAATATCACCGTTATTATTAATCACAATAAAAATAGTATTATTATTATTATTATTATTATTATTATTATTACTAAAAATATTATTTTAAGCGCTATAAGCTATGAATGTCCACGGCTGATAGTCTACAATATAGTATTACTGCATCCCATCTTGATGAACAGTTTTGCAGTTATCATGAATTTCTAAAATTTGTAGGTCGTGTTTCAGATTGTGAAAATATGTAAGCCAAGGCTTATTTTATAATTGAAAATCTCACCAGTATAAGGGTCTAGTCAACAATTCTATAATAGCGGTTGCAGGGGAAGGTAAAATAATTTCAAGGGAAATTTCGTAGTAAAACCATTTTGACTATTCAACGATACAGTTTTAATCAGCAATTGGATGAAAAATAAATTGTTATAAAATAAATGCTTCAAAATTACTTTTTTCACCCAAGACATACATTTCATTAATTTGATGTTATAGCTTGCTTCCCAAGAGGTCTTCAATTAGCACAAGAAGTAATTTCGGAATATGGGACATGCATTGTGACACAAAAGAAACGTCGTCAACAGCAGGTGTCATTCTCACAAATTTGTTTCTAAGATAATAAAACGACACTTTTATAACGCAAACTGTATCATTATTTTCTTCCAAACTAACTCCTTTGGACAGTTTGGTAACATTCAAATCTTTTCCTGAATTTTGAATAAACCTATATATGAGTCTCAACATTAATTTCTATTTCTATAAGAACAACCATATAATGTAAATAAACAATGAAACCCTGTTGTTATGTTTATTTTCTCCATGCTTTCGAGCTCATCTTTCTGTTGCACATAATGAATATGCATTTGCGCAATATTATTATTTTTTTTATATTAGAAAATACGCTGTTTAAAAGAGACAACAATTTGTAGCATTCCACCGAGATTGTTAATGGCTATGATATACTTAATCAAAACACTGTAGATCCTTATGGATATTGATACTGAAACACTTACATCAACTTCACACTTCACCGTAGCAAAGATGAAAGGCAATGAAGTGCTTTCAAGCTCAGACTTCATTAT
The DNA here is from genome assembly GCA_025594305.2 of Periplaneta americana. NCBI lineage: Eukaryota > Metazoa > Arthropoda > Insecta > Blattodea > Blattidae > Periplaneta > Periplaneta americana. Next base: position 8,242,100 of record JAJSOF020000041.1, on the reverse strand, counting down.
AGCAGAGCCAACAGGCTCTGAAGTGTCTTCAACTTTTATCTCAGATGTGAGATCATAACTGCGGTCCACGGATTCTGTTTTGATGCCTGCCACTTGGAGATGCGATAAATTCCCTTCCTACAAAGCATGAAGATATCATAAATAAATTAATTTAGTTACATTCAAGTTGACCACGTTGGTAACAGTTATCAATCACGTTCTGTATGCTAGTCACAGGTTAATTCTTTAAACAGAAGCTAGAAATGACAGATGAAAATTAAAGGCAGAATAGAAAGATGACTTTTTGGATATAAACAAAGATAGATAACAATGTGTTTTGCTCTGAAGATAATATATGTAAAAGAATCTGATTTACATTCTACACCATGGGTACAAATATATTTCGAAATATTTATTTTATTACTGAAGACAATACAAAACTGGTATTATAAGAAACATAGCAAAAGAAACAAATATTAGAAATACCTAACCTCAAGGTTCTCCATCATAGTGCGTGCTTTCAAAATCCTCGTAAGAATAACTTAATATATCTCAAATTTAACATTGTACACTTCTTCTACCTCAACACTAGAAACCCAATACTATTGCAGAAGAATAAACAACATATTCTGCACTAAAATATTTGCAACAAAATAGCAGTACGAAATAGTTAAATCCCTTATAATGAAGGGAATTCTTCAGCAAACTTGAATATACATACACACATATATATATATATATATATATATATATATATATATATATATATATATATATATATAGGGCGATCCGTTTGCGTATGGATAAAATAAAACATTGTAAAACAATTACTACTGAACTTGATTTGTGGAAACTATGTGCATACAACACTGAAGGATGGGAGATTCCTCAGAACTCAACATGACCCCCATTGCGCACCCTGCACAACTCATAATGGTGATGCAATTCAGCTCATGCCCGTTGTAACATAAGAGGGGTGATTTGTTGAAAAGCTTGAGTAATTTTTACTCTCAGATCATCAATGTTCCTGGGTTTCTGTGAAAAGACGATGTCTTTAACAAAATCCTACACGAAGAAGTCAGAAGGGGTTAGATCTCGGGAGTTTGCGGATCAAGACAAGCTATAGCTGCTTCTCGTATTGGGTTTCGCCTGCGACCTCCTGCTTGTTTTTTTTAAATAGAACCTGTTTCTAGAAATGTTCGATACCGCAACATTATGACATCGTATTTAGGTACATTAAGTACACCATACTCACGTCGAAATTCCCTTTGAACTCATTTAACACACTCAAATTTACATACAAAAGAACACAATGTGCCTGCTGTTGATTTGTAGTAGCATTATCATAATCTACGACTTTCATTTCTCCTTTAAAATTATGCATTCTTGATTGTCACATATGAAAACTCTCATCTTTTAATCATAAAACAACCACCAAAAAATTGTTCCTACTAACATAATAGCTTTACAAGGTCAATGTAGAGTATCCACCGCCCACTGAACGAATTTTGGTTAAACGAGCTTTGAGCAACTTCCGCCGATTTTGGAATAGACACCGACGCACTTAGCTTAGGTTATTTAGGCTTTTATTATCCCGTCAAGATGGTTTAGGATTAGTGTAAAACTGGCCTATGTCTCCTATAGTGGGCAGGACATAAGTAACATTCAGCCTTTATAATAATAAATTAATATTATCCATACCCAAACGCATCAGGCTGTATATATAAATCAACATCTGCATTGTTCAATTTTTTAAATAGTACCAATTATTATAGGCGTATCACTTCTAATGATATTCTCTATAAAAGCATTATCAATATAAGTATAAAATGAACAACATTCATGCTTTTCCTTTTACACCCTGCAACATTACCATTACTGTCAATTATGAAAAAAATAATTCGATTAATGCCTGATCACTCTTGAACTTGGTCCTTATTTCAAATCTACATTTATCCTGCTTGGTAATTTTCTTATTCAGCAGCATTTCTAATAACTTTGACAAAAGCAAAATTGAATAAACTCTCACCCACGTCTCTGGAGTACAGTTAAATAGTAATGCGCATCAATATATGGACTTCAATAATAGAATAAGATAGCCCATTTACTCAGTATATGTCCAAGTTGTCGCATACTGCAACTGTTACACAAACAAATAAACAAATTACACAGCAAACCTTTTCAGATTACCTCTGATAAAGTCGTGTTCTCTCTTATTTCGGATGTATTATCATGTGGTTGTAAGTCTAACGGGTCAACTCCAGGTTCCATCTTGATCTCATCCATCACAACTGAAAGAAGTTCAGGAATTAAAAGTGATTCACAGAAACTGAGATACGCAGAAAAACTCTTAAGTTGCTATGACATGCTTAATCTTAAATTTGTAAACATATCACTAAGTAGTAACAACGTCATATAGAAATATGAGGTAGTTTAGTACAGGTGTTATTATGACGAAAAGTCAACTAATGTCTAGTTCATGTACAATGTACGACTATTATACTTAGAGTACATAAATCTTTCTATAAAAGTAGGTACCATATACTATAATGAATCATAATATAAGTTCTCATAAATGAAAATAATAATTGAGTTCATTATCTACTTTTTATGATTAAACATATCAATTCATTTACAAAAACAATGACTAGGCCTATATGATTAGACTAAGAGTTTAACGAAAGTGGCATACCTTATTTGTACAATAATGGATGAGGCAGGAAATGGACATGGTTGTACGAAATCGATTTATCATAAAACACCCACATTTTATACTCGCACAATGAAAAATTGTGATAATACCATATTAATCTCTGGTTTATGACAAACTAATCTTGTCCGCAAGTAGGCCTACATATAAAACAATATAACATCTTTACAGAAAAAAAAATATACCATCTGCCTTTGCCAGAATCATCAAGAAACGCCAAATAAATAGCTAGCCGCTGACGGTAAAATTCTGACTTTGCAACACTGATCCACTGGCGTTGGCTAACTTTCAATTGCCGTTTTTTCTTTTTTAGTTTTAAGATGTTTTATTAAAAGTACCAGGTCTCTTGGACCCTTGCCTTTTACAAAAATATGATTTTATAAATTGAAGTGTAAATAGGTTTTGTTAAAGAAAGTTGATTACTAAGACTGTCAAAGACGGAAGTATTTTGTTTGAATTTATGTTATGTCTCTTAGTAAAGGGTTGGCATGATGAAGTAACTTGTTCCTGTATGTAGTCTGTAGATCTTGAATATAAGCAACCAGGAAAGGTATATGAAGTTCACTGTAGAGTTTGACATTGTTCGTGAGGTAGTGTGCACCAGTGATTGTTCTGCAGACAGCTCTTTGAATTCCTTCCAGACTCTTCAGGTGGCGAGGGTGAGCTTGGCCCCATATCTCACAGCAGTAGTGGATGTATGATCTGATGACTGATGTGTACAGCAGGACTTTTGCTTTCCTTGAAGTCAGACTTTTGAAAAGTGGCTAGAGTGCCATGTATCTTTGAAATGCTTTGTCTCTTATATTTTGAATGTGATGCCTGTAAGATAAACGTTTGTCTAGAAGTACTGCAAGATATTTCACTGATGTGGTAAAAGGTATTATTTGATTCTGAATACTCAGTTGGTCTATAATCCTGGGAAAACGTTTAGTAAAGACCATCAATTGAGATTTTTCGCCGTTTACTTTTAACCTCCATTTGGTTGACCATTGTGTTAATAAATTTAGGGCATTTTGCATGTTGACACAAGCTGCATGAATATTAAAATGTCTGGTAAATATGCCAGTGTCATCAGCATAGAGACTATGGAGGCAGTCCGGCATTGTAGGCATATCCTGGACATAAATGGAGTAAAGAACAGGTGCAAGAACAGATCCTTGAGGAACGCCTGCTTCGATGTTTCTGGAGGTAGAGAGGGCTGCTCCTATTCGAACTTGAAATGTACAATTTTGAAGGCAGTCAGCTAGCAGATGAATGTAAATATCAGGGAAGTTTAATTGATGTAGTTTGTATATCAGGCCATTGTCCCATACCTTATCAAACGCCTGTTCAAAGTCCAGAAAGGTAGCAACTGTATGGCTATGTTGTTGAAAGCCATGTTGTATAAAAGATGTCAATCTAAACGAAGCATCTGTGGTACTATGAAGACTCTTAAAACCAAATTGAAAGTGATTTATCCTTCCAGGTGAGTCTAAGATTGGACTGAAGCGATTTAATATTAAACGTTCAAAAATTTTACTTAGAAAGTTCAGCAGACTTATTGGCCTGTAGTTATGGGGATTTATTGGGTCTTTACCAGGCTTAGAAATAGCTATGATGTGAGCTGTTTTCCAAGTTAGAGGAAAATAGTGATAGCGTAGGCATAAATTAAATATTTTAGTGATGTGTGTCAGTGCACGGTTAGGTAGTCGTTTCAGTGCTTCCGTACTGATTGAATCTGGGCCTGGTGCTTTGTTATTTGGTAAGTTCTTAATTATAATTTTAACTTCCTTAGGGCCTACATGAGGTATGATCTTCGATGGAGGTCTAGTAAGTATTTGTTTTACTTGCTGAGTAACAGCCATTCAATTGCCGTATGAGCACTCGATTTTAGTGGGGAAAAAAAAAAAAAAGAAATGGACAATTGAATGCGTTTCGTTCACTCTTGCAAGCATTGCTTGAATGTTTAAAGTTAAAAGAAAAGTTGAACCGTGCATCTATACGGATGGATTATCCATGTGCTTACGCATGAAATCTGGGGAGAATATTGAATCAAGCTGAAAACGAACGTTCAATTAAAAAGCATGCAGATTTTCTGTCTACATGGTGCGTCGTTTGGAACGTTGTCTTCACTACGTATATATAATAATCCACACCTGCTCAAATAACGTTTAACGCGTCTGGCTGCAAAATCAGGTGGCCTGGTTTCGATTCCCGGTAGGACCAATTTACCTGGTTGAGGTTTCTTCCGGGGTTTTCCCTCAACTAAATAAGAGCAAATGCTGCGTAACTTTGGGTGCTGGTCTCCGAAATCACATCACCGGCATTATCACCTTCATCTCATTCTGACGCTAAATAACGTAAGATGTTAATAAAGCGTCATAAAATAAATTAGTGTATGTATATATATATATATATATATATGTGTGTGTGTGTGTGTGTGTGTGTGTATAAGCTGAAAAAAAAGTAGATCGGTGTAGATGTATCTTCACTCATATTCACCTATTTCTCCTCTCGTTTGGTTCGAGATTCGTCACGATATGGTTACTAATGCTGGCCCAGTTTGCTTACCTGAATTGTAGAGTTTACCGTAAGTTATACTCCGAAACTGCAGACATTAAACGACCTGCACCCACACAAGACGACAGCAGTTGAGCCGTACAGATCTATAATGCCGTGAAAACGATGGACGAAACCAACGAGCACAGAATTCTGTGCTCGTTGGACGAAACGGTGGGGCTCATTGCTTTAGAGATACGAACACTATTGCCAATTTAGTGATTTTGTTGCTAAATCTAGCTATTTTTAACTGTTTTTCGGTGATAATCTTTTGAATGTTTGTTATTGCTTTAATAGGGATTTAGCGACCTCTTCAACACCCGCTAACCACAAAAGTATCATTTTATTTATCGATAATAAGAAATCTAGCAACTTTTTAGCCTCGCTGTCCTCCGCGGCAAATATCCCTCATATGAATTTCAGCGACTTCACAACTCCCGCCAATCAAAGGACCGCAGCGTTAACTAATTATGGGATATCGAATCAAAGGGATCTTTGGCGGTTGGTTATTTATCCAATTCTGAAATTCAGTAGCTTGCCAGAAATAATGAGAATGCATTTTATAGGCACTTATGTCCGAAAAAAAACCGTACTTTTAGGTCAAACCATTTCCTCCATAGAATTATTACAAGGGTACGGGTTCTAGCGCACTGTTCGATCATTCTGAAAGAATATTGGTATTGTTTGGAACGCATACGTCACTCAAGATACGGAGATAAAAAAAAACATATGATCATGCTAGTTCAGTAAAGCAAATGGAAGTGATAAAATAGAGACAAAAGTTAGTGTTTCACGAAGAACACGCACAATTGATATTGTAAATTTTATTAGTAACAACAATGTAATTTATTCGTCACAACAATAATTCCTTTCTACAATTCACCTTAAACGCTCTCGTCAACAATTGGATTTTCACTTAACACAGTATTCGTTATAGCACTCCACCGACGACAATGACAATTTACTTGGACTAGTACGAACAACAATGAACTGTTAATCTTAACTAATATTTACAAAGCACTATTTACAAATCAGAACTATCAGTTCTCAGTTCACAGTTCTTCTATCTCAGTCACTCGAGTTCACAGTATCTCGAACCACAGACCTTCAGAGACAGTTCACTGTATTCGAACTCGGGTCCCTCCAACTGCGGCCACTGCACTCGAACTCAGGTCCCTCCAACTGCGGTCCACTGCACTCGAACTCAGGCCTTCGGATGCTGACGCAGATGCGGACGCGCACTCGAGTCGAACTCCGGCTGGCTTGCTTGCTCTGGCTTACTCACTGACTAAATAACTGAAAACTCTGAAACTCTGTCTAGTTCGCTGGCGCTTCTTCTTTTATAGCAAAATCATAGTTGCGAGAATTTTCTACAGGTGTGTAGAGAATTATCTCGATATCTCTACATCGACAGACTTCTGGAATAGTCGGGAAGGTCGTTCCACATTCACTGCGTTGAGTAGTAGCTGCGCGCGCAGCCTCCCCTCGCGTGTAGGCTCCTTTCCCCTTTCCCCGTGAAGCCCGCGCGATATGCTCAAAGTGCTCCGCGCGATCTTCTCTCTTGCGGGACGCTGGCCGTGAGTTCGAATCTCACGTCGCTGTCACAATATTCACTGTTTACGAGTTTTTTAATATTCCAGCGTTCTTCCTCTTTTAACAAACAAAACACTGAGTCTTGAGTCTGTTGGCATAGCGAAAACGGTTCTTTATATCGCCGTAACACAGAAACCAGTAAAGACTTTCGGTAGCAATAACTTTTTAAAGTAACTTCAATACCGTTGCAACATTTGTTTTACTTTGATCCCTCTCTAAAGTAAAAGAAAGAACGATAAAGTTTGCCGTTTGCCAACTTTTGAAGATGTACTTGTCTCTTTTGAACAGAACACTTCGAAGTTACTATTTTTTCTCTGTGTTTAAAAAAATTGATTTCGAATTTTTTTCTATGTTTTTCTCAGACATTCACCTAACAATCATAAAAATTACAACTGTGATCTGATTTAGTGTCCAATGCTCTGGATTGATTCGGTTTCAAATTGACAGAGATGAGAGAAACGAACGAATGACGATAGTACCACAGTCTACTATATACAGTCGCGAAGGTCAATATGTAGTAAAAATGCAAACATGGGTAGTTGCCCACCACTAGGATCGCTATTATCGCCTCATCATCTCAGATCTCTCTCCTACCAGACGACAAAATATGTTACACTTTCGTTGTCGTGTTCTTTTGGAAAAATTAACACCTTCCTTCCATTATTGAAATATTAAAAGCATAAAGTTAATTCATTATTTTAATGAAGCATATTAAATTCCACCATAAACTCGAAGATACCTGCAAGAAATAAGTTAATATAATTTTTGTTTGTGCAAAACGAACTGAAATGTACTATAATAGCTTCACTCATTCAACATTATAGCGATAATTAACTATGAAACCAATAAATATTAATTTGCATTTCGCTTTACACCAATAATAATGGAAATATGAATTAATGGAGTAACTTACGTGTACCGGTACTTGTAGTGTAGGCTTACGTAGTTAACAAAGTGGGATGAGGTTAAGCAAAATAATCACACCAGAATTGGAAATAAAACGTGATCAATTAATTTTATTGTAACAGACTTTTTCTACGTCTCTAGTAAAGCAACAAATAAAAGTAACAAAAAAATTAACAGCTATAATTAAAAACATATCCTTTGAAAAAAAAAAAAAGTAGACCTAAGCAATAATAATCCCACCAGAATTGAAAATAAAACGTGATCAATAAATTTCATTAAAACAAACTTAGTTTTTTTCTAAGTCTTTAGTGAAATAACACATAAAAATAATAACAAAATTAATAGCTACAATTAAAAATATATCCTCTGAAAAAAAATAGACCTAACCTTTATTTCTCTGGAAATTTAGCAGCATCAGTGACGGAGCTTTAACCGGTATCTAATGTCCTTTCGGCTAGACTGAAACATTTCATTTTGAAATTTAAGGATATAATGTATTCTAACAGTCAAAAAGAACTTCAAACTTAAGAGTTTTGTTTCTGCACAGCATTCTTGTGGAAACCCAGGAACCTTTCTGAATCTTTCGGAAATCGGAAAAAGGATAACTCTGCCCTCTTTCTCTTACTGTTGCTACACTTTATATCACTACAAACGTCTCCTCCTTGTCCCATATTATTATTCCAATTGTTATATTTTTGCCATTAACATTTTCATTACAACAAATAACGAACATTTCATAAGCATCAATGTGAAATACGCAACGAGCTAGCACTTGATAGAAATACGACACAGTCCAAAGTGGACCATGGACAGTCTACTGTTTCTAGTTGCTAACCGCTTGGAGCGCTTTATCACGAGATTTGCAAAAAAAACACCTCAAGCTTCGCGACTGTATATAGTAAACTGTGATAGGACAACATGACTGTGAATTATCGTGTCTGTATAATATATAATTGTATTAACAAAAGCCGCCCTAAACAAGGGTTCAATAGATCGGACTACGAATCAAGTCATATTGAACAATGATTAGAAACAATGTAAGATTACGATAAATGACAACAAAACATAGGAAATCTTTTAAAATAAAAATTTCTAGGGGTACAAATGATTACTAATTATAGCTAAGGATGATTTTAACATATGGGATCCTATGGCATTAATCGTAAATATAATTTGTCACAAATAATTGATTAAAATTTAATTTATTATGTTTCCAATCATCCTTACCTGTACGTCACATATTCCAAACAATATAAAGATACATTTACACTGCTCAAAAAATTGATTTCATAAATCACAGTGGAGCTAATGACAAGAAGGGGTAAGAGATGAAAAACAGAAACCTAAAGAAACTGAAATCAACATTTATTGTAAAGGTACAACCAAATACTGACATAAAAAAGACATTATTTGGGAGAGTAAATTGGCCTGAAAACCTCTGAAATTACAACATCTACACCTGGCTAGTTTGAGTATCGTGTTATTCCACCCCGTACATAACAGCATGCTCCGAATCTTCAGGGATTGCTGTCCAGAAAATGGTAGAGGTGGTTCTGGTCCAGTCTTTTGATACGCCGGAGAAATAACCTTAATATGCACTCCTGTAAACTGTTGTCCGTGTGGATTGACACTTTATCATTCTCACCTCATCAATGTAATTAAGGAAGAAATAAAGTTGTGAATCTTCTACAGGATATCTTGTTGCATTTCACTGCCCATAATTTCGCACGAACGAAAAAGTGGACGTGTATATAAATTTTCCTCTGTCCCCATTAGTAATTTACACATATATTCCTCACAAATTATCTTTGTCCTGCATGTAAGCGTATATGTTTTACAGTGGCGTAGCATGAAATTTTGAGCAGGGGAAGCTAATTCAGGTTGTCTTTCATGCAATATGAGAAAACGTATTACACAAATACAGTCTTAAAATAAGTAGTAGTCAATGTCAAGTCAGCAGTCGAAGATTGGTTGGAACCTCGTAAGTAACACAAATAAGGCATGACCTCAAATGGTACGTAGTAAAATATTATTTCACGGTTTAGGCCTACATATATCTCTAACAAATAGACATGTATACGTATAACATTAGCTCACTCCCTGTCATAGAGGAATCACAATATTAACAGTCAATAGATACAGTACGTAAGTATGCGTCTGTCTTTTGGTTGTGTCCTTCAGTGACAGCAAGAGAGTCGGTCATTTGTTTTTTAGATCACACTTTTGTTCGTAAGTCAGTCTTGATAATAGAACTGTCCTAAAAATTCAAGTAAATCGGTGTCAGGAACTCTTATTTCATACATTATTTATTATATCAGCCACAATGCACACTAACACTTCAACTGAACACAACTGACGAACAGGGATAACTCGGAAACTACTTATTTTCAATGTTAAAGCTAGCTTCTTGCGAGCCTTGCGACCAGGATAGTTTAGTTAGAAAGAGATGGAAAATCTGCGGGGTGGGTTACACAGAAGAATGAGTGTAAGAAACCAGTCTGCTTGGAAGCTGGTTTGTGCAGGCTTCTTGTTTAATGCTGCATCACAAATCATCCTGAGCTGCCGCATCAGAATATTTAACGCGTAAATATAAATTCTATTAAAATTAATAAATAATTTTGTCCATAGACTGACGGTTTATTATGAAATTATTATTAAATGGGGAAGCTGAGCTTTTTAGCTTACACCCACCCTACGCCACTGATGTTTTATTAGGTAAACCTTAAGTGTGAATCACTTTCCACAGTAATCACACTTGAAAGATTTTTCGCCTGTTTCTAGAACTGAATTGTTTTCAGATGTGAAGATTTGGAATAACAATTTCCACAAACATCGCATTTAAATGGCCTCTGGCCTGAATGTAGACGAGATTCGTCTTTAAATATTTTAGATTGTGAGAAAGACATTTCACCGACATCGCATTTATACGGCCTTTCTGTCATTTGTAAGACTGAATGATACTTTAAAGGACCCAACTGTTTCAAACACTTTTCACACAGATCACATTTGAACTCCTTCTGCAGGATGCACGAGTGAGATTTGAGTCCTGCCAAGTGTGAAAAAGATCTTCCACACAGATCGCATTTGAACGGCCTCTCTCCCGTGTGTGTGCGGGTGTGACTTTTTAGATTTCCAGATGCTATGAAACACTTTCCACATACATCGCATTTGAAAGGCCTCTCTCCAGTGTGTATCCGGTTGTGCTGTTTTAATTGAGCTGATCCTGAGACACACTTTCCACAGACATCACATTTGAATGGTCTCGTCCGTGTGTTTAAGCAGGAGTGACGCATTAGATTTCCCGATCGTGAGAAACACTTTCCACAGACATCGCATTTCAGTGACTTTTTCAATGTATGAGTCTTGAAATGACGTTTCAGAGAGTAAACCGTTACAAAAACTTTATTACAGATGTTACACTTATTAGACTCGCTGCTTAAGTCACAAGCAATTGAAGTGTCAAGTTTGTAGCTGCAACACTGTGTTAATTCGTCTTGATCACGAGCAATGGAGTCGCATTCTGAAGAGTGATTCTTTTCGACATTATTGACATTTCTGAAATGAAATTTAACAATCCATACAACTCGTAAAATCAAAGTAAATAAGCATTGACATGATTAAAGAGAAATCGAATAAATTACATTTGAATGCTAGATATTAAAAGTATATTTTCGGTTTTCACTCTCTGCTATATACAGTGTGATTCATGAGAATATACTGCCACATACCGAAGATATTCTGAGATAATAGGCTTAAGGACTTTACTAATAGACTGTAATTATACACAGTATTTAAAGAGTGTAAATCATATTTTGTTATTGAAATGTTATATCAGTGAAGAATATTATGTTGTGTCAGTGAAGTGTGTTGTGTAACTGAAACGTGTTCCTGTCAGTGAAGCTTTATAGTTTATAGTGGCAGTGCAAAGTATTTGAACAGTGAAATGTTTTTGAAGTGTTAGTGAAATCAGGATAGAATCAGTGAAATCTGTCGTAGTTCCAGTGCAGTGAGTGAGTTGACAGCGAAATGAGTGTAATGTTGAAAGGTACTTGTGAAGATATGAACATATCACACTCGTGTTTTAGTTCGAACTTAGGTTTAAGATACAAATTAGATTTTTTTAATGTTATTTTAAGTGATCGTGCTTCATTTAATTTAGGAATTTCCCTGTTATTATTATTATTATTATTATTATTATTATTATTATTATTATTATTATTATTATTATATTAGAAATTATTGTTAGTATTAATTATTAGTATTATTATTAGTTGTATTTTTAATTAATGAGTTTATTATTGTCCTTATTGAGTGTAATTAGTTACCATTGCCATCGGGTATATACCTACTGCAGTGTGAATAAATACATACGTACATAAAAATTTGATATAACCATGTATCCTAATGAGAACATTTTCAGAGTTACACTAATTTGAAGTTGTCAGTAAAAAACTTACTTCTTAAGTCTTAAGGGTAAAAGAACAGTGAAGGAAGTAAGACGGTATGCGGCAGTTTGGAATAACGCCACTGGTTTCCATGGCTATAAAACATACCGTTAGTGAAAAATGACACACAGTCACACTAAAAAAACGTGATCCGTAAAAATTTGTTTATACATTTCTTCACAGCAAAGAGTACTACTATCCAGGGGAGTGAAACAGAGAGAACAGTTTCTGGTAGCAAGACTGGGCAGGCTCTTGTTCGTTGCCAGATCATCAGATGCGCTAAAAGGTTCAAAGGTATTTTCTGACTGGATGCTAGTGGGAACCACTGCTGTATACGATATATATCACGTAGGAAATAGAAAGACACACACAACAAATCAATATTTGAGGATAAAAATTAGCTCCGGCGCCGGGGATGGAACCCGGGTCCTCGTTTCTACGTACCAAGCTCTCTGACCAATGAGCTACACAAATTCAATCCACAGCACTGGCTCAGACTCCCCTCCTTCAAAGTTTCCCTTTTGGCCTGACTCCAAGCTAGGCATATATGTTGACGCTTTATGTCCATGTCTACTACCATTATACAAGGGGCACACTCAACTGAGTGACTGTTTGGCCGGGATTGCGCAGTTCAGTTCACAGTGATCTGTACAGAAATATGCAATGCTAGTGGAGAGTTCGGTCCGGTGATGTGGATTGAATTCGGCATAGCTTTGTGGTCAGAGCGCTTGGTACATAGAACCAAAGACACGGGTTTGAGGCCCAGCGCCGCAGCGAATTTTTCTCCTCAAATATTAATTATCAATATTACAGATATTCTGCAGGACGAATTAATAATTACACAAATAAGTGAAAATTCTATCAGAAAACCCTTACTTTATTTATACTTGTTCTGATGAAAGCTTCACTTATTATCTTAATTAAATAACATAAACACACAAAAATCATACTCATTTTTAAAACCTCCATAAGTTGATCAACAAAATCACAAATATCGCATTCAAATGTTCAAATTTTAAGCTTCACAGCCAGACCTAGAGAAGCGCACAATTGCTATCATAACTCAAAATCTGCTTAAAATCAAGTTTTCGATGAGAAAGTGATTTGGGTCAATTAATTGACTGCGTTGTCAATCATTAAAATGCATAAGAATGGTGTGTAATACTGAAAAAATCGAAGAGCAGATACAGATTTGTTTCGAGATAATATCTTCTATTCATATTTATTTTAAAATTAGCGCTTATGCATAGCAGATATAAAGTAATTGTAATGGTGCAAAACATTTTTTGAGCTGTGGGCAAAATTCGCTGGAAATAGAGGATGTAAAATTAAAAGAAAACATTTATTGTAAACGTCATGTTTAAAATTGCATAGCATGTGGTATAAATACTTTTATTTTATTCGAACATATGCCAACGAAAACTGAATTCTAGTACTTCACCAATTTGTTACAATCCAAATTACAAATGTCAAACACTGTTCTTCTATAAGAAGGACCGTGAGTAAGATAGTCCAAAGTCACACTTTGAACAAAAAAAAAACTTTCTGTATGACTTCATTTCTTACACGTGTCGAAAAACTACCAGTAAAATATTGTAAAAATTACTCAATAAATGACGTAACTATACGTAGGAGAAATGTCTTTAATACGCACTCTTATAAAATTTTTTTTTGGCGGATTATGACTATCATTCTCACTACTTCAATGTAATTAATTAAGAAATAAAGTTCTGAATCTTCTTCGGGATATCCTGTTGCATAACCTGGGTGTGAATTAAGATTTCTGATGAGGGGGGGATAGAATCTCAGATAGAAAAAACCAGATATAAAATTATTATTATCGTCATTGAAATAAACACATTACTACTGCTATTATTATTATTATTATTATTATTATTATTATTATTATTATTTTCTATCTCTCGCTTCCATTATAGCCTGCTCTTCAGGAATATTTTGAATGCCAAATGTTTCTACAATGCAAAACAAAATAGGCCTAATAGTATGAGACCTCTTTTCATGGTGAGGTTATGACTGTACATGAACTAGAGACAGTAGATGTATTGCTTACCGGCGTGAAAATATATATTACCGGTATCAAAACAATAATGATTATATCAACATCAAGATAAATCTTATCTCAAAATAATTACAGGTAGTCAACAATCATCAAAATCATTTCAAACCCAAAAAAATTATGGAATCTGCTTAGAAGGCAGATACGTGAGGACTCTCAATGCCAATTTAAGATATTTATGCCTACATTAGATTGAAGTTAGTTTAATATTATTTAAGTTAAAAAATTCGTTTCAGTAATAAAAAATAGGTTAAATAGGGATATCTACCTACTTATCACTTCATCGAATTGAGGTTATAAATATACGAATGCTACTACAGAAATACCTGAACTATAATATTATATATAGACTATTAATGTATGGTACATATCTGTAGCATAGAATTTTAATGCAGTCAATAACTGTATTATTGGAGGCACTGGCAAACCTCTATTATTCGTTTTTGTCAACCAGTCATCGAAAATACAAGCAGTCTCAATAAGTTTCTTTATCAAATCGGAACAGTTTTTTTTAATTCTATAGCATTATAAAATTCCACGGGATTGTCTTTAGGCCTATCCCTAATGTAGTTCTTTCGTACATTGTCCACTAATTGTGCCATCTCTTCCGGACGTTCTAATAAATAATTCGACAACTTCCAAGACGTCCGCCATTTTTCTACAAAGTAACACTTTCGGCTCAAAGTGTGGTCGGAAGTACACTTTCATCCAAAGTGTTCCTTTGTACCAAAGTATCGACTGTGCAACGGAAAAGTGATACTTTGCGTCTTCCAAAGGACACTTTAATCGAAAGTGTCGACTATGAATACCAGCCTTAGTGATTGTTGGCTGCTGCCTCGCGATAATACATCATTATTGTAAAGTATATTCTATTAAACAATTACATTTTGTGAAGGGGGATAGAACTTAACCCTGTCAGAGATGTTAAAATTAATTTATGAGAGGATGATTTAACGGGAAAACCACCCTAATATGACCCCCGTTAATTCTCACCCTGTGCTTATGCATTCCAATACCTTTGCATGACCAAGAAATAGATGTGTATATAAATTTTCTCTGTGCCCATTAATAATTTACACATACACTGCTCACAAATTATCTTTCTCCTACGTGTAGGCGTATATGTCCTCTTAAGTATCCCTTAAGTGGGAAACATTTTCCACAGTAATCACACTTGAAAGGCCTTTCGCCCGTATGTAGGACTAGATGACTTTTCAGATGTGAAGATGTGGAATAATTTTTTCCACAAACATCGCACGTAAATGGTCTCTCGCCTGAATGTATACGAGAATGTTCTTTTAGCATTTTCGATAGTGAGAAAGACTTTGCACAGACATCACATTTATATGGCCTTTCTGCCATGTGTATGCCTGAGTGATACTTTAAACTAGTAAACTGTTTGAAAGACTTTCCACACAGATCACATTTGAATTTCCTCTCCCCTGTGTGAATGCGAGAGTGACATTTCAGACTTGCTGATTGTGAGAAAGATCTTCCACACAGATCGCATTTGAATGGGCTCTCCCCTGTGTGAATGCGGGAGTGACTTTTTAGATTTCCCGATCCTGCGAAACACTTTCCACAGACATCGCATTTAAATGGCCTCTCTCCTGTGTGTATCCGGTAGTGACGTTTCAATTTTTCTGATTCTGAAAAACATTTTCCACAGAGATCACATTTGAATGGCCTCATCCCAGTGTGAATCTGGGAGTGACGCTTAAGATGTCCCGATATCGAGAAACACTTTCCACAAACATCGCATTTGAATGGTCTTTCCCCTGTGTGTATCCGGTAATGCTCTTTTAATTTTCCTGATTCTGAGAAACACTTTCCACAAACACCGCATTTGAACGGCCTCTCTCCTGTGTGTATCCGTTGGTGCTGTTTTAATTTTCCAGATTCTGAGAAACACTTTCCACAGAGATCACATTTGAATGGTCTAATCCCAGTGTGTATGCGGGAGTGACGTATTAGATGTCTCGATCGGGAGAAACACTTTCCACAGACATCACA
This sequence comes from Periplaneta americana, assembly GCA_025594305.2. Classification (NCBI taxonomy): domain Eukaryota; kingdom Metazoa; phylum Arthropoda; class Insecta; order Blattodea; family Blattidae; genus Periplaneta; species Periplaneta americana. Next base: position 8,225,839 of record JAJSOF020000041.1, on the reverse strand, counting down.
TTTTAGTGACGTTTTCAATGTATGAGTCTGGTAATGACGTTTCAGAAATTCGGCCGTTACAAAAACCTCATTACAGATGTTACACTCATTAGACTCATTGCTTAAGTCAAAAGCAATTGAACTATCACGGTTGTAGTTGCGACACTGTGTTAATTCGTCTTGATCACGAGAAATGGAGTCGCATTCTGATGAGTGACTCTTTTTAACATTATTGGCATTTCTGAAATAAAAAGTTAACTAACTATACAACTCGTAAAATCAAAATAAATAAACATTGATATGAAGAAAGAGAAATCGAATGAATGACATTTCAATGCAAGATATAAAATCTAAATTTTCGGTTTTCACTTTCTGCTGCATACAGAGCAGTGGCGGCTCGTGATAAAATATTATGTGTTCACAATTTTGTGGTCCAAAATCGAAGAGAATTTGAAATCATACGTTTAGCCTAGTATGAAATGTCATGATTCCATTGTTTCACTATCGAAAAAAACCGTATATAAATTCAAAACAATATATAATAATATGTAATAATAATAATAATAATAATAATAATAATAATAATAATAATAATAATAATGAAACCCAGTCTTTTTATTTACAATTTTTCCTGGTAAGCCAGTTTACCTAGTTTTTTACTGTTCAAAATTTCTTGAACAGAGTTCATTGTTTACGTTTGTTAAAAATTAATACATACCATAATGCCATTATTTACAAAATCGTGTGTTCAATAAGATATTTTGATTCACAACACACTGATACACTATAGCCTATAGCAGTACTGTAATCCCATTCGCACAGATTAATTACTATAAATAAATGCCAGTAAGTATTATTCTTAAATAATGTACACCACCATACAGATACTTAAATTCATACCACTATCACATTCAGCCAGCACCTGTTTGAAAGCCAAACTATGCTATTACGCTAATACTGATGTATAGTAATTCACAAACTGCACTCTCGTAGCAGCACTGTACACACATACACATAAAGTAAATGTTCCGACAGTGAGATGCTGACTCCTATAGGCTAAAATACAGACTTAAATTTCCTCCTCGAGATATAGTACATGAACGATATGCATCGATGCACCTGACATCTGTAGGATAGATTCACTGTTCACATAACGCTTTGTGCTCCTGACGAGTCATATGCGGCCAGCAAAAAACAATTTTCTCTCGCGCATGCGTGAAATTCCTGTAACCTTCTTGAAAAGAGCACGGCTTGTACATGAATGGATGTTGCCAAGTTTACTTAAGACGTTTATGCAAAATGCGGGAAGTTTAAAATACTCGATTCTGATATTAAACATCCCCACTACGTCAATCGGTATTAAATAATAATAATAGTCGTGCATTAATGGAAAACAAGGTGTTCACGTGCTCTTGTGCTCTTATTGACGCACCGCCACTGATACAGAGTGACTCATGAGAATTTACAGCCACTTACGGAGCTTATTTCCGAAGACAGTCTGAGGAAAAAATGTCAAATAAACATTAGTTTTAACCTAAATATTTCAGGAGTTACACTAATTTGAATTTCTTAGTAAAATACGTTTTTTCTTTAATTTTAAGGTAAAAGAATAATACAAATAGAGAATGAACTGTTCAGAAGTATAATTCCTTCAATTGGCCACAATCGAAGAATGTGTGTGTTTCAATGGAGGTCACTTGGCTGTCTTAATTTTTAAGAAATAATTTTTTTCTTCTTCTTGCATACCTAATGGTTATTCATGTACTTGTCACTTCTACTCATTAAATTGATATAATAGTAACTTTTCAATCTTTTCCTCTGCCTTGAAATCTTTCCGTTTCACTGGTCTTCATAACTTCTTTTAAGAGAACCCGATTTAAGGAATAACCTGGTCTTAAGGAATACATTTGAAGTGGATTTTGTTATAATGAAGCCCGAAATTTGAAATAGATATTCAATAAACTATAGTACCAGAATAGTCGATAGCGCATCTCAATTGACAGTAATGTGGCGACGTTATTCCTTATTGTCTTGGATTGACTTGCTTTCACAAGGTGGTTGCTTTGCTTGATTACTTATCGTGAGTTTGTGTGGCTCCTGTTCCCAAGATTCTTTTGTTAGTTTATGCTGTTTATCCATTGTTATAATGGCGACTAATTGGATAAAATTAACTATCAGGCAGACAGTATGAATAATAAGGGATGTGGAGGCTAATCCTCAAATTGCACTATCGTGTACGGGAAAAGGGCACAGTTGGACAACTGGGGAATAATCGAAAAGAAAGAAGAAGGTTTGAATGGCAAGATTCAGTATAAAACGAAAAAGTGAAGTCTTGATTGTTCAGTCTTTGAATGTTATGTTTTATTTAACGACCCTGCCAACTGCAGAGGTTATATCAGCGTCGCTGGATGTGCCGGAATTTTGTCCCGCAGGAGTTCTTTTACATGCCAGTAAATCTACTGACATGAGCCTGTCGCATTTAAGCACACTTAAATGCCATCGACCTGGAATGGGATCGAACCCGCAACCTTGGTTCAGTCTTTAATTTATTTATTTTAGCAAAATATCAAAAAGGTTACTTTAGCTAATACATATCTGCAGTGCTTGGGAAAAGTGACATAAGTCAGTTTCCACAAACATTTTTTCATAATTTATTGACAACTTACACTGGTATATGTAGATTTGATTCTTTTCTGTATGACTTATTGTAATGGGAGGAATACCTATGTATTTTTTTTTCCAAGTGAATAGATGTTCCGTACGTTGTCAATAAATTATCAAAAAAGGTTTGTGGAAACTGACTTGTGTCACTTTTCCCGAGCACTGCAGATATTAGTGAACGACTTTGCCTTTATTATGGGCATCATCAGCTAATAAGTAGATATCTATGTAAAAGTAAGTGAATCCATGTTAAAGATATTGCAATACACTAATTTGAAATTTAAAGCAACCATCAATAAAAAATAAATGATTCAAATAATTGAAGGTCACATATAAAATTTATTATAAAATTATGCATATTTAATAAAAACGTGCTAAAAAATGTCTGTGTGGGATGAGTTAAAAATTGTTTACGAACCAACGATTTTCTATTGTGGTGTAGTTTATGCTGCGGGAATTTCTATGTTATATTGGTGGCTATATTGTTTTTTCTATTTTGTGAAAGCACCCTCATTTCTCCCTCTCTGATTGGATAAAGAAGAGAGCGGTGCACTGTCTGCTGGAGGTGCTATGAGCGGCCTCGGGAGACGACACTCACTCGGCAACAGAAGAGAAAGACGACCACTAGTCTGCAAACTTCACTGAGGGATTCGTCGCTTGCTTGCAGTTCGCCTCAGTTGGGCTTGAGTTCACCCGCCTGGTTGAAAGCAAACGACTCTGATTATGTGTAGGACGCATTGCCGATAGAACGGCAGTCTGATGTTGTAGTTACATACAGTAGCGTGCAAATTAATCCGCACAACGTAATTACTTATGCAAAAACACTCAAACGGGATAAAAAAAAGGATTTAAGACATACCTCAGTAATCTATGTGGCCTCCCTTATTCCTAATAACAGCTCTGAGATAATTTGGCATGGATTCCATTAATGTCCCACAAATATTCTTCATTTCTTCATCGCGAAACGATACACCAATGAGGCCAGAAATCATCTTCTCCTTTGTAGAACAATCCATTTTTTGCATTCTTCTTTTGCAAATTGACCACAAGTTCTCAATGGGGTTGATGTCGGGTGAGTTGCCTGGCCAGGGGAGTACCTGAATATTCTTCTTCTTGAAGAATTCTGTAGTTTTTCGAGATGTATGGCATGGTGCCAGGTCTTGTTGGAACACATCACTGCCATCCGGAAATGATTTTTTGCAGCTGGGGTACGATTCTGGTTTCCAATAAGTGAATATATTTGTCAGAATTCATCATTCCCTTGATAGGTATTAATGCTCCAGGCCCTTCATGTGTAAAACAACCCCAAAATATTACTTTAGGGGGGTATTTGGGTGCTTGTTGGAGATGAGGTGCTGTTACTTTTTCGGATCCTTCCCGTACGTAAGAAACACGGTGGCTGTGGACCTCGAAATGAGACTCATCGGAAAAAAGTACATTCTTCCAGTCATTCACTGTCCAGTGTTGATGTAATTTTGCCCACATTAAGCGTTTTTTGCACATAACAGGGGTTAGCAGTTGCTTCTTAATAGGCTTACTAGCCCTTCGTCCAGCTTCCAAAAGCCTACGCCACATTGTTGTGATGTGAAATTCGCCCCAGTGGTAGCCATTAACTCGCGGGTTAAGTTGACACCAGTTAGTCTAGGATTTAATTTACTTTTCCTGACAATTAAACGATCATCTGTAGGTGAAGTCTTCCTTTTCCGGCCACAGTTTCCTTTTTTCTGGGGTGTGATGGATCCAGTCTCCCTGTATCGTTTTATGATCGAATTAACAGTAGCCAAACCGATGTGACATTCTGCAGCAATTTGCCTCTGTGTCATAGAAGAATGCTCTGCTAATGATATAATTTTGGACCGTTTTCGTGGAGTTGTATCCATTTGTGAAGACGACAGAATGTACACAGGATTGCAGTATTAAGTCTTGAACACAACTGAAATGCTTATAAGTACAAAACGACAGGCAAAATGTCACATATTATAAAAAAAAATGACAGACCTTCAACAATGGAATTACACGTAATACAGATGTCAATTAAAGCGGTATCAACAGCTGTGAGGCTAACAATGACAGAAAATGTAAAAATATGTCGTGTTCGTATTAATTTGCACGCTACTGTAGACCCGGTCTCTGTATGCTTCATCGTTAACAGAGCATTGGCCAGCTCTGTTAATTATTATATTCCAGACAGTGCGGAATGGTTAACATCCTTACCCGACAATGAAGTTTCTCCGAGTGTATGGTTGTACTAATGGTAATAGTCTGTGAGTCTACAACGACGTATCTTACGGGGACCATCATCTGCATTCAGCTAAAGGATGGAGTGTTGAACTTTATCGTATTTATCAGATCCTGTGCGCTATGGGGATCAGTACGTTTTCTTGCGGGCGTTTGATCACTCCTAATGTATATTACCATTATTTTCACTTCTTATTTCATGTTAGTTATTAGTTCTTTCTCTTTCGGCAATTTATGCTGTTATTAGACCTTCAGTATTTAATATCTCTTTTATTACCACCACCCCCCTTATAATAAAATAAGTATATATAAATTTCAATCGTAAGACACATCTGTTTGCAAATGTTTATTTGCTATATGAACATGGAATATATTAACGTTTTCGCCTTATTGGGCATCATCAGATATAATAAAATATATAAAATGAACCTTGATCAAATTGAGCAAATAACAAATGAGCAATGTATTTATACATGGTGTTGGATCTTCATGAGCTTTATGTATAAAACTATAAATAAAATTGGAGGATAATTAATTTCAATGTGACGCAAACTTTTAAAATTGAAATTGAAATTGATTGTGTATACATATAACTCATGTTATAGTATGAATACAAATTAATCAATTAGAATTATACGAATTATCAGTAATGTTAAAATAAATTATGAAAAAATAAATAAAATGAATATATTAGCTTAAAAGATTTAATTAAAATTCACATTGTTCGAAGAATGAAATGTCTTAAGGTACTATATACAATATTGATGTTGTGTTGTGACTGATGGATCTTATGTTGTCGATTGGTTGTAATTATACATGTAGAATTTCAATTGTGTAGTATACGTTCACTTGTGATCTGAATGTTATCAGACACTGACGCAAATAGTGGTTGTTATTGATCATTTAGATCTAAAATATTCTATCTGATATTAATAACATACAGATAATTATCACTGATGATTGCTGTGTGTGATCAAAGTTTGTCAGGGACTGTATATGTAAAGGTGATTTATATGTATATGTCTTGATGTTTGTAGAAGTGTGTTGGTGGTTTGAAGCGAACTAGGCATATCTGTGTTGGTGGTTTGAAGCGAACTAGGCATATCTGAAAATAAAAATGAATTGTAAACCACCCCCCTTGCCTCGGGCTATTCTTATGTACTTGCAGTTCTTAATTTGTATAACATTTGTAATTTCTTTTCTCTCTGCTCTGTTTATTGTTTATTAAATTGTTATATTGATGGTGGCTTTTTCTTATAAGTATTATTGTCAGAGGCAACCAAAAACCTTGTACGATACGATCCATTTTTCCTTCCTATAATGACTAGGTTGGTTACGGGTAAATTATTAACTGTATATTTTACGCGACAATTGTATGAATGTGGTGAGTAACTGTAAGTAACCACAGTTTATCTAGCAAAGGGAGGAAAAATAAATATGCATACTTTTTACGAAAGAGTCTACAAAGAACAAAGATAACTGCAAAAAGAATTCTGTTATTAATATCTGAAAAAACAAACGACGAAAAAATGTAACTAAAATCATGAAATTAATGTAATAAACAAGGACGGATAAAGCAGAGTGGAATTAAATTGAATAGTGTATGACAGAATATGAATTGGGATAAGTTAATAGTGAGTGTGTGTGATTACTCACTCATATCAGTATTTGAGTATACACACACACTTACTATTAACTTATGCATAATTTTCTAATAAATTTTATATGTAACCTTTAATTGTATTTAATCATCTATTTTTTATTGATGGGTGTTTTAAATTTCAAATTTTTTTATTGCAATATATTTAACGTGGATTTACTTACTTTTACATAGATATCTGCTTCTTAGTCTGATGATGCCCATAAGGGCGAAAACGTTCACTAATATGTATCATCAAAAATAACCTTTCTGATATGCAAATCTAGTCTTTCAGGTAAGGCTCCCTGTAAAGCAGATTTGAATAATTTCAAGGGCCGGGTATCTCAACTTGAGACGGTGTCGGGTGGAGTTCCCGGGTAGCTCAGTTGGTAAGAGCGCTGGTACGTTCAACCAGAGGTCCCGGGATCGATACCCGGCCCCGGAACAATTTTTCCCTTGAAATTATTCACCTTTCTGATATTTTGCTACAAGAAGGCCCAATTGTATAAACCTCTCTGACTAAAGATCAACTTTGATCGAAGATTGAAAAGTGAACCGAGTTCAGACACTTCTTCTATTGTATAAAAATTTTCCACGATCAAATTACCTTCGTTGAAATGGAATCTAAGTTCACATGAAAAAGGATTTGGCAACATCGAATTAAAAACAGGTGAAATATGTGATGCACGGGCCATGTTGTACAGGTTTGTTCAGTGTCACCAATTTAGCGACTTTAACTCTTTTTCAACGACAATTTCTTTTAACTTTTATATTGCTTAAATAGAGATTTAGCGACCTTTTTAACACCCCATAGTGACAAAATTTAATCTTTCTTTCTTGATAATGAGAAATCCAGCGACTTTCCGTACACTCTGTTGGAGATACTGGTTTGTTTTGTGCATTGCAAATAATGGCGAACAATAAGAAGAAGATTGACCGTTTTCCAAATTGTTATCATGATATGGTGCTTGATACTGCTAAACAAAGTAGAGCTTTATAAAACGACAATTTTCGTTTAGTAATACAGTGAATTGAAAATTTATGAATGTACAGTTTCCCTGGAAAAGGATGAGATGATTGAATATTCCTAAGTCTCAGATGTAAGACACTGCGCATGATCGGAGACCAGAGCACTGATACACAAGATAACGAATATTGAGTTACTTAGATTCAGGCTATTTGGTTTGTTACTAGCATTGTTCCGAAATTCACTCCAAAAACTGCAAAAATTATGATAATATTACGTAAATAAAAGATAAATATATACATAAATCGTGTAGTTAAATCGACAATGGACCTTCATGACTAGATCGACACTCCGCACAGAAAGGAACGCTTTCATGTCGTTTCAATAGCTCAGATGGTAAGACTTCTGCGTGTTGTGTAGAAGAGTGCGAGTTCGATTCTTAGTCTACATCACGATTTTTTTGTCTAAATAACGTTGAAATAGCTGAGTAATGTTGAAATAGAGTTTCACAAAGTCCTAAGATTAAGTGTTAATGATCGCAAACAATACAAAATTACAAGTTATAATATTATAAACGTTAATCTAATGAATGCATTTATACACACATATACAATGTAAATGCATATATATTAAAAACTAACAATTAAAATTAAATTTAAAAAATATATGTAATAATAGACAAATTTTACAAAGGTTTAGAGTCCTTAGGCTAAGTCATTTGTTGAGTAATTTTTACAATATTTTATTAATAGCTTTCCCATATGTGTAAGAAATGCACTCGCACAAAACAATTTTTGATAAAAGTATGGCTTTGGATTATTCCATTCTCACCCCTTCAGTTAATTTTAACTATTTTATCTACGTCTTTGCAATAGAATGATTGAGTGAAAAGGTATTGTTGCAGTTATTGACTAATTACATATATTAATACTAATTATTAAATTCATCTTTTAAGTAACCAACTGCAGTATCTTTTGCAAAATCTTGAATGCTTAAGTTGTCAATAATATTTCTGTACCATATACTATAATACGTTAAAAGAATTTGCAATAGATTTGGGATCCTCTACTTTATAATCATTGGTTTTAATGAAAAAATATTTTCTTTCTTAGGATATCTACAAGTTTAAATTTAATAATATTCCGAATAGGTTTAATTGTATTATCTGAATTTTGCACTTTTCTATTCAAATATATTCTATTTCCCTCTTCCATAATTTTTGATAAATTACACTGTACTTCTTGCAGTATTTAAGAACATGAGGATCATTACATTGCAACACATTACATATAGATTCTTCTTTTCTAATACATGAGATTTTGAAGTCCCTGCGTATCTACATGTTTTTACTTTTGAATTTTTTCACAACATTGAGTGGAGAACATCCACTGAAGTGATTATGAAATTAAGTGAAAAATTCAATACATTTACTCTTAATATCAGTAGTACCAGTATCATATACGTTTTTCCAAGATTCATTTTGTAGACATAAATGTGAATAATCACTAGATACAGCATTTACGATCCTTTCTTAGTTTTTAAATTAATATTTTGAAATTGTTCAGTAACATTGGAAACACTTAGGATTTGTGTATCATGTTCAGACAAACCATTGATTATAGGTTCTGTCGAATAGGAATTCAGTCTAATTCTATGTACAAAACATTTATCAATGGCTGTGCTACTTCAGCTTGTATGCTGTGGGAAAATGAGTCTACGACTAAGGTTGTCAGTTTCAAGGAGTGAATTTAATTTACTTTTACGGAAAAGTTCCGAGAGATAATCTATGTTTATGTCACTACAGATCACAAATTCCATGAGATTGCTAAAGTCTTTTCTTTACAAATTCAATGTTGGCTATAAATATTAATAAATAATGTAAGAAATATGAATGATTGTAGTTACAAGTCTGATTTACATTATAAAAAGCAAGAAGTTACATTCCTCCGCAAGATTCGAACTTTCGATGATGGTTTTGTCGTCCAACGCACAACCACGGACCTATTCAATGTTTATGTTAATAACCTACAATTTAGCTGTAGCAATGTGGTGTCATAACTTTGGGTTTGTTTACTTAATGTAATTAGATATAATTTGATTAGTTTCGCAACAATTGGACTTCCCGTTATATCTTGTTATTTAGATATTTAATTTAGGTTTGATTTATTAACTCTTACTATGCAAGATTCCTGTTACTTCAATAATTCTGTATCACGTTAAATAGTCATTGTCTACACTAAAGTATTATCGTCATCCCTCATTTCTCATCGTAATGGCGAACCAACGTGACATGAGACAGCGAGTTATAGCTCTAGTTGGGGCTGGATATGGGGCTAGATCTGCTGGCCGTTTGGTCGGTGTATCGCCCTATTTCTGGGCGTTCGCGGATTTCTTCATTGGAAGAGGATGCTCTCTTATTCGAGACAGTTCGACAGGACCCCTTTCTGACTGCTAACGAAATAAGAGCAGCATCTAACTTTCACAGACTGTGATCAGCAGGTTGAGGAACCGCAGTATTAGGAGCCGGAGGGCTGTGCAAATGGAAATATTGGGGGAAGCACAAGCTGTCGACCATCTTGCCTTCGCTACCAATCGAGTGGATTTTGATTGGAGAAATGTAATTTTCTCCGACGAAACAACCATCTCGAGTGATTACGAAGGTCCTGTCAGTGTCTATCATGAGGATGGTCTCCGACATGATCAGCGCTATGTGCACTGACGTGAAAGATCGGGGCGCTTTAGCATATCGTGATGGGGGTGGATGTCTTACGATGGACCTGGCGTTATAGAACGCATCGATTGCCGGTTTAATGCGGGAACTTACGAGCACATTCTGGAAAATATATTCCTTCCCTCCGCCCGAGAACGTTTTCCCGAAGGAACACTGCTGTTCCAGCAGGATAACCATCCCATGCACTATGCTGCAAGCATTCAAAGATGGTTTCAAAGGAGACCCGAGATCGAAATCATTAATTGGCCTCCGAAGTCACCTGATTTGAATGTCATCGAAAATTTATGGGCGGAATTGAAAAAGAGAAGGATAGCCACCTATGCCCACCGACGCCCTCGAAATCGAGACGAATTGTGGGATCAAGTTGTTGACACCTAGGAAGATCTCGCCGGGGATCAGAACTTATTGCAGAATCTCGTGACATCCATGCTGGATCGACTTAGAGCTGTGATAGAAGCTGATGGCATGTGGACAAGATTTTAAGTTAACAGGTCTCTTTTTGTTTCTTATGATTTTTGTTTGAGGAAGAATACTTTTAACTTCCAAGTAAGATTTATTTTTTTTGACGAGGTTCAGCCCACTTGTAAGACCCAGAAATTGGGCATAAATTATTCCATATTTTTCGACAAATTAGACAGTCGAGGAACTCTGAACAAATTAATTACACCTCAATAAAAAAAAAAGTTTTACCCGGGATCGAACACGAGATGTTTCGGTTATACAGTAGAACCGACACGCTACTATATGAGCTAACGAGACAAGACAGTGACAGCAGCAGTCCAGAATGTAGATCCCTTAGCAGGCATTTGCCATTCGGTACAGTGAAGCAATGATATTTTGTGACTCGAGCTATGTTGTGAAATCCTGGCCTTAAATGGCAGTCTTCTTCGTGATCCTTATTTTGGTCCTTGTCCTTGTTATGGTCCTTGTAACAATTCTTGTACTATTTGTCATGTTATGTATCGTTACGTCAATATCGAGTGAACCACGCTGTAGAACTTTAACTTCCGACGACCAAGAATCGTCTCATTCTTTTTCAGGGTAACTGTACCTATCATATTCATTAATAATAACGGTTACAAACATAACATAATTATAGGTTATATCATTTGATACTGCTGAACACGATAAAGCCTTATAAAATGCAGGAATGTTTGTGTATTAAGGCAAGAAATTGAAAACATATTATATATATATATATATATATATATATAATAATGGTTATTCTTTTGCACAGTCTGCCACTCGTATATTTCAAACAGAAAAGAAATAACTGAACTTGGATCATCTAACTTAATCGGAGAAATTTTTTCAGTCAAAGTTAACTTTAGTTTAAGACACATTAATCTTAGATTAGACTTTATACAACACAAAATTGCAAGTTCACTAGAACCAGGATCAATTCAACCTCTGATCTAAGATTAAATGGTTTATGCAATCGGCCCAAAATAAGTCAAAGACTGGACAATCAAGACTTCAAACTTTCGTATTGTCATTATATGACTTATTGGAATACACATAAAATGAATTCAAAATTCAAATATTCAGTGTGGTTTGCATTGATGCAAAGACAAAAATATTCGTAATTCAACATCTGAAGTCTTAGTAATCGTTATAACAAAATTTGTTGTAACTTATACCTATAGCCATTTATAAGTTTTGGCATAGAAAACACACACATGCAGTACGAATTATTTTAGCCAGAGAATAGCTAAAGAGGATTGTAAAGCATGTCATATGTCATTTCAGTACCAAAATACAGGTTCTTCCAACTTACTGATCACTAGAAGTCTATCTAGTCACTCTACCAGAATATGCCATTTCTATTCTATGACTACAGAAACAATCTTCCAAAACCATTGGCATCCTCCCTGTTATGCATGGGATATTCAAAGTGATTCCTAATAGGTGGATTGGTGGCGCAGGTCCAATTGCTTGGCTACCATCATCTCCAAAACTTAACTCCCTTGGGTTTCTTCTTACCAGTGATTCAAGATGGCGCTCATCCCGTTGGATTCTGGCCACTTAGTCACTCGTAATGAGTGCACCTCTGTACATACCATGTTGGACATTGTGTCACATGTTCTAGGACACCAAAGCGAAAACTGAGAGGCAGAACTTAAATCTTGAACTGAGCATGCAAAGCAGAAAAGTAGGGTTCGAGTCTCGGTGCCGGACAAAATTTTTCTCTGTTCTATCCATCCTTCATCTTATTTAGATATCTCTAACACTTTTTATAACAGGCACCCAAATTTCATATTAACATTATAGATAGACAGTACCTTCTCACCTTCAGGAATCTTAGTTTAAGGAATGTCCTGATTTTAAGGAATACGTTTGAAGTGGATTTTGTGACAATGAAGCTCGAAATATGGATTCGACATTGAATAAACTACAGTACCAGCAATTTCGATAGCGAATCTCAATGAGACAGCAATATGGCGCCATGCGGTGGCATTGTTCTGTATTATTCTTTAAGATCTTGCATTCAGTTGCTTTCAGAGGGTGGTTGCTTTGCTTGCTTTGTTCTCGTGAGCTGCGTGGATCCCGTTTCCAAGTTTCTTTTATTAGTTTATACTGTTTATAAATCGTTATAATGGAGACTAAATGGGAAAAATTAACTATCGGACAGAAAGTATAACTAATTAGATTGTTGAGGCTAATCCGCACGTAACACTATCGTAAATGGTAAGAAGGTATGGTTGGTCAACTGGGGAAGAATCAAAAAGCAAGAAGATATTTTGAATGGCGAGTTTCAGAGTGGTTCCGGTTGATGCAAACGGAAAAAGATTCGTAACTTACTTCAGAGCTGGACGAGTTAGAAAATATAACTATATTTATTGTAAATTTAATAATAATTTTAGCTCTAACTGAATGATTATAATGTTTGGTATACAATACACAATATATAATACTAGTTACTTCAGCATGAGACTTTCTAAGCAGGGATTGTTATGTATATTGTATGCCGTTTCAGTACCAATTTACGTATTCATTCAAGTAACTAATCAGTAGAAGTCGAAAGATAGACAAGTGTCCACCAGAATAAGCCATTTCCATTCCATGACTACAGAAATAATTTTAAACAAGATCGGGTTCCTCCCCATTACGGACGGGATATTCGAAATGTTTCCTAACAGATGGATCTGTCGTGAAGGTCCAATTGTTTGGCCGCCACGATCTCCAAACTTAACTCCCTGGATTTTCTTTTATGGAGTTTTGTGAAGGATCGTGCGTTTGCAGATTAGCCTCACACTATCACAGAATTGGTAAAAAGGAATATGCAAACGATATAGATGGTTATTCCTGAAATGCTTTCGAGAGTGCTAGAGATGGTCCGTCGCTTACATTTATGGATTCTTCGTGGAGAGAGGCATGTTATGAACTGTGAGCCATAATTCGTGTCTCAGGTCAATGTAATATATCGTAATTTGTGGCTTTTTACCCAAATCATAAGTTTTGAATTTCATAGAGATAGTTTCTGTCATTGCTACATAGAAAACTGCAGATCTCTGTCGTACAAACGTGTAACCAAATCGAGTGTAGTTCAACGGGAAAAGTTCTTATTAGCTGAGTGCTAGAACACAAATAATAAAACGCAAATGTAAGCCAATTTGTCGAGAGATCAGTTATATATGAAACAATCTATATATTGAGGCCGCCTTATGGATAAGGAAATCCATATATTACATAAAAGACTGTATTATACAACTGAACATTTACATCCTACACAAGAAGAAGCTGTTAAAAACTGGAAGAAAAACAGAATCAAGCACACTACACTCACCTCTCAAGTAAAACTTCATCCTCCTTTGAAGATATATCCACTTTCTCTTCCTGCTTAACTTTGTCCAGATCGAACGAATCTTCCTGGAAAGGCGAACAAATAATGAAGGCAATTTTAGTTGACCAAGTAGGTGATTTGTTTCCTATGTCACACATGAACTTCCTAACGAGTCCAATCAAATTTTTCAGTAACGTTGTAATGACTTTTATACAAAACAGAAGTCTTTTCTCCATACAGTTCTCATTTCCATCCTTCATATATATATATATATATATATATATATATATATATATCCTTAAATTCAGATTATTTCCCTCAACTGAAATGCATTGGAATCAAAATTTGAACATTGAAAATATGTGCACATGTAGAAAAGTCCTGCAGTTTATGCAATCATATATTGCGACAAAATTTGAGCTAATTAATAGGAAATTGATAAAGATTTAAGCATTAATACTATTCACCGATATATCATTTTTGAAAAATTTATTTCTCCGAAAGCAAGATCTGTATCACGATGTCTTCTTTTTCGAATAATACACCAGAACAAAATCGTTTCCCTCGACACATGTGAACTAGACATACTATAAAACATGCCTAATATAGATTGTAATATAGGATTTAGAAGATGCGGAATTAGAAACTGATCGAGATATGAAACTTGACATATGTTGTCAATCTAGCATATTGTTAGATTATTCAATATACCGAATCCATGGCAGATTAAAATTCTTATTTCAGATTAAATTTCATACCAAGCACTGTAAATGCAGACTTTATAATTATAATAATAGTAATAATAGTAACAATAATAACAATAAAAATAATACAAAAAATAATAATAATAATAAGAATTATTATTATTATTATTATTATTATTATTATTATCATCACGTTATTATAATTAATCATAATAAAAATATTATTATTATTATTATTATTATTATTATTATTATTATTACTACTACCAATATTATTTTAAGAATTATAAGCAATGAAAGCACATCACTGCTAGTTACCTGTTCATCCAATCCTGACGAATAATTTTCCAGTTATCATGAATTTCTAACATTTGTAAGCCCTGTTTCAGATTGTCAAAATATATAAGCCAAGGCTTCTTGTGTAACTGAAGACCTCCCCAGCACAAGGGCGTAGCCAACAATTCAGGAGAAAGGAAAATAATGTCAAGGGAAATTTCGTAGTAATACCAACAACATAGATTTATTCAGCAATTAGATTCAATCATAAATTATTATAAAAACATGCTTCAAAATTGGAGGAATTAAAAGCAGAATAAATATGAGAAATGCCTGTTATTATTCGGTTGAAATGCTTTTGTCATCTAGTCAGCTGTCAAAAAATCTGAAGGTTAGAATTTATAAAATATCTATATTACGGTTCCTCTGTATAGTTGTGAAACTTGGACTCTCACTTTGAGAGAGAAACAGAGATTAAGGGTGTTTGAGAATAAGGTTCGTAGGAAAATATTTGGGGCTAAGAGGGATGAAGTTACAGGAGAATGGAGAAAGTTACACGATGCAGAACTGCACGTATTGTATTCTTCACCTGACATAATTAGGAACATTAAATCCAGACGTTTAAGATAGGCAGGGCATGTAGCACATATAGAGTGTACATTTGGAGGCCGAAGGAAAAAGACCTTTGGGGAGGCGAGACATAGATGGCAGGTTAATAATAAAAAGGATTTGAGGGAGGTGAGATATAACGGTAAAGACTGGATTGATCTTGCACAGGATAGGGGCCGATGGCAGGCCTATGTGAGGGTGGCAATGAACCTGTGGGTTCCTTAAAGGCCATTTTAAGTAAACAAGTAAGTAAGTAAATGGTCCAAAATTATTTTTTCCACGAAAGTCATATATTTCATTAATTTGATGTTACATCCTATTTTCGGGGAGGTCTTCAATTAGCACAAGAAGAAATTTCGGAATATGGGACATGCATTTTGACACAAAAGAAACCTAATCTACAGCAAGTGAATTACTCAACACCGTGTCGTTCTGCCAAATATGTCTCTAACAGAATAAAACAACATTTTTATAACGCAAACTGTATCATTATTTCCTTCCAGACTTACTTCTTTGGACAGTTTGATAACATTCAAATCATTTCCTGAATTTTGAATAAAAATATATATGAGTTTGAACATTTCACTTAATGAATGTCACAGTAATTTCTACAGCAAAGAACATATATTGTAAAGATACAACGCAATGCTATTCCTAGGTTTACTTTTTCTATGCATTCGAGATCATCCTTCTGGTGCTCATAACAAATATGTATTTGCGATATATTATTATTTTTTTTTTTCATATTAGAAAATTAGCAGTTTCAAACAGAAAACAATTAGTAGTATTTCGAGATTGTTAATGGGTCTGATATACTTAAAAAGACACTATAAATTCATGTGCATATTGATACTGAAACACTTACATCAACTTCAGAGTTCACCATAGCAAAGATGAAAGGCACTGAAGTGGTTTCAACTTCAGACTTCACTATAGGAGAGCTAACAGGCTCTGGAGTGTCTTCAACTTTCATCTCAGATGCGAGATCATAACGGCGGTCCACACATTCTGTTTTGATGTCCGCCACTTGCAGATGCGATAAATTCCCTTCCTACAAAACATCAAGATAACATAAATTAATTTAGTTGCTTTCAAGTTGACCTCATTGGTACTAGCTATAAATCAGTTCCTGTATGCCAGTCACAGTTTAATTCTTTCAGCAGAAGCTAGAAATTACAAAAGAAAATTAAAGGCAGAATAGAATCAAGAATTTCCGGATATAAACAACGATAGATAACAACAATGTGTTCTCCTCTGAAGATAATTTACATCCTGTAATATGCGTAAAACAATCTCATTTACATACCACAACATGAATGCAAATATCTTTTCGAATTTGATATTTTATTACTGAAGACAATACAAAACTGTTATTATAAGAAACATAGCAAAAAAAAAAAAAAAAAAAAGAAATATTAAACATTTCTAATCTCAAGATTCTCCATCTTAGTGTGTGATTCATAAGAATAATGTAAAATATCTCAAATTTAACACTCTGCCCTTTTTCTCCCACAATAAATCTACATTACAAAACCCAATACTATTGCAGAAGAATGAATAATATATTGTGTAGGCTACTAAAATATTTACAACAAAATAGCAGTACGAAATAATTAAATCTCTTATAATGAAGGAAATTGTTCAGTAAACTAGAATATATATACTCCATTTGTGTATGGATAAAATAAAAACACCATAAAACATTTAGTACTGAACTTTATCTGTTGAAACTCTGTGGATGCAACACTGAAAGTTGGGAGATTTCTCAGAATTCAACAAGACCCCAATTGCACACTGTGCACAACTCATAATGGTGATGAAATTCAGCCCATGTCCGTTGTAACATAAGAGGAGTGATTTGTTGAAAAACTTAAGTATTTTTTACTTTCAGATCATCAATGTTCCTGGGTTTCTGTGAATAGACAATCTCTTTAACAAAACCCTACACGAAAAAGTCAGGAGGGGTTCGATCTAGGGAGTTTGGGGACCAAGCCAAGAGGTAGCTGCTTCTCGCATTCGATTTTGCCTGCGACCTCCTGTTTCTAGAAATGTTCGATACCGCAACATTATAGAATCATATTGAGGTACATTACGCACACCATACTCACGTCGAAATTCCCATTGAACTCTTTTAACGCTCTCAAATTTAGCATACCAAAGAACACATTGTGCCCGCTGTTGATTTGTAGTAGCAATTTTAATCATCTACGATTTTCATTTGTCCTTTCAGATTATGCATTCTTGATTGTCATATATGGAAACTCCCATCTTTTTATCATAATATAACCAGCAAGAAATTTTTCCTATTATCAAAATAGCTTTATAATAATAAATTAATATTATCCATACCCAAATGGATAAGACTGCATATATAAATCACATTAGCATTGTACAATGTTTTTTAAATAGTACAAATTATAGCAGTATCAGTTCTAATGATATTCTCTATAAAAGCATTAACAAGATAAGAATAAAATGAACACCATTCATGCTCTTCCTTTTACAACCTGCGACACTACCATTATTGTCACTTATTACAAAAATAATTCGATTAATGCCTGACCACACGTGAACTTAGTTCTTGTTTCAAATCTACATTTATGCTGCTTGGTTAATTCCTTATTCAGCACTTTGACAAAAGCAAAATTGAATAAAACATTCACCCATGTCTATGGAATACAGTTAAATGGTAATGCGCGTCAATATATGGAATTCAATAATAGAATAAGATAGCCCATTTACTCAGTTACGTCTATGCTCTCGTACACTGCAAACTGTTAGACGAACATGTAAATTACAGAGAAAGTCTTTTCAGATTACCTCTAATAAAGTCGAATTCTCTCTTATTTTGCATGTGTTGTCATGTAGTTGTAAGTCTAATGGGTCAACTTCAGGTTCCATCTTGATCTCATCCATCACAACTGAAAGAGGTTAAGGAATTAAAAGTCATTCACAGAAACTGAACTATGCAGAAAAACTCATTATTAGTTGCTATTATATGTTTTGTTTTAGATTTGTAAACATGTCTCTAAGTAGTAAGAATGTCACGTAGAAATATGAAGTAGTATAGTACAGGTGTTATTATGAGGAAAAATCAACTAATGTCTAGTTCATGTAAATTGTAGTACATAAGTACATAAATATTTCTATAAAAGAAGGTATACTAATATGGATGCTAAATGTCTGTCCTGATATACATCCATATTATTCTCTTCATAATCATCTGCGCAATAAATATTATGTAATCATACTTATCGTGAAATGAGTTCAAAAATGCAGATATTGATATAGAGATAAATAAAATCCGCATATTTTTATGCAGGCTTACCACAGTCAAGTATATACAGTCACGAAGTTCACTGCGTAGTAAATATACAACCATAGATAATTGCTAATCACTAGGATCGCTACTATCGCTTCATTACGGACAGTGCAAAATAGTACCGGCACAGTCTATTGTATTGTATTCATACATGCTTACAGCTAGAATATGGAACAAGTCAAAAAACTTAATACTATTATAGAATCTTAATTTATAGTCACAGTCTAGATGAAATATATACAGACGAGATTTACAATATAGTCTACTAGTACAACACATAGTTTTAGTATCAATTTCATGAAGTGTTATTGAATGTCATGAATTCACCTACAGAATAGAAGGCGTGAGAAATTAGGTACTTCTTTAATTTGGCCCTAAATAATTTTATGTTTTGAGTTTCATTTTTTATATCGATAGGGAGGCTATTAAAAATGTTTACTGCCATATAACGCACTCCTTTTTGATAGCACGATAGACTTGCCGATGGTGTATGAAAGTCATTTTTTATGTGTATTTATGCTATGAACTGTTGAATTAGTTACAAAGTTTTCACGATTAAATACGAGGAAGATTATTAATGAAAAGATATACTGACAAGCCATGGGCATTATTTGTAGTTTTTTTTAAAATAGTCCTACACGATTCCCTAGATTCGGCACCTACTATTATTCTAATTACTATTTTTTGTAATAGAAATATATTGTTACTATCTGTGGAATTTCCCCAGAATATTATTCCAAAACTCATTACCGAGTGGAAGTATGCAAAGTATATTGTTTTTAAGGTATTGATATTTACTATCTTTTGCATAGATCTAATAGCAAAACAAGCTGAATTTAGTTTGGGGGTAATTTCTTTAATATGATTTTTCCAATTTAACACATTATCGATTTTTAAGCCAAGAAATTTGGCTGTTGTTGTTTCTAATAGGGATCTATTAGCACCCTCACAACTCAAGTTTCGTGACTGTATATCCTAGATTGTGGTCTTACTGCAGTTTCAATGTACCGTAGATAGGCCTATTTCAGCACAATGTCACACCAAGCACATTGTGTATTATTTACAGTGGCGAGCGGTGACATTTTCTAGGGGGGACCAGTAGTAATGAAACTGTCACGACACTATTTAACAATAAACAGAAGAAATATAAAAAATATGTTAGCTAATACGTATTACAACGAAATTAAGACTTATCAATTAACACCTTAATGTGTACATCAACAGAATCCTCCCCTCTCCTTTTCAGGCAATATTTGCTATGACATCATCGTAACAATGTCTTTGGCTTTGAATTTTGTCCAATAGAGACTTTTCGATCGATAACAGTGAAAGTCGTGAAAGCCTGTCTTCGCACTGAGTGTTCAGTAATTAATTCTTTACGCGTTTTAAACAGGAAAAAGTACTTGAAAACTTTAGTGCTTTGTAAGTGTGTGTATAATTTGATATCATACTTGGATAGCACGTCCAAGAACTCAATATAGTTTTCCCGATTAACTGATTCACTGTGTTCGTTACGACCTCTGAGAGGTAGCTCTTGCTTCGCCAGTAAGCAAGTTACATCAATTAATCACTTCATTAAGCTTATTTCTCTATTAGAATCAACTTCTATATTCTGTTTCAAAACATCCGCCTTGCGTTGTTCACTTTGTTGAAAGTCTATCCCTGTTTTACCAAAAGTTTTACATTTTAGGCCCGTAACACACTTGCAGAGTTTTCGCCAGCGAGAAATGTGTTGCGAGAAAATTAAAAAAAAATTGATAACATGGATTCAAATGGACGTCCACACACTGGAAGAGATTCTCGCTCGAGGCAAAAACCTTGCGCGAGTTTCTCGCTGGAATCGGTAGCTCAGCGAATTTTCTTGACACATTTATCAAAGATGTTTGACATTTATACTCTATATGACGATTGAAAGTAGAAAAAGATATCACAGGTGGCGATGAATTGGATTGTTTTTATTTGAAAATGAGGAAAGATGGCTGATAATTGCAATCAGAAACTTATCGAACTTGTACGATGTCACCAGTAGGCCTATTTATATGATACATGGGATGAAAACTATAAAAACACGAAACTTAAAGAAGAAGGCAAAAACCTTGCGCGAGTTTCTCGCTGGAATCGGTAGCTCAGCGAATTTTCTTGACACATTTATCAAAGATGTTTGACATTTATACTCTATATGACGATTGAAAGTAGAAAAAGATATCACAGGTGGCGATGAATTGGATTGTTTTTATTTGAAAATGAGGAAAGATGGCTGATAATTGCAGTCAGAAACTTATCGAACTTGTACGATGTCACCCGTAGGCCTATTTATATGATACATGGGATGAAAACTATAAAAACACGAAACTTAAAGAAGAAATCTGGAGACAAATATCAGATTACCTGAAAATAAATAGGGCTATATTTTATTTTGATGAGATTTAATAGTATTGATTAAACATTTGAAATAATATATCTATATGTCTTAACAGTTTACGTAATTTTAATCAGAATATAGCAAAGAATTCTCTATCATATCATGAATGGCAAAAAAAAAAAAAAAAAAAACTGTGGTCCATTGAACCTAAAATAACGCCTAAACGTATAATCATTCAAATAAACCAGAGTCCAAAACTCCCTTATTTTCGTAAGATACAGACTTTTCAAAACTCGTCCTTATTTTAGGCCTACAATTTGATTTTAACAAAATATTTCATGTAACTTTTTCTTCATCATCTGAATACTCAGATTCAACATAGCGTTCGTACGTAATTTGTAAGGCAAGACAATATACTTACAGGTTATATACAGTATTTAAGTACGGCAATTTACGTAAATACATAACCTATAATATTTCCCCCAAGGAGTCATTACTATAATCAGAAAAATGCTTTCTGCATGAAGGCAGTGCATAGATGATCACAGCGAGGTGTGATCTGTGATAGCGAAAACTCATCTTTCTCGCAGTGTGTTACGGGCCTTATTATAGCGAATATTACTGATGTCAGAGAAACCTGTCGTATTCCATACTCCTCTTTCGGTTTCAAAACGAACACAATGTCAACAAAATAATTTATTTTTCGATTTACATGCAATTAGCCATTTTGAAGATTTGTAGTATTCAATTTTGAAATGACACACATAGTTTTTCATTTTTATACTCATGGAAACGTCTGGAGTAGGCCTACCTTTTATATTTTCCAATTACACACAAGTCCAAGGAACACAAATTGCATCATATATACATTTTAACACACAAGCAATTGTAACGTTGAAATAAGTCAACACCGTATAAGAAATTAAATTTTACTACTTATATGATGTTGCTTTCAAGCAGCAATTTTACGATCATGAATTGCATTCTCTGTATGACTAACATAATATCACCGTCTTCTGTGGCCGAATTAACTAAACTACAGTACTGTAATTATGTTTAGGAAATAGTGTTGTCACTCCAGACCAATACAACTGTAGTGTATCATTGAAAACGAATGTTCATATAAGATGCATGCAGCTTTTGTGTCTACATGGTGGACTGTATTGAAAATCATCACTATTAAATATCAATTGAATACTTAGGCCTGCTTGATTGGCAAAATTGTTGTTGAACACTCCATAGGCACTCGTATTTGTGATAATCTTCAACAAAACTAATCTAATCGTACATGTCGCCTTCTCAGCTTAAGAGTTTCACCATAACCAAACAAAAGAATTTTTAATTTATTCACGGATCCCAAAACAGTCAACTGCTCGCTACATGCTACTGTTCAACGGAATAAGCACAAGATATCCACCGGCGATGGCTAGCTTTCAATTATCGCACGAGATCTCGATTTTAGTGGAAAAAGGAATGAACAATTGAATGTGTTTAGTTCACTCTTGCATGCATTGTTTGAATACTAACTCTTGCATGCAATCCTTCAATGCTTAAAGTTACATACAGATCTATACGGTTCAATTATCCATGTGTTTACGCATGAAATCTGGGGAGAATGTTGAAAGAATCAAGTTGAAAACGAACGTTCAATTATGATGCATGCAAATTCTCTGTCTACATGGTGCGTCGTTTTGAACGTTATCTTCACTACGGGTATATATGTGACTAAGTGACTGTATTAATAGATTCAATAAAGATCACGAATCCGTTTCATCTTGGTCTCAACAATTCGGACTTAACTTAAATACAGATAAATCACTGGCTATCTTATTTTCGAATAAAAGATTAATCCCCGATATTAATAAGCTGAACCTTCCTCCTGTGACTCTGAATAAAGCGATCATTCCATTTAGTTCAACTGTAAAAAACCTGGGAGTTCATTTTGAATCTAACCTTACCTGGGACACGCATATCAAACACACATGCAAGAAAGTATTTTCCACTCTTCACTCATTAAAAAGATTGCACAACTATCCAGCTAAATTAAAGCAGACATTTGTGCAGACTCTTATTATGCCTCATTTCGATTATTTTGACGCTTTATTAAGTGATCTTAGGGTGGATTTATCCCAGAAACTGCAAAGTGTTCATAATGCGTGTGTTCGTTTCATTTGTAATGTCCGCTACTACGATCACATTTCGCCTTCTTTCGATAAATTATTGTGGCTCAGGTTAAATGAGAGGAGAAAGTTACATTCCCTTTCTCTCCTACACCGAAT
The DNA here is from genome assembly GCA_025594305.2 of Periplaneta americana. NCBI lineage: Eukaryota > Metazoa > Arthropoda > Insecta > Blattodea > Blattidae > Periplaneta > Periplaneta americana. Next base: position 8,202,288 of record JAJSOF020000041.1, on the reverse strand, counting down.
TTTGCACTCTCTACTCCCTCTCACTTATCTGTCCGATTCTACAGTCTTTCTCGGTATTATACACATTCGGTCACATATGATAACACGCTATAAACACCACTCCACAAATCATCTCTTTACTCTTCATCTTTCACTGTTGCTACTTCTCGTCACTGGAATTCTCTGCCGCCTGAAGTCAAGGGCTGCCGAACATTAATTTCCTTTAAATGTAAATTAGAAAAATATCTTATGATGAGTTGCCAGACCTAACGCGTTGCAAATATTTAATGGAATGTGTTCCACTGTATTTATTTATGTTTTATTGTGTAATCATGTAAATCGTGTTTATTTATCACTTAACGCCAATATATATCCCATTGTGTTATTTTTATTATTAATATTTTTTGTGTACATTTTATTCAATTGTCCGTTTTTTGTTTAATTATGTAAGTCCTGCTTAATTGTAATCTAATATTAATATGTATACTAATGTGTTTATTTTTATTGTGTACACTTTTTATTGAATTATCGGCTACTGTTTTTATGTGATTCGTATTTGATTCCAACAACATTAATATGTATTTCACTGTGTTTATTTTTATTTTATGAGGTAAATTTTTATGTAACTACCTCTTTTGATCTCACTATGCACCTAAATTGCATCAGTATGTAATTACTTAATTCCGATCCAGTTTTATGTTCAACTATGTAAGCAACTTTTAATCCTGGTTGAGTGTAAGAGAAGGCCTTATGGCCTTAACTCTGCCAGGTTAAATAAAGCTATTATTATTATTATTATTATTATTATTATTATTATTATTATATAGTCCACAACTGCGGAATTAAGGGTTAGCGCGTCTGGTTGTGAATCCAGGTGGACTGGTTTCGATTCCCGGTCGGAGCAAGTTACCTGGTTGAGGTTTTTCCCGGGTTTTCCTCAACTCAATATGAGCAAGTGCTGCGTAACTTTCGGTACTGGAACCCGGGCTCACTTCACTGGCATTATCACCTTCATCTCATTCAGACGCTAAATATCGTAAATCTTCATAAAACGTCGTAAAATAAACTAGTAAAAAAAAATATACATATACATGCATGGACTGCTTCAATGCGTAAAGCTGACAGAAAAGTTGACCGACGTAAATGTATCTTCACTCATCTTCACCTATTTCTCCTCTCCTTTGGTTTCAGATTCGTCACAATATGGTTACTAATAATGGCATAGTTTCCTTACCTGTACTCTAGAGCTTAGAGTATCTCATACAGCGAGATTGCAAACATTAACTTCCTGCACATTCACAAAACGCCAGCCATACAGATCTATAATGCCGTGAAAATGGCAGACGAAACGGGGAGCTCACTGCTTCAGAGATACGAGCACTGCTGCCAATATAGTGGTTTTGTAGCTAAAGGTATGGTCACACGTCGCTACTTTTGCAGCGATGCAGTACAAAAAACTGCGCAACTCTTGTACTGCGACGTGTGAACAACGGTGCAACCCGAAAAGTAGCGGCTGCCGAACCTGCTGCCCGCTACTTTTCCATGCTGCGCGCAACTTAAAAGTAGCGACGTGTGAACAGGGTTCTCAGGGTTGCAGGCGCAGCATTTTTTGATATCGGTTTTGTTGAAACTATTCCTGCGGTTGCAACCAGTGTTGCCACCCAAATGTGCCAATGATACTTTTATTGCTTGGATATATTTTAATGTTAAATGTGATGAAAATAAATTATTTGTAACAGTTATTAAATACACAACACAGTCTGAGCATAATTTCTGACGATATAATTCATTTTTTAAATCTTTCGTAGCGTAGTTCCAAACAGGAGGGTTGCCAACATTGATTACGTGAATAGGTTGAACGAGGATTGAGCGTATTCTCTTCCTGCACTTCCAGCCATCTTACATGTCATACCAACATAACTTACGAGGCATTACGAACGTTCCGCGCTAGTTTGCAATATTGCAGCGGGATGGTTACGCGGGTATTTAAAATGTATAAATTCATAGCTATCGATATAACATAACGAATGTTTCGCGCTAGTTTCTAATGTTCGAGCGGGAATTCGTAGTTGTGAAATGGCTGCAGTAGGTGATCGTATTAATATTAGAAAGCTGAGCATTATTAATAGTGAAATGAAGCGCAACAGTGGTGCCGGGAGAAAGGTCTGCTTCCCGCAAATATGGAGTGTCCACTTTGTGGGGAGTTTCGTACTCCCAAACAATAAGGGAGTGCGATGAGACGAATGTACCAGATGTAGCGGAGTCAACGATCACGGATTGGTTTTTACATACTTGAGGGAAGTGTGTAGAGGTAAGAAAATGAACTGTTATGGCAGATTGGGTTAATTTAGGATTTTACTGACAGGTTAGGTTAGTTTAGGATTTTACTGACAGGTTAGCTTAGGATAGATAACGATGAAAGAGTAATGGAACGTATCGTATGATGACGCAGAATATCTGCATGGAAATATCATATGTACTTCGGTACATTGAAATAATATTAGGATAGATAAGGTTAGTGTAGGATTTTATTGACAGGTTAGGTTAGCTTAGGTTTTTATGGTGCGTTACGTAATTATTTGTGACAGGTTAGGTTAGTTTAGGATTTTAGTGATAGGTTAGTTAGTTTAGGATTTTAGTGACAGGTTAGGTTAGTTTAGGATTTTAGTGATAGGTTAGGTTAGTTTAGGATTTTAGTGACAGGTTAGGTTAGTTTAGGATTTAAGTGACATATTAGGTTAGTTTAGACTTTTATAATGCGTTGCATAATTATCTGTGACAGGTTAGGTTAGTTTAGGGTTTTGGTTAGGTTAGGTTAGTTTAGGGTTTTGGTTAGGTTAGGTTAGGTTAGGTTAGGTTAGATAAGGTTAGTGTAGGATTTTAGTGACAGGTTACGTTATCTTAGGTTTTTATGATGCGTTACGTATTAGGTTAGTTTAGGATTTAGTGACAGGTAGGTTAGTTTAGGATTTTAGTGACAGGTTAGGTTAGTTTAGGATTTTAGTGACAGGTTAGGTTAGTTTAGACTTTTATGATACATGAAGCATAATTATCTGTGATAGGTTAGTTTAGGGTTTAGGTTAGGTTAGTTTTGGATTTTGGTTAGGTTAGGTTAGGTTAGGTTGGGTTAGAATTTTGGTTAGGTTAGGTTAGTTTAGGGTTTTGGTTAGGTTAGGTTAGGTTAGTTTAGGGTTTTAGGTTAGGTTAGGTTAGGTTAGTTTAGGGTTTTGATTAGGTTAGGTTAGGTTAGTTTAGGATTTTGGTTTTTAGGTTAGTTTAGGGTTTTGGTTAGGATAGGTTAGGTGAGGTTATGTTAGGGTTTTTCTTTAGGTTAGGTTAGTTTAGATTAGGTTACGATTTTGGTTAGGTTAGGTTAGGTTAGTTTAGGATTTTGGTTAGGTTAGTTTAGGGTTTTAGTTAGGTTTATGTTAGGTTAGGTTAGAAATTTGGTTAGGTTAGGTTAGTTTAGGATTTTGGTTGGGTTAGGTTAGTTTAGGGTTTAGGATAGGTTAGGTGAGGTTAGGTTAGGGTTTTCTTTAGATTAGGTTAGGTTGCGATTTTGGTTAGGTTAGGTTAGTTTAGGGTTTTGGTTAGGTTAGGTTAGTTTAGGGTTTTGGTTAGGTTAGTTTAGGGTTTTAGTTAACGGTTTGTTTATGTTAGGTTAGGTTAGAAATTTGGTTAGGTTAAGTTAGTTTAGGGTTTTGGTTAGGTTAGGTTTGTTTAGGGTTTAGATTAAGTTAGGTTATTTTAGGTTTTTGTTATGTGTTAGATAGTTTTAGCTTTTTTATGCTTTGTGTAGGCAAATCTGTGGCAGGTTAGGTTGGGTTAGTTTAGGATTTTGTTGAGAAGTTGGGTTAGGTTAGTTTAGGCTTTTGTTATGCTTTGCATATACGAAACTGTGCAATGTTGGGTTAGGATAGTTTAGGTTTTATTGACAGGTTAGTTTAGTTTTGGAGTTTAGTGAAATAGGTTAGGTTAGTTTAGACTTTTATGATGCGTTAGGTTAGGTTAGTTTAGGTTTTGTAGGCTTTTATTTGCTATAAGTGTTATTTTCTTTCAGACAATGTGGATCGCCGTTAGAAGAACGAACCTAGAATTGGAGGGCCGAATCATATAGTAGAAATTGATGAATGCAAGATTGGACGTAGGAAATTTTAGGCTGGTGGTCGTATTGTGGAGGGTTCTCGGGTTTTGGGCATGATAGATCGTGAGACGAAGGAAGTGCGATTGGAGATTTGTCCGAATAATAAGAGGGACAAAGATACTTTTCTTGGTGTTATTCGGAAATGTCGCCGCTCAAACCACAATAATGACGGACTGCTGGAAGGGATATGAAGGCCTGGATGTTAACAATTTCCGTCATTTGACTGTGAATCAGAGCCTCAACTTTATTGATCCGGAAAGCGGTGCATGCACGAATTTGATCGAAAACGCAAGCGATTGATTGTGGCTGTCGTGAAGTAGTGATTTTTGTTTTTTACGTTGGCAGTTGAAGGACGTCATTGTGTATCATAATGGCGGGCTTCGAAAGAAAGTTCAGTTGTGAAATTTATGTGTTTATTGTAGAAATATATGCTCCAGCGGAGTGTTTTTCAATGCGTATTGAATTAATAACAGTTCAGCGTTCTTCACATTACATCGTATCGTGTGTTTCATGTGACTAAAATCGTTTCACTGACTAGAAAACAGAACGTTTGCACTCACATTACGTTGGACGTTTCATTTCACAGGTAATTTGCCACATATCTCTACAGTTATTTTACTTGTAACAATTACCAATAGAATGCTTAAGTTTTAAAATGCATCTCCACAAAAAACATTCCATCAAATTCGCTTTATAATTCGAACATTTTGTATTGCAAAATCGTCGGAATCCGCTCAATCCTCGTTTCACCTGAATACTAGATACGACAGAAAAGCAAATAATAGATAAGAAGCTTTCGCATGAGTTTATTAATAATGCGAACATAACCACAAAATGTATATTGAGAAGTCAATACGGAGATGGAAACCTGCAGCATGATTGCGCCTGCAAAAGTAGCGCCTTGCGTGTGGACAGACTCGCAACCTCCAGTTGCAACTTTTGCAGCACTCGGATTGCGCAGCACGAAAAGTAGCGTGCAGCGCGCTACTTTTGGCTTACGTGTCAACACGACACGCAACTTCTGCAGCTGCAATATAAAAGTAGCGCTGCAAAAGTAGCGACGTGTGACCGTACCTTAAATCTAACTATTTTAAACTATTTTTCGGTAAGAATACCTTGTATCTTTTTTATTGGTTAAATAGGCTTCAGCGAGTTTTTTAATTACTGCTAGCGACAAAACCAGAGCCCTCTTCAGTTACAAACCGGAGCATGGGTAGGTTTGGCAACGCTGAGTGGAGGCGGGCGGAGGCGAAATAAAGGCATGACGTTTGAAGTTTTAGTGCTTTGATTTCGTTGTCACATGTACATTTTCGACATTAATTGATACAAAACTAAGTGCATATGATCAAGATTCAGTGTATTGATGTACGTAATTTATTACGGAATCCGAAATGGTATTTTATTTGGGTTTTAGAATACCGCGTAAGCACTTGCATACAGCCACTTATAACTTAAAAAAATTAAAAACATACGTGTTTTTTATTGATGGTACAAGGCAAAATAACTTAAAGAAATGTTACTTGTACCAAAAATAAATAAAATAACAACGTACTTTCGCAGTACCCTATTCCAATCAATTAACCATTATGTGGCTAAAAATTGACAATGTTTTGCCACTATACGTTGTTTCACCTCTGACTTCAAAGGTCTAGGATATCATATACATTTTAATTTCATGTGATTAGAAATCTTATGTTTTATTTAAAGACGCTCGCAACTGCAGACGTTATATCAGCGTCGCCGGATGTGCCGGAATTTTGTCCCGCAGGAGTTCCCTTACAAGCCAGTAAATCTACTGACATGAGCCTGTCGCATTTAAGCACACTTTAATGCCATCGACCTGGCCCGGATCGAACCCGCAACCTTGGGCATAGAAGGCCAGCGGTATACCAACTCGCCAACCAGGTCGACTCATGCGATGATTATCTGTCATGCTTTTCTATAAATATTTCAGATGCCCAGGAAGCCAGGTTTAGCTTGAACCTGACCGGTCACCTTAACAATACTGTTATCCGAAATTATTTGTTACAAAGTTTAAAAAATACGGAATAATTTTAAATAAATATAACTACAGAAAACAAGCTAAGAATGTAAATTATGCAAATAAAATAAAAATATAAACAGAGAAAACTATTGACATATTTTAATAAAGTATGAGGATGTAATTACAGTTAAGCCAAGTATAAAGATCTATGAAAAATGAACAAAGATACCTTCAATATAATACGTAACGAAATACATCATTATCTATTAAGTACAGTATGTGCCAATTAGCGTAAACTCAATGAACTTAATATCCTGTAAATAAGAAGTGAAAAGAAACATGTTTATAACTAATTTATTGCGAAAGAAGTAATATTAATAAACAAACCTTGAAAACCAACAAATTGAGTGTATGCACCTACAAATGATGGGTAGTTCCGACGTATAGCAGGCATTCCGAATCTTCAACAAAACTGTAACATTTATGGGATCACAAAACAGCTGTTTACAATCAAGTTGAAAATCAATGGTGTACCGTAACTTTATTGACATAGCAGGCGAGACCCAGCAAAAGGAAACAATTATTTTAAAACTTAGACACTGAGTTTTTAGTTAGGTCTCTTTCTGAGGTACTCACTATACCATCATTACATATAACATCACAGGCGAATAAACTTTTTCTTTTTTTGGTGCATTGGCCGTTGTTGTTTTTGGAGTTACTGACTGCTGGACTGATTCATAGAATCTCATTGGGTAGACTGCTTCAGCTGTATTTCTTAGATTTGTCGAAATTATATTTAAATATTGTTGAATGAATATAATAATTTTATACAATTCAATATCCTTTAATTCTGATTTGCTACATTAGCCCAACAAATAATAGATAGCTACACATAAATTTAGCAGAATGCATAAATTAGTATTTCATCTTTATAAACAGTTGCAGATCGGGCTTTCTATTCTGTTTCTTCAGCGAATAGGGATTATAAAGAATGGACACTGAGCGAATTTTCCTGTGTTTTGTTTCTCTGTGCGCCAGCGGCTAGTTCCACTTTCAAGCGCTAGAAGTAGTGTAATCGAGCATACGCTAAGATAATAATTGAGAATAGAATTAAGGCACAGGATCCAAACATCGCCTACCTTATTGCATAATCCAGTAACGCTTTGCTTCAAATAAATTCAAGTTAACAGCTTTTCCTTATTTCTCAGTGACAAACTAGTTGTAATAATAATATTTTATATTTGAGATATCATAAATTATATTATAAAATAATACAATGCATTAAAAAATTAAGTATCGAATTCGTTTAATATTTGTATATAATATAATATAGGTATATGGTTTCAATTCTCGTAAGAGTTTTGTTTTTCCATTTTCAGCGCTATCAAATCATTACATATTTTAATTGTTGTAGGGGTCAACGTCTCAACTCTCATTATAAAGGAACTCTAGAATCTAGACATTACAGTTAATGAAGGATTTATTATTTTATGGATCCAATTTATTTCATTTGAGTACATAATGTACCTAGATGTATTAATTATGTATTATATTTCCGCTGTGTCGACTGCTAGCTGGTGTGATGTCAGCGCCAACTCTAGGGAGAAAGCAGAATCTGACGCTCTAGCTGGCTTGAAGGTCATTGAAATCGGTCCGGCTACATCAAAGGTACCGACGCGAAGTGTCCATTCTTTATAATCCCTATTCGCTGGTCTGCCTTACGGCCTGTATTAGATCACGATGGCATTGACACAGTCTATTGTTCTTAGTACTCACAGCGCTCCAAGCGGCTAGAAACTATCACGAGAAATGCAACTCGTTGGCAAAAAATCATCCCAAGCTTCGCAACTGTATATACTAAACTGCGACGTAACCTCTTATCACTATTATTTCGATTAATGTCTATGATATTAATAGGGCTTGCCAACTTTTTTAAAGAAAATACGGGAGACTAAGAAATTGAAAAATTTCACATATAAAAATAGAGAAATTTTTCGGTTAAGTCGGCTGCAGTTTTCAGCTCTGATTTGGTTAAAAGTATCGTGCTCATGTTTTGAACATCTGTCCATTTATTGTTCATGAGGTGAAACGCCCTCTTTGTATGAGCATTACTACTTGGTATGCTTAGAACAAATCTAGTCAGTTTTTCACATTTATAACTTTAATGCGGCTTGATTTTAGACGCGTGAGCACTAAAACCCATTTCCTGCAAGCATAATTTCCTATAAAGACTGCTCGTTTCAATGCATTTCTTGAACAACAAACTTCATCATGTACACATTCATCATTCACGACCGACCAGCCCAACTAAACAGATGCTTAATGAAGATCAGAATTCGAACTGGGACAAAATATACGCGACAGGTGATGGACAGTCTGCTCAATCAGCAATTGTGGTGGAAAGTAACTATCCTAACTAGATCATTGACCAGATACGTGTAGACGACAGAGAATTAGCAATTGCAGATAGCGCCGGAGGAAGCGAGAAAGAACCAGGAAATGCTGAGATCAAGAATACATAAGAAGCAAACATATGTGAAGAAACCAGATGAGAGCGGCTTAAGTTCCACAATGGCAATGAAGTTTAGTGACACGAGCAAAAATTCATGTGATTCGGGAAGTGATTTATCCAGAGTAGTGGGAAGGAAGGTCAGTGCTGAGAGGAGAAGTGAAAGTGTTTCTGTGAGTGCAACTGGGTCATTCATGAACGAACTAGTTCATTTGAACGACTCGTTCAAACGAACTGCTCATAGTTCGTTCATTATTTTTGAACTAATAGTTCATATACAGTTCACGTGTGCCGCACAATTGAACGAACGAACGAACACTGAATGGACTGAATTACCAACTGTAGTTGAATACATACGTGTAAAGCAACTTTGAGTTGTTTTGCGCTTGCATACTGAGTGAGTAACAGAATTTTTTTATAATAAATTGGGGAAATGCGCACATTCTTGTTTTATAACTTTAATAGCGCTCAATGATACCGTTCACATTTCTCTTCACCAAGTTCACACACGATTCACAATTCGTTCATTCGGGCTGTGCTATGTCAGCTGTGTGGCGTGCTGTAGATGCAGTGCAGCCAACTCTACCAGATAGGTTCTAACTAACTACTATAATCTCTCTACTATAGAATCTCCTAAACTGATGCGAAAATCTGCCAGGAAATAATAATGTGTATCTAATTTTACAACTATGTTTACTGTGAAGAATTAATTCACTTGATATGTATTGTAAAAAAAAAGCTTAGAACTTTGACATAATTCACACAGCACTCAGCCAGCAGATGAATCCCTTTTTTATTTTAACACATATCGGACAAATACCTGTTTTGTGCATGAATTAACGTATACAATTACAATTCACTGCATACAAGCATATTTTCCAGCTTTTATGAAATTCAAATCTGTCACAATCAGGAGAGAATTGGCAATACTGTGTAGATGTTCTGTAAATATTAGTGATGGGCGAAGTTGTTCTTTTCCCGGAACAGTTCCGACTGTTCCGGTTCCGAAAAATACTATGTTCCAAATAACAGTTCCGAAATAACAGTCACCAGTGGTGATGAGTCGGAGTCGTTGAGTCGTTCAAACGAACGGTACAGTACCCTCCTCTTCACCATGCTGCTCACACTGGAGCACTCATAGGCATGACATAGTACACATTCTTATCTATAGATGGCACTGCAATGCACATTCGAATCGATTTTGGAAAATTACTGTGCATGCGGACAGAACTCAAAAGCTTAATGTTAGTAATTACACAGCTGTTGACTACAAGGACAGAATACAACACTTTGTTTTCGTACATAAAGTTATAAAGACATGGTAGCCAACTAAAAAAATAACATAACATTTCAAACATATGGTATGTAATTTCTGTTCTCTCCATTACATAATAAAAAAACAAATCATTAATTTTTATTTTTACTTTTCTTAATGCACAGTTATTATAATAATAATAATAATAATAATAATAATAATAATAATAATAATAATAATAATAATAATAATAAATATTACAATTTCATAAATAAAAAGATATATATTGGCAGTACTGAAACCTGGAAACCCCGCAGTGGGTTAGTAAAATGTTGGAATCGCATCATTACCAAAGTGTAATTTAAACTTCGCATTAAACCTCGCTCTCCAAATCAGTACTTATATGGGTAGTTTCCAACAAATAATGCTACAACATTTTTGTCGTTCTTTGATAACAGAGAAGATAGCACAAAAACTTGTGCTTGTCAGACTTAACCTCAACAAACGACATACAGACATTGTAACTAAACCACTCTTTACCATTTACGACTTTAACCTTTGTATAGAATCAGCTGATCAATGAATTAATAATAGTATGCGTACTTTATGACTTTGTAGAATGTTTATAAAACAGAATTAGTCAACTAATGGTGAAATGAACCATAAAGCGGGAATGAATATTACAGATTATTAAATACTTACTATAACATTACAGATGATTGGCCAGTCTTACAAATGTTGATATTAAAGTTCGCGCCACCGCAAGGATTTCAATTTCCATGCGCCCCCTCCAACCACGTGAGAGTTTCAAGTACCAACTTCATCCAACGCAGTTCCAAGTATAACATAAAGAACAACGAGAACAGTGTAACTGCAGCTGTCGATGGTTCATCGGAACAAGCTCCGACGTTCCGACTGTTATCTCGGAGTCGGAACATACCTTGTGCAACGCGGTACTGCGAGCCCGCAACAGCTGGGCAAGTGAGCAGCTCGGAGTCGGAACACTGTTATTTCGGAACAGGAGGTTCCGACCTACTGTTCATTTTTGCAACAGTTCCGAGGAGTCGGAACATACCTTGTGCAACGCGGTACTGCGAGCCCGCAACAGCCGGGCAAATGAGCAGCTCGGAGTCGGAACACTGTTATTTCGGAACAGGAGGTTCCGACCTACTGTTCATTTTTGCAACAGTTCCGAGACCGGAACAGTTCCAAAATAACTGTTGTGTTATTTTTTACCCATCTCTAGTAAATATTAATTTGTGGTCAATGGCAAAGGTTTGAATGGGTACTTCTACGTCACTTTTAAACCGTACCTCAACAAATTCCATCGCGCCGCATGTTGCAATCTCCTCCAACTCCATAACAACTGAGGTTTAAAAAAGTCACTACAGTTCAAATCGTTAAAATAGTTATTAATAATTTAAAATATCACTTCTTTGTCTTTCCTTTCACAGCCTCTCACAATTGTTCATGTTTTTGTTGAAAACTGAGTAGTGAGTACAATATGTAGGCCCTAACTAAAATAACGCTTTATAAATTTTCACTCAAAAATAAGAGTTGTTCTACTCTTTGCCACTCAGACGATTTCTTGCATCCGTAATTGTGTGTCCTGCCTTGGAAAACACTCTCTCACACAAGGCACAGATGTAGCAACACTAGAGAGCCGAGATTTTGCCAGTTTGTATAAATCTGGATATACCTCTTTTCTTTCATTCCACCAAGAAAGTGGGTTACCCTTTCTCGATAGCAGTGGTTCCTGTACAAATTTGTCGACCTCAATAATTGCCGATGCTTTGGTGTTTGGGTTTTTTTTATTAAAAGAGAGCATAATTAACAGCTATAAAGATATGTATAGCATTTCATAAAATAATCGATTAAAATATTATCTTGCAAGAAAAGGTCGGTTGGTTTGTTATTTATCTGCAATAAGGAAGGGAGAAGTTGTGTTTCAAGGAAAATTTTTTTTGTCCTAGTCCGCTTTATATGAAGGGACAGGGAGGAAATGAGAGAGAGAAGGTTATGTTCGCTACTCTCTCACTATAGCTTTAGGTCAGAACAGAGTCCGGGTCAGAACAACACATTGCTATGCCATCTGTTGACGATTTCATTCACCACTTAGTGATACTGGCAACAAAGTGCGCACGAATGTGCGTTTTGTGCGATATTGAACTACTTAGTTCCTATTAGTTCATTTGTGAAATGAACGAAGTAGTTCATTTGAACGACTCAAGTTCATGTGCGGGAACGAACGAACTAGCTCTTGACAATGAACTATTTCGCCCAACGCTAGCAAAAGCTGAAATGGTGAGAAGTGAAGTGAAGAAAACGAATGACGAGTGTGTAACAGAAAATGGTGAAGTGGATGTTTCTGGTCCAGAGACGGCTAAGGACTTAGTAAATAAAGTGTTATATGAATTAGAAGAGTGGGAGAGGAAGTTCAATTGTAAGTAAATAAGACGATTGAGTTAATGAAAATAGGTTAAGAGTACTGTATGATGGGGAGGCTAGCTAGGACGGCGAAGTATAATATGTAGAAAATTAGTCAGATCGGAATATGAAAGATACGCATGAAACAGACAAGAATCGAACATATTGATAATGGTATAATATGTTTTAGTAACAAGTATTATTAGAAACAGTGTGTCCTCTGTGATCTGAAAATCAAGAAGAGAATGATAAAGTGTCAATTGTGAAGGAACTAGAGAAGTGTAATAGGAATTATGTAAAACGATAGAGATAATAAAAATAGGTGAGGAGTCTGGGGGGGAAGGCTAGCTAGGATAGTGAAGTATAACATGTAGAAAATTAGTGAGATCTGAAAATCAAATGTACACAAGAAACAGACATAATAGCGGACTTATTGGACAATGGTATAGTACCTTTTTTAACAAGTATTATTGAAACAGTGTGTGTACGATATAAGTGTACTGAAAATCAAGAATAGAGTCGTAAAAGTGTAAATTTTGAATGATGTAAATGAAGTTGTTAGGATTTACTGATCAATTTAAATGGGGTCGAATCAAGTATAAGAGCGTCTACAAAAGGTATATCTGTAACGAATGTAATTGTGGCACCGGATACAATAATTGTGAGGTCCACATTACAGGTTGTAAATGTTGACATCAAATATATCCTATCATATCATATATCATATCATATCATATCACATCACATCACATCACATCACATCACATCACATCACATCACATCACATCATTCACGGCAAAATAAATGTTCAGAATAAAAATGTATATATTATGCAAACACAAGAAAGAAAAATGCTCTCGGAGAGGAATAATACAGGAACCGAGAGACTGTTAAAAATAAGGGGCAAATACGGGAGATCCTGGGAAATACGAGAGGGTTGGCAACCCTAGATACGAAAATAACCATTAGAATTTCTCTTTCCATTTGTCCATTGATGCAAATGGTCCGTACAAGTTTTTCAAAGAATATGAGGAGCGAATGGCATATCTTGATCTCTAAGCTTGATATAAAAATAACGTAAATATGCTGAATTCACAAACTCGGAAATAGGTTTTCTACTATGTCGAAGAATATACTCCCTACAATGATAGAATACTATCTCGGGAAGGTTCAATCACTACAATGTGAACCAGATATTCCTTTGCTCTATCTCCAAACATGAAATGACATGGGATGGGAACATAATTACTCTTTCAGACTATACGTTCGTAACTATGAAATAAATAAACTTCCTTTTCATAATCCAATATTTCGGGCAAAAAGGTATAGTTGGAAGCGTGCAGCACAATTCACACTAACTTGTATGGATCCAAAAACACAGACTAAGAAACCAGCGAATAGAGATTATAAAGAATGAACACTTCGCATCGGTGCCTTTGATGTAGCCGGACCGATTTCAATGACCTTCAAGCCAGCTAGAGCGTCAGATTCTGCTTTCTCCCTAGAGTTGGCGCTGACATCACACCAGCTAGCAGTCGACACAGCGGAAATATAATACATAATTAATACATCTAGGTACATTATGTACTCAAATGAAATAAATTGGATCCATAAAATAATAAATCCTTCATTAACTGTAATGTCTAGACTCTAGAGTTCCTTTATAATGAGAGTTGAGACGTTGACCCCTACAACAATTAAAATATGTAATGATTTGATAGCTCTGAAAATGGAAAAACAAAACTCTTACGAGAATTGAAACCATATACCTATATTATATTATATACAAATATTAAACGAATTCGATACTTAATTTTATAATGCATTGTATTATTTTATAATATAATTTATGATATCTCAAATATAAAATATTATTATTACAACTAGTTTGTCACTGAGAAATAAGGGAAAGCTGTTAACTTGAATTTATTTGAAGCAAAGCGTTACTGGATTATGCAATAAGGTAGGCGATGTTTGGATCCTGTGCCTTAATTCTATTCTCAATTATTATCTTAGCGTATGCTCGATTACACTACCTCTAGCGCTTGAAAGTGGAACTAGCCGCTGGCGCACAGAGAAACAAAACACAGGAAAATTCGCTCAGTGTCCATTCTTTATAATCCCCATTCGCTGGGCAGACCATGTGACTCGCTTAACCTGATCACGAAGGGCGGCGTTTCGACCATGTAAATTAATTGCAATGCATAAAGAGTAACATATATTTCTCTAAAATGTAGTGTAATTGCATTAATAAAATTGAGAACAATGATTAGGGACACTTCAGACATAATTCCTTGCCAGTTAAGGTGTAATATTTTTTTTGGTGTGAAAATTACGTTGTTGGTAAGTGTAATACCTGCCCTTATTTCGATTAAATATTGCAAAATACTTGTACATTTATTTACGCATGAATCAATAATTTTCAGTTGCACCGCACGAATATTTAGTTATGTTGAAATTATAGGTTATGTTTACTGTACCAGTTGCTCCTTTCTGTCTAATTTTAGTGGTCTCCAATGCCCTGCCACTACATATGTATCTTATGTCATATGGATATTATAGGTTATGTTTACTATATTTAACTTATATTCGCAATTATACATTATAATTAAACATAATGTCATGTATGACACCCGTCACATTTTATTTGGCTGTATTTTAATACTACAATTGAGTACTGAAGTATTGTATTTATCTACTACCTAAGTGACGAAGTACCACAATCGTACGTACACTAATTTCATAGGAGTGGTATGGTAAATTTTCTGTCAACAATTAAGGAAAGTAGATGTGCTAAATTAAAATCACAATATAAATTTGTTTTTATTGAAACTCAAAATAGCTTCCATTCTAAACTTGAAATGTTGACGCGAAGAGGATTATGTTAACGTGTAAAATTCTCTTCACATTAAAATAACAATTTTGTAATTATTTCTGCAACATATTACGCAACAAGAAGTAAACGGAACTTATGGACAAATTACATTAAATAAAGCTTAGCAATGATAAGCAATAAAGTTATAATGTAATGTTTCACTGAGCTCCATACATTGAAATAGAAAACCCGAACAAACATTACGGCCTGGTCTAGATCGAAAAGGCATTGACTGTGTCGTATTTCGCATTTTTGTGAAAAGCTATGTAAAATGTGAAATGTTCGTTATCGGTTGTAATAACTGTAAATGGCTAAAATACAATGATTTGAAAAATAATATGGGACAAGGAGACATTTGTAGTACTATAAATTGTAAGAAAAATAGGTTAGAGTTATCCTTCTTCCGAAGGAAAATGTTAAATGTTATGTTTTATTTAACGACACTCGCAACTGCAGAGGTTATATCAGCGTCACCGGATGTGCCGGAATATTGTCCCGCAGGAGTTGTTTTACATGCCAGTAAATCTACTGACATAAGCCTGTCACATTTAAGCACACTTAAATGCCATCGACCTGGCCCGGGATCGAACCCGCAACCTTGGGCATAGAAGGCCAGCGCTATACCAACTTGCCAACCAGGTCGACTCTTCCGAAGGATCCAGCAAAGGCGAGTTTATAGAATATAATATATATTTTATGAAAATAATATATAAAACTTATGTATTTCATATTTCAGTAGTGGATGGAAGGTGTTAAATTTTTCAAAAGAACACAATATCGAACGTACAATACATTTTATCGTCTGCTAGGGATAGAGTCTGTGATGAGGCGATAGTAACGATCCTGGTGGTGAGCAACTATCAATGGATGCATATTTCAACTGTCTATGTTTGCATATTTAGTAAGTATTAAGCTTCGTGACTTTATATAGTAGATTGTGGTTACATCCTAATCTACAGTCTGGCTGAGACCTGCTCCACGCTCGGATCTGGTACCTATTCCACCCTTCATGAGTTACCAGTTCCATAGTTCTCAGTAGAGGAATCCAGTATATCTGTACCTGTGATAGAGCACAAGATACAGAAAGTGGGGAGGGCTACAGTGATTATCAATCTTCTCATATTAATCACAACGATTTGAGTGTCCGTAATGAACCCTTTACCTGATATCTTATTGATCTATCAAAACACGACTTGTCAAAGTTTGCTGGACAATATAAATTCTTTACATTCGAAATTTCAATTTAATACAGACGAAATAAATAATAAATTAAACAAATTATTGCTAAATGCCACAGCAAAAATTAAAAGCTCTAGCACAATTTGCTAATGAAATGCAAATATTATAAATAATTGATTAAATGGCGATCTTACTCGTGTTAATTATGTAAGCATGTGCGGCTTACAGCTGTTGCGGTGCTATTTGACACCATCCTCAGAGCCTTCTGTGTGTCGGTGCCATCTCAAATTCGCTGCCTGTTGTGTGGGTGCGTTCGTGTGATGAGTTGTGTCAAATAGTGTGTGATCTGAAATTGATATATGTGTTGAGAATTTGATTAGGGTGTGTTTTAGTATCTGTATATTTCATATTGTTCTAGTGTGTTGAGTTTTTGAGTTGTATGTGTAGGATTTCCATGTCTGTATTTCTGTTACTGTATGTGTGGTTAGCACTCGTTATGTGTTCGGCATATGTAGATGTATTGTGTCCTCTGGTTATTCTTTACATACGTATTTACTCCTATCCTTCAGTATTCCCTGATAATTCTTCTATCCTCTTGGCTACAATGTTTCTGAATAAAATCTATATATATCTTCGTAGTTTTTTATACATCGAGAGATATTTTGGCTTCAATGTCTAGGATATAACTCTTAGGCCCAATTGTATAAAACTCCCTGACTAAAGATCAACTTTGATCGAAGATCGAAAAGTGAACCGAGTTCAGACACTTCTATTGTATAAAACTTTTCTGCGATCAAATTACCTTGGTTCAAATGCAATCTAAGTTCACGTGAAAAGGACTTGGCAACATCGCATAAACAGGTGAAATACGTGATGCGCGGACCATGTTACACAGGTTTGTTCAGTGTTGCCAATCTAGTGACTTTAACTCTTTTTCAACAACAATTTCTTTTAACTTTTATATTGCTTAAATAGGGATTTAGTCACCTTTTTAGCATCCCATAGTGACAGAATTTTATCTTTCTTTGTTGATAATGAGAAATCTAGCGACTTTACAACTACTTTTTGGCGACTTTCCGTATTACATTCTGTTGGAGACAATGGTTTTCTGTGCTATATAAATAATGGCGGACAATAAGAAGAAGGTTGACTGTTCTCCAAGTTGTGATCATGTTATGGTGTTTTATACTGCTAAACATAATAAAGCTTTATAAAACGACAATTTTCCTTTAGTAATATAGTTTATTGAACATTTATGAATGTACCCATCATATCCATTAATAATTAATGGTTGTTATAAACATAATATAATTATAGGTTATGTTATTTGATACTGCTGAACACGATAGAGCCTTATAAAATATAAGAATGTTTGTGTATTAAGGCAAGAAATTGAAAGAAATATATGTAAATGTACATAACATACCTATTAAAATTAATAATAATGGATATTTTATTTGCACAATCTGTCACTCATATATTTCAAACAGAAAAGAAATAACTGAACTTGGATAATCTAACTTAATCGAAGAAATTTCTTCAGTCAAAGTTGATTTTAGTTTGAGACAAATTAATCTCAGATTAGACTTTATACAACACAAAATTCCAAGTTCAGCTGAAACAAGGATCAATTTAACCTCTGATCTAAGATTAAATGGTTTATACAATCGGGCCTTAATAAAAGGTACATCAGAAAAAGAGTGACGTCTTTGCAATTTTGAGGGATGTATCATAGCTAATTGATAATGCGATACAGATTTCATCAGATTTTTTTTTTTTTTTTTCAAAATAAGAAAGGTGCACAATAAACTGTTATGGGATGATTGATATTCAAAAATTAAAATTACAATTCATACTTAATTTCATATATTTACAACAAATATAATCCTTTGTTAAGATACAGTTTTTGGTCACCTTCAATATTTTTATGTTTTTCGTAATACCTTTCCAAGTTGCGTTTTTTGTGAAGGTTTTTTTTTTTCGTACTATGCTCTGTGTCTCCCCATTAATCGTTTACTCAAGAATAAGTCTACATACTGGGATAAATTTACTATATGCTCTTTTGCATGTTACCTACGTACGCGCTGCTTTCCCCTGGCGTAAGACTTCCACTAATCCCTATTAGTAGAACAAGCTGTTTACTTATTATGTCCTTACCTAATCTCCCGATGAGGGCTGCGGGTACACTGCATTCTAAACCGCGCCCTTGTGCATTATTCGACATACTCGTCGAATGGTTTTTGTGCACGCATGCATGTTCTTTTAGATTTCGCGACAATGAGAAACACTTTCCACATATCTCGCATTTGAATGGTTCTTCGCTGAGGTGTGTAAGTGTATGTCTCTTTAAATTTTCCGAATCTAAGAAACACTTACCGCACTTCATGCACTTGTATGGCTTTCCTTCTGAGTGTAGGCGAGCATGTTTGTTTATGTACGTCGATTTTGAGAAATACATTCCACACACCTCGCATTTGATTGGACTTTCGCCTGTGTGTATGCGAACATGATGTATATTTAAATCTCCTTTTTGCGAGTAACCCTTTCCACACAGATCGCATTTAAATGGTTTTACACCTGTGTGTATGGAAGCATGTCTTATCAAATTTTTTTTCTGCGACAAACACTTTCCACATACTTCACATTTGAATGGCTTTTCGGAGAGGTGTGTGAGTGAATGTCTCCTTAATTTTTCCGATCCTGAGAAACACTTATCGCACATCGCGCATTTGTATGGCTTTTCGCCTGTGTGTAAGCGAACATGCTTGTTTAAATGTCGCGATTGTGTGAAACACTTTCCACACACATCGCATTTGAATGGTTTTTCGCCTGTGTGTATGAGAACATGTACCTTTAATTCTTCTTTTTGCAAGAAACATTTTCCACAAACATCGCATTTGAATGGTTTTTCACCAGTGTGAATAGGAGCATGCTTGTTTAAATTTCCTTTTTGTGAGAAACACTTTCCACACACCTCACATTTGAATGGCTTTTCGCCCGTGTGTATGCGAGCATGCGCTCTTAAAGATCCTTTTTGAAAGAAACACTTCCCACACACCTCGCATTTGAATTGCCCTTCGCCTGAGTGAGTGAGAGCATGTTTCTTTAAATCTCCTTGTTGCGCGTAACACTTTCCACACACATCACATTTGAATGGCTTTTCCCCGTGTGGATGCGAATATGTACGTTCAAATTCTGCGATTGTGGAAAGCTCTTTCCACAATGCACGCATTTGAATGGCCATGTGTGAACAAGTGCATGTTGATTTAAGTTTCCCAATTGTCTGAAATTCTTTCCACACACCTCGCATTTGAATGGTGTTTCGTCTGTGTGAATGACTGCGTGTTGCTTTAAATTCACCAGTCGTGAGAAACACCTTCCACAGACATCGCATTTAAAAGACTTTTTTATTGTGTGTATATTAGAATGAACTTTCTTAGATTCTGGTGTTACTAAAACCTCGTTGGGTATAATACACTTAATAGAATTACGGCCACCGTCGGTGATGTTCGAACAGTCTGGTCTGTTGGTAACACACTGCGTCGACTTGCCTTCAAGATAAATGTTGGCGCTTTCTTGTAACACATTCTTCTCAACATGATCTATAATTCTGAAATGAATACATAAATTATCAATTAACCACTATAATCAATGTGATGCCAACGTATAGGTAATTAAGTATGGACACTTCGCGTCGGTACATTAGATGTAGCGGGACTGATTTCAATGACCTCCAAGCCAGCTAGAGCGTGAGATTCTGCTTTCTCCCAAGAGTTGGCGCTGACATCACACCAGCTAGCAGTCGACACAGCAGAAATATAACACATATAATTAATTCGTCTAGGTACATTATGTACTCAAATAAAATAAATTGGATCCATAAAATAACAAATCCGTCATTAACTGTAATGTCTAGATTCTAAAGTTCCTTTATAACGAGAGTTGAGACGTTGACCCCAACAACAATTAAAATATGTAATGATTTGATAGCGCTGAAAATGGAAAAACAAAACTCTTATGAAAAGTAAAACCACATACCTATATTATATTATATACAAATATTAAACGAATTCGATACTTAATTTTATAATGTATTATATTATTTTATTATATAATTCATTATATCTGAAATATAAAAAAAAATTATTATTACTACTAGTTTTCCCCTGAGAAATAAGGAAAAGTTGTTAACTCCAATTTATTTGAAGAAAAAGCGTTACTGGATTATGCAATAAGGTAGGCGATGTTTGGATCCTGTGTCTCAACTCTATATTCAATTATTATCTTGGCACATGCTAGATTACACTAACCTCTAGCGCTTGAAAGTGGAACTAAACGCTGGCACACAGAGAAACAAAAGGCAGGAAAATTCGCTCAGTGTCCATTCTTGATAATGCCTATTTGCTGGTGATACTATCAAAATATATTAATCTCTACATTATATACATATATCAAATAATACAGACGAATAACCTTTTGGTTGGTGTCTTGTTTTTAGACTTGATGCAGGGATGATTTTGGGCAGTGATTCAGAATAAGATATTGGCTAGAACATACCACAGTATTTCTTAGATATTGTTGAATTTATATAATAATTTTATGCGAGCCAATATTTTCAATTCTGATTTGTTACATTATCTGTTATAACTTATAAATGGTTATCATGGGTTTAGTAGACTCCATAATTTTTGAAGTCATCCTTACACACAATTACACATCGGAATTTGTCCTTCAGTTTCCAAATTTGGTTTTATGCGTGCATAAAATTAAGTATGCATTGTTCTAAAGTAATATTACATTAGAAATATTGGACAAGTGAGCTCTTAATTATATCATGGTTATGGTTTTATAGTAGTCGAGATATAATATTATATCACTCATAATGTTTCATTTCAGGAGATCGAGTGTCGCGAAAGAATAGCCGATGCGCAACACTCCTGCTTGAATTACTAGGAATAGTATTTGGTTTTGGTTTAAGTTTGCACTTCCAAAAAATACAACGTTATTTTCGTCTCAAACTTGGAAGTGAACATAAGCCACAGGATCCTCATATTGTATGCGAAACTTGTACACAACATTTCCGACAGCGTATAAATACGAGGGGGATCCAGGAAATAACGACCGTTCGCGCATAACCGCCGCGCAGCTGACTCCCCTTCCTTCTTTGAAGGTCAACTGGCTTCCTTAACATGTGTTCTCATAATGTTGTGAGTACTGGTTGCAACAAGTCGCCATTGTGCATTTTGTGTTACTTCAAAATGAACGACGTGATTGATAATCCCGCCGACTGCGAGGTGAGGAGTGTGATTCGATTTTGAATGCCCGACATTTGAAACCTGCATAAATTTACCGGCAATTGAAAAAGTGTATGGTGATACTGTAATGAATGAAAGAAATGTGAGAAAATGGTGCGAACAACAATGGGCGAACAAATGTCCACGATGAAACTCGACTCGGACGCCCATCACTCATCACAGAAGACCTGAAGAGTAAAGTGAACGACAGAATCTTGCAAGACAGGCGCACATCACTCGACGAATTGCATATTGCCTTTCCTGTCATTTCTCGTTCTTTGCTTGGTGAAATTGTGTCGCAACATCTTGGCTACCACAAAATCTGTGCCCGCCCGCACACTGCTGCTTCAACTCGAGAATTGCTGGATCAATTCGGTTGGGAAATCTTTGATCATCCGCCCTATAGTCCAGACCTTGCTCCTAGCGATATTCACCTTTTCACTAAGCTGAAAGACTTTCTGGGTGGTACGCGTTTTGGAAGTGATGAAGAGTTGAAGAAGACAGTGAACACCTGGCTTAATGAACTGGCGGCAGAGGAGTATAACACGGGAATTCCAAAGCTGGTGAACAGATACGACAAATGTTTAAATGTAGGTGGTGATTATGTAGAGAAGTAAAGGAAGCTTCAGTTATGTAACAGACTTTTTTTTTTTCAAATAAATATATATTTTTTTAATTATTACAACAAAACGGTCGTTATTTCCTGGATCCCCCTCGTATAGTCGATCCATAATCTTATATTATGAAAGTGAACTTCGAGTGGCTGAGTAAGAGAGTAAGCTATCCCACAAATATTAAAAAAATGAGTTATAAGGTCCAATAGAATGCTTGCACAATCTCTGATTTTATCTGTAAATTTCGTCCATGTGGAATAACTCGTCGCCATGTTATTGCTCTTTGGAATTGGAACTCCAGGTAGGACTTCTCTAAATTGTAGTGAGAGAGAGTGAGTTATTCCAAAGCACGCACTGCATAACCAACAAGGTTTGTTTGCGGTCAGCGCGTCTGGCTGCGAAACCATAACCAACAAGGTAGCCAACTAAGCAAATGTAACCAACTCCATTATCTGTTGCTTACACCGTTGATACAGCAACCTTCCTATCATTTCATTACAAACATATATTGAGACGACAATAGAATTAACCACACATATATAGAAGATACAACACTGTATCATACATAATAAAATGTATGTCTTTCGCCATCATTAAATGAAGCTGAGAAAGATTGCAAGAAACATAAAACCAGCACAGTACACTCACCTATCAGAGAACACTTCATCCTCCTCTGAAGATACTTCCACTTTCCGTTTCTCCTGAATTCTGTCCAGATGGAACGCATCTTCCTGAAAAAAAAGTACTAAATAATGAAGAGAGCTTTAGTTGACCTCTTGGAATCAATTTCAACCTTGAAAATATGTGCATGTGAGTCAGAGATATTTTGCAAAATGCATAAGCACATAATTGTTACGATATTTTATATAAATAAACAGTAAATGGTTACATATTGAAGCATTAATACAATCGGTGTATACTGTACATCAGGACTGGGCAGCAAGAGCGGATTTTATTCTCTCTCGGGGAGCCATATGATTTCTCTTCATCCCCTTTCTTCCCCGCCCAACACCGCGCAGTGTTGATTCAGTGACAGATTAATATTAAGTGTCCCCGTTTACGGTCGTATTCATAGACAAGAATTTGGATCAAAGTTGACTTTGGAAATTACAAAGTCACCATTTTCCTATTCACAGTCGACTTACTTACAAATGGCTTTTAAGGAACCCGAAGGTTCATTGCCGCCCTCACATAAGCCCGCCATCGGTCCCTATCCTGTGCAAGATTAATCCAGTCTCTATCATCATATCCCACCTCCCTCAAATCCATTTTAATATTATCCTCCCATCTACGTCTCGGCCTCCCCAAAGGTCTTTTTCCCTCCTGCCTCCCAACTAACACTCTATATGCATTTCTGGATTCGCCCATATGTGCTACATGCCCTGCCCATCTCAAACGTCTGGATTTAATGTTCCTAATTATGTCAGGTGAAGAATAAAATGCGTGCAGTTCTGCGTTGTATAACTTTCTCCATTCTCCTGTAACTTCATCCCGCTTAGCCCCAAATATTTTCCTAAGCACCTTATTCTCAAACACCCTTAACCTATGTTCCTCTCTCAGAGTGAGTGTCCAAGTTTCACAACCATACAGAACAACCGGTAATATAACTGTTTTATAAATTCTAACTTTCAGAATTTTTGACAGCAGACTGGATGATAAAAGCTTCTCAACTGAATAATAACACGCATTTCCCATATTTATTCTGCATTTAATTTCCTCCCGAGTGTCATTTATATTTGTTACTGTTGCTCCAAGATATTTGAATTTTTCCACCCCTTCGAAGGATAAATCTCCAATTTTTATATTTCCATTTCGTACAATATTCTGGTCACGAGACATAATCATATACTTTGTCTTTTCGCGATTTACTTCCAAACCGATCGCTTTACTTGCTTCCAGTACTTGTTTTCCCTAATCGTGTGTGGATTTTCTCCTAACATATTCACGTCATCCGCATAGACAAGAAGTCGACACTTTGACGAAAGTAAACTTCAATCATGGCTTTACTTCGAAGTCGCCGAAAATCTAGACTTTGACTTTGACTTTCGTTCGTGGAAATAAGAGAAATGGCTGATATTTCGAAAATTGTTAGATTTTTCGAGAATATTGAGGACATCTAGGGGATTATTAAAGCTGTTCATGTTCCTTAGTGTACGGTATTATTAGATATAGATAATAAATTTAAATCAAGGTACAGATTTGATAAACAGACAGTACTAGATATCCTCGTCATGTTTCAACATTCATTGATCAATAATAATCTAAGAGGATTATCTATTCCACCAATAATTGAATTTCTTATTTCATCGAGATTTTATGCTACAGGTAATTGATGGTTTAATACTGATTTGACAGTTTAATTCTAAAGAGAATATGTTACACAGATGGATGTGCAGTTAATTTTTAATCCTGCGGTCGTCATAATAATGTTTTCTGAATATTGATTTCAATTAATTTTTAAACAGTCTGTCATTAGTGGCATCTTCTTATCTTCCATAATTTCAGAATAAAATTATTTTATAATGAAATAATTCCAGGGCTTATTGTGAACCTAACGTAATTACAGTCGATGTTTTATTCACAACAAAATTCTTAGCAGGCAATACTATTTCAGATGAACTATACCATCATGTTTTGTAGTTACGAATTTTATTGTATTATATACGAGTACAACACTGTTCGGAACTGAGTTACGATTTTATGTGACCAAGTAGAAGAACGAATTATTATCTATTGGTGTAAAGATCTAAATATGTCAATTTTTTTTTTACTTACGTTAGTTTCACACTATTAATATTCTTATGTAAAGCTGCAAGAACGGCAAACAATTGTTTAACATGTACCAATGTTCGATTGTTTCAGTGATTTGTGCCTCAAAAGATGTCTCTGATTGTGGCAATGCCTACTCAATTTCAACTATCTATTAATTTAATTCGTTTAGAAGGCAGTGTTGTGATTGCCAACATTAGAACAAGATCGTCAAATCTCGACTTACCGAAGTCAAAGTCAAAGTTTCAGAAGTACTGTCTACGAATAGGACTTTCAACAAAGTTAAACTTTACTACGAAAGTCGACTTTGGGAAGTCTTCATCCAAAGTCTCGTGTATGAATACGGTCCTAAGAGACTGGTTCAGCTCCCGATACCCACCGCTGCTCTACATCATTGCTGCAAAACTTACGTCCAAATAAGTCAGAATTTATAAAACAGTTCTATTACCGGTTGTTCTGTATGGTTGTGAAACATGGACTCTCACTTTGAGAGAGGAACAGAGATTAAGAATGTTTGAGAATAAAGTTCTTAGGAAAATATTTGGGGCTAAGAGGGATGAAGTTACAGGAGAATGGAGAAAGTCACACAACGCAGAACTGCACACATTGTATTCTTCACCTGACATAATTAGGAACATTAAATCCAGACGGTTGAGATGGGCAGGGCATGTAGCACGTATGGGCGAATCCAGAAATGCATATAGAGTGTTAGTTGGGAGGCCGGAGGGAAAAAGACCATTGGGGAGGATAATATTAAAATGGATTTGAGGAAGGGGGGATAAGACGATAGAGAGTGGATTCATTTTACACAGGATAGGGACCAATGGCGGGATTATGTGAGGGCGGCAATGAACCTGTGGGTACCTTGAAAGTCATTTGTAAGTAAGTAAGGCCTTAATCATTGTTACTGCAAAATAATAAGCAACATATATTCTTCAAGTTGAATGGTAAGATCCATCCGTAACTCAAAATGGATTGAGGTATGGTACCTGATATTTGTTGTCATTGTGAGGGCTATTAAAATTTTTATAACACAAATTCCATAACACATCAGCCCAGGAAATCTATACTAATAATAAATCTGTAGCCGAAATTTTTCTGGTAATTTTCGATTTTCCAAAAATAATTGGTCCTAACATATATAATTAACCACCCTGAAACCGAAAATCGCTTTTTTGAAATTTTTGTTTGTATGTCTGTCTGTATGTTTGTTACCTTTTCACGCGGTAATGGCTGAACCGATTTCGATGAAAATTGGAATATAAATTAAGTTCGTTGTAACTTAGATTATAGGCTATATGGCATTCAAATGTTAGTTAAAAGGGAGGTTATAAGGGGGCCTGAATTAAATAAATCGAAATATCTCGCTTATTATTGATTTTTTTTAAATATGTTACATAACAAAAGTTTCTTTAAAAATGATTTCTGATAAGTTTTCTCTGAAAAATTTTGATAGGACTCATATTTAATGAGATAAATAATTTTTAAAATTAAAATAACTGCCATCTAAGGCGGTGTATTGAAATAAAAAACAAATGACTTCGTCATTTATGAAACATAGCCTACAGAGAATGTTTCTGTGTTTGTATGAAGTAATATCGGAAGCTAAATTAACCGATTTGTATAATTAATTATTATTTCATCATTGGAAAGTGTAGTTTCTCTGGATGGACATAATGCTATAATGTTATTACAGTAACTTGTGAGTGAATTGAGGACAGCTAAGATAAAATAGCTTCTTATGCACAGAAAACTTTATAGGTTATTCTGCATATTCATTTCCTGTATTTCTTATAATAATGTTTATGAACATTTTCATTTTTATCTCAGAGAATTAACGAACAACGAGAGTGTATTGATTTAGTATGCTGTAATAATATGTTAGCTTAGCAATCCATTATTTTATAAGTCAAATTTTAACTATGCTCAATTGAATCGTGTTAAAATACATAAAATACATATGCAATAAATGCAATGTAAAAAAATTGGGTAATGAGCCAAGCAGATTATGTTGCGCTGTTGTAAAAGTTGTTCCTCCTGAGATTCAAGAGCTCCCACAGCAAATTAAAAACTTTCTAATTGGAGTACATCCGTTATCAACACATTTTTCATGATATAATATAATATAATAATAAATCTGTAGCCAAAATTTTTCTGTTAATTTTCGCTTTTCCAAAAATAATTGGTAATAACAATTAAGAAACATGTTAAAGGAATTGTCATTGCACCAAATGAGTGGTCTCTGGATCAAAATGATCGCATTTTAATATTTTAAATACAATATAAATTAAGTAACATATTAAACGATTTATCCTTCTATCAAACACGAATGTTCCCTGGATCAAATGTCCTATTTTAATTATGTAATTACTTTATATTTACTTCTAACGGGTGCACCGGAGCATACGGGTACGGCTAGTTATATATAAAAATAAACGGGGCACCAGGTAGTGATGCCTGTGTGATTGAATAATTTCAGTACAAAAATTTAATTCAATACTTCTAGGCTCTTAATGCTCAGACTGGAATAAAAACAGGCACAACTATACAGTACTCATTCTGAATTTAGTGGTATAAAAGACAACTAAGTAGTCTTTTGTCCAGGTACAAAAATCGTTCCACTTGATAACCTGATTTCCGTATTCGCTAATTGAACCTCAAAGGTCAAGTGGACATTACTTGATACAGTCTTCACTCTTATACCTTGTAATTTAGGAGTAATGAATATTGTAAATTCTAAAGCAAAATTTAGTTAAACATTTCGCCCCGAGTGAAACAGAAAAAAATATTAAACTTTTTTAAGCAATTTTTGCCATTCTTTTCAATTGATATACAGTGAAACTTCCCTTAACGGACACTTCCCAATAACGGACTCCTCTCAATAGCGGACATTTTAAAATTACCCTGCAAAATAACATTGGCCCTTATGATAAAATTCTTCCAAATAGCGGACATTCTCAATAACGGACACGGACACTGAAATGTATCTCCCACCAACAATTAAAACTTCGAAATAATGGACTGCGTGAAAGAAAAAAAAAAAGAAAAGACTGTTGTAAATTAAACAGAATTCTTTGCAACAATCATTATCGTGCATTTGAACGTTCTTGTACTTTATTGAAGGTAAGCAGCACAGTTGTTATTTGTGATACTGTACGTGAGCAGTCCGTACTATCTTACTTTGTTAAGTTGAGTGTTCGGAAGTACAGTCACATTAAAAATGTCACAAAAACATAAACGTTTGTCACTAAAAGAGAAAGTGAATATTTTAAAGCATAGTGAGAAGGAGAAATTAAATGTTCGTGAGCTGGCCACAAAGTTTAATGTGGGAAAAACTCAGGTTAGTGAAATTTTGAAAAACAAGAAAGTTATTTTAAAATCATTCACTGAGAATGCAAATGAGAACCCAAAAAGAGCTTTACCTAAAACTGAGGAGCTTGCCATTGACAATTTAACAAATGAATGGTCCTGCCATGCTAGAGCAAATAAGATGCCTTTATCTAGGACCTTGATTAGAGAGAAAGCCTTAGAAATTGCAAAACAGTTGGGTTATTCTCATTTTAAAGCCTTGGGTGGTTGGCTAGACAAGTTTCGGTCACGACACAATATTTATTTCCTACAAAAGTGTATGTGGTGAATCTGTTTCTGTTCATCCAGAAATTGCATCTGACTGGAAAAGTAAACTTACTGATATTTGTATTTTGATGTACTGTATACATACTAACGATTTTCTAAATAGCGGATACTTCTCAATAACGGACATTTAATTTTTCCCCGGCGGTGTGCACTATTGGGAAGTTTCACTGTATATCTTATTTTCTCTTGTTATGTCACAGATATTCATAAACTCGTAGGTTTACTTTGTAGAACACAGAGTGCAGAAAATACTGTAACAATTGCAAGTAAATAGATGCAGTAGTTTCAGAGAAAAAATATGCGCTTCATTTTGAAAAATTTTAAATTTTGGAAAACTGGATTTGAAAAAAGAAATGTAAGAATTACATACGTCGTCAAATTTAAAGAGGCCATTTCATAATGTGAGAATTGCGCACAAATGTGTAATTACGAGAAAGGTGTCACTGTACCCTACGGTTCACTAGTGTATTCCCTCAGTGATTTTATTGTTTTGACACTCGTTGAAATGATATCTTGCACACGCTTTATCGCAGAGCTTACTCACGCATTCCGGTGATGGTTCGTGGTGTTCAGTTCTCCTGCATAGCTTATGGTGGAATTGACTGATTTATAGATGGACTGATTATATTTTATTTAACTTTTATTTTTACTGTGCTACAACAACAACCTAGGAAAATACGTCACAAATTGCCATTCTTAATACATCTCGTACATTATCGTTTGTTAGACACAATCTTTGCTTAGATTTTACAAGTTTTTGTTGAGAAAAAAATTGTTCGGAAATATACCGAATGTAGAGCCAAACATTGCAGCTATGTAGGGTAGCAGCAGACGGACGGCTTACAATAGAAGTATACATATTTTCTATGGAGAGAATTTTAAGTAATTCTAAGCCAGTCCGGTGTTATACAATGACAACTTTTATGTCCTCACTTATATCAAGCTCTCTTAATAACACGTTACTCCACCTAGTAGACTTTTTTAAAGCCGTATTTCGAGTGTCGTATGTTACTACAGATACAAGTTGCTTTCTGTTCAGATTCATTTCTTGTAAATATTTTCATGCTTGGAATAACTCCTCTCCAGTTGTATTTCCTTCGAGTGCAAAGACATCGAGCAAATATTCTTATACAGAGAAATACTTCATAACTACCTGGGTGAACATTACCAATTCTACTGCGGTTCCGGACAATTGGCCATAGAAAATTGGTAACTTGACAACTGGCCACAGAAAACTGGTAATAGGGACAATTCGCCACAGATAGACAATTTGCCACAAATAGACAATTCGCCACAGATAGACAATTTGCTACAAATAGACAGTTTGCCACACCATCCATTATCCAAAAATGGGACCGTAACAATTTATTTAAATGTGAATTAGTGGCAAATATGATAACTTTCACGTTGTCCTCTGGTTCAAAATACAACAACCACCTTTCTCCTTGTACGGTCTTAGTGTATCTGTCGGCTATAACGTTCAGTTCGTCAATATTCCTTGGTTCAGGTGGTATGTGCAACTTCCGGGCACGGCGCACAGTTTTTTTAGTAAAAGATTTAGTCAAAATTAGTATACCCGCCTAATATGCGTTCCCGGTTAATACGCGGTTTACATCCAGTCCCTTGAACAGCGTCTTATCAGGGTTTTACTGTATAAGTTCTAGCTTTTCGCTCAATGGCTAGCATAATCATTTCAAGATCAATAACAACCAATAATAAAAATTCTGTAAGTTAAAATGAAATCATGTTTCAAGGAACAAGGATTTGCTCCACGCATTCGAGATAATTCTTTGTTAGCTACCAGACGCAGTTTCAATTATTTTGATATAAAATCCTAAAAATGAAAACTGTCTAACTATAGGAAATATCAGAACAGGGGAAAACCATTAGCACTATCTGGCATTGTTAACGGCTGGCTCTGATACATTACATAAAATGCACTGCCGATATATCCGTATATTGACAGTGAACCACTTACATCAACTTCAGTTTTCACCATAGGCAAGCTGATAGGAACTGGTGTGGCGTCTTCAACCTTTATCTCTGTTTTTATATAACAGCTGCTGTCCACGCATTCTGTGTTCATCTCCATTGCTTCCAGATGCGATAAATTCCATTCCTACAGAACATAAAACATTGTAAAACACCTAATTTTATTTAACTACTTTAAAGTTGTCTACACGTGTAGTGGCCATGAATCTGATTCTTCTTAGCGGTCACTGGCTAACTCCCTCAACTCAGGAGAGCAAATCAGACAAGAAAATTTCACACAGAATAGGAATGGCACCTTAAAGCACACAGGAAATGGCAGGTTAGAGGCCATGTGTTCCTTCTGGAAATAATTTACATTCTCTAATATGTATCATACACACTGATTTTTATTCTACACCAAGTGTGTAAATACAGGGACATCATTTTATTTTTACTAACATTTTTAAAATTAACCTGGCTATACCTTTAGAGAACCAGAAACACCGTTTGCTACCCCCTTCCACGACTGGAGTTCGATGATACTGGCGTAAAACACAAACAGATCACCCTACTAGGTATAGGAGGGAAAAAAATAGTTCATCCATTTACGTAAACTAGGAAATATCGCGATTTTGAGTTCGATAATTTTCATTAGGTTTTTCTTTAATCAAAATAGAGTATTGTATTAACAGTAAGTGTTTTTACTCACGAACTGAGTTATCCATGTGTACGTATTCATTATGCAGTGTATATTATACTGTCTATAGCACACTAGCATACAATATAGAGAAAGAAGTTAAATTGAAAAATTATCATAATATGAATATTTAAACACACTTTTTAAAATGGTGGCCGTTAATTTCGATACAGGTTTCAGTTCTTTTGTGCATATTATCGCACTATAGACTATTACCTCTAATTTCAATTGCCAGTTTCGTCCTTCGTACCAGTAACTCATGTTGAAATAATTCTGTACCTACTCTATAAAAGAGTACCCCATGTACTGTAAATTCAATCTTCACTTCTGCCCGACCCGCACAGATAAAATTACTCAGACATGCTATCTACTTCCGTCCAAGTGGTTATGCCGCAGGATCGTAGAAAGGGGGGATATCACGTAACAGTTAATTACTTAACGAGGCCCTTTTATTTAAGTTATTTTAAACAGTTGTATAATATTACGTAAACGTCCAATTCCTAGCATAAATTAATGTTTTCAGAAAAGAGCTAAGATAGCCCAGCTTTTACAGAGGGGCGAACAGAAGCAGGTGGGGGAATCGGGATGCGACGTAGGCAAACGGACAATAGTACATGCGCGAAAATATGATTCAATATTGTAAGTTCTTCGCCACTGGAAAACGCGAACATATTTTTGGAACGTACTATACTCACTAACTCAATGCTGTTTATTATATGCGGCCTTGGTTCTGTGTGGATGACAGTTGGAACTTCATAAGTAGAAGGGGTGGGAGTGAAGTACATTCAAAAACTCAGGTACAATAAAAATTTAAGTAAAAATAAAATGTTGTCCCTGTACCTTTTTGAATATTATATTTTACTGCTCAGGAAAGAATCAAAGTGGAATTAAGCAGCACATTAAAAGAACCAAACATTCTCAATATAAAACCTCATGGTTGTTCAACATACATTATGCAATCCTCTTCACCTTTACAAACTACAAGACAATATAATGATGTAAATTTAACGCTCTAAACTTCTTCCCCATTTAAAAAGTCTGCATTAGAAAGTCATTACTAGTACAGAGGATCAATGGAATATCTTCTGTAATACAAATATTCACAATAAAATAACAGCAGTGTACAATAAAAAAGCAGCTATAGTCAAGAAGATTCTTTAACAAACCCGAATACACTCTTATCACCATATCTGTATTGTCCAATGTCATTAAACAGTACCAACAATAGGGGTAGTGTATTTACAAATAACTGCTCCAGAGAAGTGGATAAGAGATATGTAGAGTTTAACAAAAAAGTTATTTAAAAAGAAAAATCTATACTAATAATAAATCTGTAGCCAAAATTTTTCTGGTAATCTTCGATTTTCCAAAAATAATTGGTGTTAACATGTATAATAAACCATCCTGAAAACGAAAATAAATTTTTTGAAATTTTTGTTTTTATATCTGTCTGCATGTTTGTTACCTTTTCACGCGATAATGGCTGAACCGATTTATATGAAAATTGGAATATAAATTGAGTTCGTTGTAACTTAGATTTTAGCCCATTTGGCATTCAAAATACTTTATTTAAAAGAGGGATTATAAGGGTGCCTGAATTAAATAAAGCGAAATATCTCGCTTATTATTGATTTTCATGAAAAATGTTACATAACAAAAGTTTCTTTAAAAATAATTTCCGATAAGTTTTATTCTATACAAAATTTTGACCGGACTGATATTTATTGAGATAAATAAATTTTAAAATTACAATAACAACGCCATCTAAGGCACTGTACTGAAATAAAAACAAATGACTTCGTCTATAAGGGGCCTTGGACAACAACAATCGAAAGCTATTAAACATAGCCTACAGAGAATGTTTCTGTGTTTGTATGAAGTAATATCGGAAGCTAATTAATTGTTTAATTTATTATTTCACCACTGGAAAGTGTAGTTTCTCTAGATGGACATAATTCTACAATGTTATTACAGTAACTTCTGAAACATATAGCAAGTAATATAAAGTATACACATTAAAACTAAATGATAAGTCAATCTTCATTAAACTATGGTTGCATGTAATAACAATTAAGAAACATGTTAAAGGAATTGTCATTATACCAAATGATTGCTCTCTGGACCAAAATGACCGCATTTTAATTATTTAAATACAATTTAAATTAAGTAACATATTAAACGATTTATCCTTCTATCAAACACAAATGTTCCCTGGATCAAATGTCCTATTTTAATTATGTAATTACTTTATATTTATTTCCAACAGGTGCAGCAGAGCGCATGGGTGCGGCTAGTTGGATATAAAATAGTTTTGTACAATTTTCAGTCTATCACTTATCTAAGTAAGAAAGCAGAAATAAATTCTGTTACATCAATTAAAATATTATATTAATGGCCGGTTTGTCCAAGTATTGTTAGAAGACTTAACGACTGTTAAACCTTCAACAGTTTGTTAAATACAGTTTTTCCATTTGTTCAACACCAGTTTGGCTTAACAGATTCTTAACCGTTTGTTAACTTTAAATGTAGGATTTCAGGCCGTTAATTCATTTAACAAACAGTTAAACATGGCGGATAACACCACAGCTGTTCAGACAAAAGTTGTGAAAGTAACATGTTATGTTTCTCTTTGAGGAATGTTTAGAGTAAGGGACGGTTTCACCAAGCTTCAGTAAATCAGTCCAAATGAAACATTAACTAGTACTGAACATTGAAATATTTACACGATTATGTTTGTATGTGAGCTGTGTCCGTAGACTTCAAGCCTAGCAGCAATATGTGCCTCGTCGCGCTGTTTACGTCAGGGTACCCAGTTGGAGTAGTCAGTAGCGTGTTGGCTTGCTATCCAAGGGGCCCGTGTTCGGTTCTCGGCGATAACTTTTTTTTTAACGTAACTAATTTTTATACATGTTACCTTTCTTCATTTTTATAATTTTGTGTAGTGAAACTTATTATTTCGCAACTCTGGCTCCACTAGGAGAATTTAAAAAACTCTTGGGAGATCAATTTTCTTCCCGAAATAAAACAAAGATAAACAAACAAATTAAAGAAAAATAAAAGAAATGCACATGTGGATCTAATACATTGTCCACATGCCATCGTCTATCACTGCCTGGCATTTTCAGGGCATTGAGTCCACCAGATCACGGAAATAGTTCTGGTCCTTAGCGAAATCTTCCCAGGTAACCAGAACTTGATCCCAGAACTGATCTGGATTTTGAGGTGGGATGTCTCGATATTTGACAATCCTCTTTTTCATGCTTTTCCGTGAACCGCCTCTGAACGTTTATGGCGGTGTGTGCGGGGTGATTATCCTGCTGGAAAATTAAATTTCCATCGGAAAGAAAACGATTATAAATTCCAAGAATCCAGCTCTTTCGCTTCTGTTTTAAAGCCAGTGCAAACATACCTTATCGCTAGCTATAATATAATTCTAATAAATGAAAGTTAATATACCAATTAAGTTTTCTTATGTTTGAATGCACATTATGTATTAATTTACTAATATTTCTTAGGTACCGGTATGTAGTTATAATAATGACTTTCATGTCTTAAAATAAAACTCAGTTGTATGTTACCTGGTTGAAATACGCCCCTTGTTTCAATTCACTAGCTACTATTAACTCTAGATTCTATGTTACTAGCTCTTCAACTATAGCCGATGTCAATAGTGCTTCAAAATATGCAGTGAGTAAATAATAAAATGTTTCAGCAGAAATTGCTTCTTTAGGACGAAATTACATACAATTTATACATGAACCTAAATTAGAGAATTTTGTATGATACGGAATTCTCCTCGGGGTTTTCTGTACAGTTGACTACACACACATTCGTGTAATTATTGTCACCTGGTGGTCATAATGCTGAGATTTTTCTAAACAGAAATTCATATTTAGCATTATAAAATGTAACCATACATAATAATTATTATTATTCAATAGCAGTCAATGCAACTTTCATTTATCAATTCTCTGTACTGTATGAATCATGGCTACTGTAATAGGTTACGATTTTACACATGTTTCATGACTTACTCCATAGTACAGAATTTAAATAATAATATCAGCCAATAAGAAGTTGTCTTATATATGCAAAATCATTACCAACTGCTGTTGAGTAGTTAGAATAGTATTAACGGCAGTTAAAGTTAAGTGTTGGTTATTTTAAACAAAATTATGTTGGAAAAATGGAAAATATCTTAACAAAACGTTAAAAATAAACCAGCTGTTAATTTAACATTTGTTAAGCCAAATTAAACATTACTTGGAAAAACTGGCCATAAGTATCACGAATATTTTCGACTTTTCATATAAGTCATCTTCACGTGATACAGTTAACTCACAAATACAATTGAACATAGGTGAAAGTAGTACAGTGATAAAACATATAAGTAATTTAAAACATGCATGCCCATGCATACATGTAACGCAACGATGAGAAGGATGCAAAATCTGAAAGCTACTACTGCATACTTATTATATTGATGCCACTCATTGCGGCGAGAGCCTGGGAAAATACAAAATAATATCCACTCCTCATAGAATTCACCATGTTGAACATTGTATCACAAATGGGCATAATATGCCATCTGATCCTCGTCTATTTTAAACATTGGCATACAATTGCTATATTTATTACAACAGATAATTATTCCTATTGTAGCCTTACTCATTTGATTGTTTATTTTCTCTGTTTGTTTTAATCTAACACTATGTATGATGCTATAACTCATAACCACTTTTTGCTTTAAAACAATGATGCTATGCCTATACCCAATGGTATTTTCTAAATTCGAAATGATTTATAAAAATAATCATTTGTGCTCCCAAAACATGGTGCATGCGAACCTGCGTGAGAGTGTTCAAATATGTACAGCACACCAGCGCCAATTGTGTCTATATATATACTTACGTCTTTGAGGTATGTGGATGTGAGGCCACCAGTCGGCTTGTTGACCTTGTCCAGGGTTATTCCAGGTTGTTTTTCCCCGCCACATGATTTATTATTACAAATTACGCATTTAAATACTAAATAGTAACTATTATTACTCTCAATACAGATTACCTGTAATAAAGATTTCTCCTCTTCTATATCTGTTTTAATACTTCTTTCTTCTGCTAGAAGGTCGATATCAGGTTCCATCTTGATCGCATTCATCATGACTGAAAAACTAAATTAACAAAAAAGTAAAAAAACCAAAATTACATTCTATAATACAGTATTGAAACGGGAATGTCTCTATGCTACTTAATGTATGTTTTCCATTATATACAAAGTCAGATAAGAAAGAACGAACGACTTTATGGAACATTTTGAGACCGATGCAATCAAAAAGCAGAAATGAAGAATGTGAATGTATGTCAAATACGATCAAAAAAGGAAGAATCTAATTTTATTTAGAGTTCAGTCTAAATGACATATCATAGTTTAAAATCAATAACACTTACAAAAGTAAATGATCATTGTATATTATAACATTGAAATGGAAACGTTTTCGCCCTTGGGCATCATCAGGCATTTGACTCACAATATCTTATACAATTTTACTATTATTAGCTCTGAAATATGTACCAGGTAATTTATGTTTACAATCCTGCATATATTAATAAATAACTATTTGCATGGTTAACTCTATGGTAAGTAACAATCTGAAAATTTAAAATGAATGCAGATATTAAAATTATATGCAATAAAATTGTAACTAAAATGTAATATTGATCTCACATTTCTTAATTATAAAATTGTAATCATTAAAACAACATAATAAAATCATATGATTCCCCTTAAACTTCATAATAGGCCAATATACTTTTGTTAGTTTAATGTTTATATTGCGAGTATTGATCTCACTGATTTGGCAATCTATCCAATAGTGGAATCGATTAATTAAGTTCATATATACTATATTAGGTTATATGTATAGACCTTTTTGTATTTGTATTAAAAACAATTTGAAGAACTGGGTTTATAAGGTATTGTGGCTAACGTAGTTGCAAGCATCCTGTTGATTTTAAACTATGATATGTCATTTAGACTGAACTATAAATAAAATTAGATTATATTACATGATATTGACTATCAGAATATCTCTATCATCATGCTTACTAAGATAAGAATTAGATGGTTCGGACATTTTATGATCGATAACAGCTGACTTACAAAACGAATTTTCCAACATATATTCGAGAGTAACAGCGTTAAGAAAAGGCTACAAGGGACAAGAAAGTACATAAACGAGATGGAGAGAACAGAAGAAATAGTACAGGACAGAATGAGGTTCACTAGCTTAATACAAAACTTTGAAGGTTTTCAGGTGAACAAAATGAAGAAAACAAAGAAAAGCTGGATAAAAGAGGGACAGAAAAAACATAGTGACAGTATGAAAAAGCATTGGAAAGCCAGAAGGAAAGTGGGAAAAGTAGACACGGAAAGAAATACAGTACGTTGTTTCACTTTATCCAAAGTTTGTATGAAACGAGAAGAACAAGATGATATGCAATGTGGGAGCTACTTGAATATTTTTAATAGAATGCGAAATAATAATTCTTCCGAATCAGCGTATTACACTCACACAGTCATAGAAGCAAAGCCGGAGAATTCAAGACTGAAGTTGTAAGACAGACATTGAGTCCAGACAGATTATACGACATATTCAACGATAAATAATGCAAACTTATATAGTCAGACCATCGGATCTGTGCCCCTGTAAGATATGCGAACTGAACCCTAATTCCTTCTCAGCCTCGGTAATTCATTTCTCTCCCCGCATTCCTATCTCTATCCCTTTCTGTCACAATTTTGGCCTTCTTGCTGGACAGTTTACAATATTCGCACTTTCAGTCTAGTGTTGTCAACTCAACATGAATACTATAGCACGGAGTGGCGAAAGAAATATTATTAAGCAAGTATGTAATAGCATTTTGCGACGAAGAGAAACAAACAGGTCAATATCTGTTTCCTAGAAATCAGGCAACGGAAAGAGCAACTGATATCACAGGTGAGGCTTATTTTATTTCAATTGATTATGTATTAAAATTACTTACTTAACTAATACTAATAATACAACATTTTATGTAATTATATAGACAGGTCAGAACTCTTAATAAAGAAAATCAGGAGAGAGGGAGTCTGTGCAGGAGATGAAAATCTAGAATCACCAGAGAAGAACAGACCAAGGGAATTTTTAAATATTGTAGATGATATGAACCGATGTATTTTAAGAAGAAAGATACAAGAATTTTATACCGCTCAGAAAGAAGTTTCAACATTGAAGAAATTACTGAAGCTTGCATTAATTTCCAAGGTTGGAGAGAAAAACTACGGAAAGTGATTCGAGACATGGGATTTAGGTTTAAAAAATGTAGAAATATAAGATGTATTTTGATTGAACGAAATGATATTGTAGCACGGAGGGCCAGTTATTTATGACACCGTTTGACGGAAGTTTGGCAACATCCCTCTTCGGCAAGATTTGTGGCCTGCTGTTTAACGTGGTGGGAGGAAAGCAGGTGGAATGGAGTGAGTACAGGCGTTAACTTTTCCAAGAACGACCACAGCGCTGAAGGGGCATAGATCCGATGGTCCGACAATAGTATAATTAGCATAAAAGTTTCAAATGTAAATACGTCTTCCTGTTATCCAATTTATATAATACTACAGCAAAGAATGAAATAAATAGCTCCACTATGCACCAACCGACACAAGCAGAGTTGGTCTGAAAATGCACGTAGAAAGCGTAGAGAGGCTATTCCCTAACCTGAGATACAGCAGGCCTAACCGGTAACAGCGCTTCAAAATTTATACTTGTAATTGTGTAATCGAAAATAGCACTAAGATTTATTATATTTTTAGTCAGGAAAGGGAAACTAGTCAAAAATATCTAAAATCTTGTTTATACTTTCATTATGAGGTATAAAATACAATAATAATAATAAAAAAAATAACTCTGAAAAATCCACAAACGATTAGGGAAAACACGGGAATTTTACTTGAAACAAGTAAAGAGATAGGTTTGGAAGTAAATCCCGAAAATACAAAGTATATGATTATGTCTCGTGACGAGAATATTGTATGAAATGGATATATATAAAATTTGGAAATTTATCTTTCGAAGAGGTGAAAAAATTCAAATACCTGGGAGTAACAGTAACAAATATAGATGATACTCGGAAGGAAATTAAACACAGAATAAATATGGGCAATGCCTGTTATTGTTCGGTTGAGAAGCTTTTATCATCCAGTCTTCTGTAAAAAATCCTAAAAGTTCGAATTTATATGGTTGTGAAACTTGGACTCTCACTTTGAGAGAGGAACATAGGTTAAGGGTGTTTCAGAATAAAGTGCTTAGGAAAATATTTGGGGCTAAGAGGGATGAAGTTACAGGAGAATGGAGAAAGTTACACAACACAGAACTTCACGCATTGTATTCTTCACCTGACATAATTAGGAACATTAAATCCAGACGATTGAGATGGGCAAAGCATGTTGCACGTATGGGGGAATCCAGAAATGCATATAGTGTGTTAGTTGGGAGGCCAGAGGGAAAACGATCTTTGGGGAGGCCGAGACGTAGATGGGAAGATAATATTAAAATGGATTTGAGGGAGGTGGAATATGATGATAGAGACTGGATTAATCTAGCTCAGGATAGGGACCAATGGCGGGCTTATGTGAGGGCGGCAATAAACCTCTGGGTTCCTTAAAAGCCAGTAAGTAAGTAACTCTTAAAAATCAAGTTTAAAAAGTATTCTTCTGTGTACGATTTGAAATGGAATGAGCCACAGATAGACAAACTTACAAATAGGCGGCCCAAGGACAGAGACACAGACAGACAGACAGACAGACAGTAGACAACAACAAATATGAAGAAAAAAATATAATATATTGATTGCTTCAGTACGTAGCATTATCAGTTTACCTAATTTGCTATTTGTTAACTTCTGCTAATATTGAACAGATGGCCATACTGCCTTTTAGGAAATAATCTTAAGTGTATGGTGTGCCAGACTGCACATCTTTTCTTTTTAACGAATGCATGTGCACAAACTCCAGAGTCAGTAATGACTTCATTTGAACGAAAACTCTCTTAACGCAGTATGTAAAAGAATAGCTGCATAATATGATATTTTTAGCTCAAGCACACTTAGCGGCAAAAAGAATGGGCCGACTCTTGGTCGATAGAAATGCTAAGCTCTATCGCTTGGTTCACTCGTGTAAACGTAACCCACTGCAACGCATTGCTATGGTGTCTCTTCATTGATAGTCGTCCGTCTACAATGAAGTAAACCTTACGAGCAGTGTGTGGCCCAGTGGTAAGAAGTCTGACATCCATAACAGAGGTTGTGAGTTCGCCTCTCGGTACAGTAAAATTATTATTTTTTTATTTAAATTTTTACTTAATTTATTAGTTTAAATGTGAAATGGCATCTGTTAACAAACTTCGTTATGCGTGCCTTGTGAAAATATTATTGCCCATCACCTGTGGACTATTAATAGACGAGACCTGGCCTGTATAAACAAAAATACTTGTTTCACATCATAAAAAACCGGACGCATACCAAACACAAATAAATATTTAAATTAACAAAAACAAACAATTGTTTAATATATTAACAAAAAAAAAAAAAAAGGCCTGTGGTGGGGAATAGTATCTCGTCCACAAACCACCTGCGTCAACAACTGCCCTCATTCTGCTCGGCATGGAGTCCACAAGATTATGGAACAGGTCTAAATTCTTGGCCATCTCACCCCACGCATCTAGAACTCTGTCCCACAATTCCTCAGGTGTCCGCACGGGTGGTTGTTCTGCCCAATTAGAGCGTAGGATCCTTTTGACTGCATTCATATCTGGTGAATTTGGAGGCCGGTCGACTGAGTCGACATCACGCCTCCTTGTAAACCATCTTTGAATCCTGTTGGCGGTGTGTATCGGATGATTATCCTGCTGGAAGAAAAGTGTTCCTTCTGGATATCATTTTCGGGCGGAAGGGATCATTCCATTTGCCAAAATGTGTTTGTAGACTTCTGCCGTAAACCGCCCGTGGATGCGTTCCAGAAGTCCTGCCCCATCATATGACATCCACCCCCAACACGCGACCCTCACGCAACCCGACTTGTTAATTCGTCTCACAAGTGTACATTGTATCGGTGGCCATTCATACAATAAACTAGGGCAGTACTATCGTTGCTATTGGAGACAATTACCTCGTCGGAGAAAATGACATTTCTCAATCGAAGTTCTGTCGGAGAGTAGCATACGCAGAATGCTACTGGAGACAATTGCCTGGTCGGAGAAAATGACATTTCTCCAATCGAAGTCCTGTCGGAGAGTAGCATACGCAGAATAACCTATGCGAACCAGGGCAATGAGTTATTGTTTCTGTGCCATCTTCAAGCGTAATGATGAGACAGAACTTTGTATTAACAGATAGCAGAATTGCTTGAAAGAGAGAGGGAGGTTTATTATTTATTAGAATTTGGGCATATTCTAAGAGATATCGCCACATAAATATAGCTTTGTAGCTTTGCGAGACACATAGGATGGCAAATTTGTAATTAAAAAAAAAAAAAAAAAAGAAGATTGGGAGAGATTCGAACCTTGAGCTCTTCTATCAACTTGTTCAATAGACCAATGCCGTAACGACTTACGCTACTGTCACTGTTACTATCAGTTCGGCATTATACGTGGTTTTCCTGTTCATATTCGCTCTGGTTGATTTTGTATTTATCAATTTTATTATTATTTACTCTTCAAGGGCCCTGAAGTATCCAGAATCAGCCCGCCATTCGATTTTATTACATATTATAGACACTTAAACAAAATACAGCAAATTTAAATGGTTTAATTATGTGTTACCTAGTGAACTATGGCTTTGACGAGACGAGCATGCGCAATGTTATGTCTCTGGAACTTAGCAATTGTCGGCCAGCCCATTCTTTTTGCCGCTAAGTGTACATGCCTATTCCTTTTTATAATTCCACAAACAAATATATTTTATTTGTGAATAACTGTTAAGTTATTACACCAAATTAATGCCGGAAAATCTTTAAAAAGCTTCGAAATGATTTATTGCTTAGATGTTTCTACTCAGAGTAATCATTAGCAGAAAATAGTAGAGCTGTTGTCTGAAATGTTGATTCGAACAGCAATTATGTATGGCCTCCGACTTCTCTGGTTATATTACTACATCGAGACTAGTTCGAATGGAGGTTTTTTAATATGTAACTACAATCTAGTATATACAGTCGCGAAGCTCAATACGTAATAAATATGCATCCATAGATAGTTGCTAACCACTAGGATCGCTAATATCCTCTCATTACTGACAATGCGAAATAGTACCAGCACAGTCTATTGTTCCTAGCACCCTTACAACTCAAGGTTCATGACTGTAAGCTTATATACTAGACTGTGCTGTAACTCAAAGTTATGGCCGACGTAAGAAATAAGTGCCACGTTTTAAACAGCAATTTGCTGATTAAACTAGTGACAAGCCATCACAAATAACTTATTCTTCCAGTATTCTTAAGAACAGAATTTGTCAGGCGCAATAGCCGACGTCTTCATCGAAGTACAAGTTTGTCAACAAACTTTAACAACTGTATGATACCGCAGTGCACCCAGCATTTTGATGAGTTTGAGCAATTACAACAGGTGACGAAATCTGGTTCCGCGGACCAGCTATAGTGGCAAGGGAGAACATCATGATAACCATCAGATACCCCTGTACTGGTTGGACGATAGTGAATGATCACTGAAGTATGCGGACCAGAGTTGCCAACAGTTGTTCATATAATCCCGCTAGATGGCTTTCGAAAACCCGCGATATTATAACAAAAATCTCTAGATTTTAATGTGTACTTATTATTATTATTATTATTCAACAACAGTGTACTGATTATTATTCAATAATAATAATAATAATAATAATAATAATAATAATAATAATAATAATAATAATACTCAAGATAGAGCATCCACCCGCCAAAGTAACCAATATTGCACACTTTTATCATTCCCAATTAGGCACTATAAAGCAATTTTGAACACTTTTATCACAGCCACAACATATTTCAATTCCTATTGAATTGTGTATGTTACCGTGAAAACTCGCAGTCCGACAAAACTAGTTTCAACTAGTAAAAATTAGTTTTGAAATGTAGATAGATAGAAGGCGAATTTTCGTAAGATCTAGAATCAATGACAGGTTAGGTTTGGTTTGTTTTGTTTAGGTTTTTACCAAACAAAAACCAAAACAAACTAAACTCGCTTTCTATCTATCTATAATTTGCTTAAACTAGTTTTTACTAGTTAAAACTGGTTTTGATGGATTTCGGGTTTTAACGGTAACATATATATGGAATTATAACTACATTAACACATCCATTATTTCACAAAACACACACTGAAGGAATTAAATGTAATTATGAAAGCCGCTTATAATGCTAATATTAATTTCATTTCAGAAAGTTTAAAGATTAAAATCCGCTAGCATTTCCGCTAAGCAGGATAATGTAATTTTTTCCGCGAGACTGTTATCCAAAAAAAGCTAGATTTAGCGGGAAAACCGGTGAATTGGCAACACTGATGCGGATGTCAGGCCAGCATTCAGCTGATCGGCCTTATCCCCGTGTAGGCTTTCGCGCTCGAAGTCATTGTAGGCTGTTTTTTCCGCCACACGATAAACTATGTTGTTATAAACAATGCATTTAGAAAACAAATAGCAATTACTAATGACTCTCAATACAGGCTACTTCTGATATTATCGCCGTGCTCTCATGGTTAAGATTTGGCAAGACTTTGAGCAGCTTCGTGTATAATATTCGGCAGGTCTTTGAAATTTAATTGCATTATTGTTTTCAATTTCTTATGTCGCCGCTCCAATCACTCGCCTCAATTTCAATATTGCAACCAATAAGCTGCTTCCATTATTAAATGACACCCACTTGTCTAATCCACGTGGACTAAAACC
Organism: Periplaneta americana; assembly: GCA_025594305.2. Classification (NCBI taxonomy): domain Eukaryota; kingdom Metazoa; phylum Arthropoda; class Insecta; order Blattodea; family Blattidae; genus Periplaneta; species Periplaneta americana. Next base: position 8,157,984 of record JAJSOF020000041.1, on the reverse strand, counting down.
GAGGTTGCAATGTCTTGTGCTGAGGACGAACATTAATGTATGTGATTAAAAATTGTTATTTTATGAAGGTCAACGTACCCGTATATGAAATAATAATAATAATAATAATAATAATAATAATAATAATTAATAATAATTTAGCAATATAAGAAACTAGTGCTTATTCTTATCGAGGAATTAGACGTGTGACGCTTAGAGCAACAATCGGTCGGCAAAATTATGTTTTAAAAGCACACCGCACGTTATTGTATGATGCCGACATGTTAACCATGAGAGCGCGGCGGTAATAAAAGTTTCTGCTGTTCTACATCTGTGTTATTACTTCATTCTATTGCCAGAGGGTCGATCTCACGTTCCATCTTGATCACGTCCATCACTAATGAACAAGACAACAGTAAGAAACTTACATTGACATGCAACATGTCAGGTATATCGATATACTTACTAAATTTGGCATGAGAAATAATAATTCCAAGTTTCTGTAGTACACAGACATAAACGAGCACAGATGACAATGTTACAGTATCAACCCTACAAACAATGCCGGAGAATTGAAGACTGAAGTTGTCAGAAAGACTTTAACCGCAGGGATACCTTATACTACAATAGCAATTCAACGATAATCCAAAACAATACCATAGCACAGCATAAAAGTTTCAAATGTAAATACATCTTCCCGCTGTGAAGTATTTTCATACGAGTATAAAGAACGAAATAAATGTCTCCAATATGAATAATCGTAAACCCCAAAGAAGACATGGATTAGAATGCAGGCGGAAATGACGTGGTTGCTGATTATTCCAACAGTTCTATCTTGGTTTGTGCCAAAGTCAGTTTGTGAAGAATGAATCATGTAATTTAAGCTTATATAAAATATAATGTAAAAAATATACTTACCTTTGTAGAAGAATATAAGAGAGTGAAATACCTGTTTCAGTTGTCAGCCTCCAGCATTAGCCACGTCCAATATTATAACAAAGTAATAAGCGGAAGCTAATATCGCAATTTCCTTTGACTGCACTTTCAGGGTGAAGTGATCAAGGAAGCCTGCCGTTGATACCAATTTACAAAAAAATAAATAAAAAATATAAAACATACCTCAGGGTGAAACAGGGTTTATTAAATGGGATAATAAAATAAATAAATAAAAATAAAACAGCTGCACTACAGTAACCTTCGAACATAAAATACTTTAATGCTCGAAGACAGTAACTATGACTGCTTAACTTAATGGCATACTCAACAGAAGGTCTTAATCTTAATTGAAGTTAATGCACCAAATTAGTTCTGTACAGCCATTCCATACGAAAATGAGCCCGTGCCATTTTTTGAAGTTTAATATAAAGAAAAAAGTATTTTAATTCAACTTCACTTTTTTATATTTTCTACATGCTTCACCTTTGTTTCTAAATATCAGTAAGTTCGTACAAGAGAGGATAGCAAACAGCTGATGGGTTTAATTTATTTAGTTATTTCAGAAATTTATCTCTTATGGCGGAAACTTTTGATGTCCCGTTCATTACAGAAATTTTATTTTATTTTATTTTAGTAGGTTATTGTACTATGCGGATGACGTGAATATGTTAGGAGAAAATCTACAAACGATTAGGGAAAACACGGGAATTTTACTGGAAGCAAGTAAAGAGATAGGTTTGGAAGTAAATCCCGAAAAGACAAAGTATATGGTTATGTCTCGTGATGAGAATATTGTACGAAATGGAAATATAAAAATTGGAAATTTAACTTTTCAAGAGGTGGAGAAGTTCAAATATCTTGGAACAACAGTAACAAATATAAAAGATACTCGGGAGGAAATTAAACACAGAATAAATATGGGAAATGCCTGTTATTATTCGGTTGAGAAGCTTTTATCTTCCAGTCTGCTATCAAAAAAATCTGAAAATAAGAATTTATAAAACAGTTATAGTACAGGTTGTTCTTTATGGTTGTGAAATTTGAACTCTCACTTTGAGAGAGGAACATAGGTTAAGGGTACTTGAGAATAAGGTGCTTAGGAAAATATTTGGGGCTGAGAGGGATGAAAGACATTTGAGATGGGCAGGGACATAATTAGCACCAGACATTTGAGATGGGCAGGGCATCCAGAAATGCATATAGAGTGTTAGTTGGGAGGCCGGAGGGAAAAAGATCTTTAGGGAGGCCGAGATGTAGATAATATTAAAATGGATTTGAGGGAGGTGGGATATGTTGATAGAGAATGGATTAATCTTGCTCAGGACAGGGACCAATGGCGGGCTTATTTGAGGGCGGCAATGAACCTCCGGGTTCCTTAAAAGCCAGTAAGTAAGTAAGGTTATTTTACGACGCTTTATCAACATCTTATGTTATTTAGTGTCTGAATGAGATGAAGGTGATAATGTCGGTGAAATGAGTCCGGGGTCCAGCACCGAAAGCTACCCAGCATTTTCTCATATTGGGTTGAGGGAAAACCTCTCAATTCCTCAACCATTTAACTTCCCCCGACCGGGAATCGAACCCGGGCCACCTGGTATAGCGGCCAGACGCGCTAACCGATACTGCACAGGCGTGGACTTCATTACAGAAATGGTAAAAATCTTATTACAGGGCCATTCCATATCAAATCAACAAGGCGCTCTACCCGACCGACTCAGATTTCTTTCAACATTTGAGGGTTTGTTTTACCTACTGCACTAACTAAAACTGCCGAGTTTCATATGTCCTGTGCTTTTTGTTTTCCGTCAGTGGCGTTTCAAACATGAAGAAATATCATATTTTTGTAAGCATGCCGCTTCAATTAAAATTATACATCTCAACAACGTCTCCAGATAAATTCACAAAAATTGGTTGATACATTCTTAATATGTGATAGTTTTTATTGCTTATATTGCTTTCTGCATGTATTGAATTACACTAAAAAACATGGTGAAACAATTTTCATATATTCATATTTAAAAATGCGGGGGTACCTTGCCCCAACAAGATAACTATCCCAATTTTCTTTCATGAATTGCGTAGAATACGAAAATCGTGTTGCTTTCATGAGATAAATTCTGCGCCCCTCACTGAAAAAAATTTCACGCTATTCTTCCAGATTCCGAACCAAGCACACACTGGGACATCTATTTCTGGTGCCATGATGCAGAGGGGTCATCGCTGCTCCTAGCAAAGTTCTCCTGGTTGTTTTACGATTTCTATGAGGCGTTATTCACAGGTAGCGGTCTCCAGCAGGTATTATTGATCGCGGACGAACACTCTGAGGCATGGCTTCAACTTTTTGTGTTACACAATACTGATTCCATGTCGTAATACCATCACTGACTTCTTCCGATCTAGCGACCGATTTCCCTTGGGTTGAAGCCTTCCTGACGAAGGAAGACTACCATTTGTCAGCAGAATAACCTATCGAGTTAATATTTACATTGCCAACTTAACTTAAAATCTGCTTAAAATCACGTTTTCGATGAGAAAGTGACTTATGTCAACTAATTGACTCCGTTGTCAATCATGGGGTGCACAATATTGGTGTGTAAAATTGAAAAGCAGATACAGATTTGTTTTGCGATAATATCTTCTATTCATACTTATTTTAAAATTACCGCATATACATAGCAGTTATAAAAAAAACAGTTTTTGAGCTGTGGACAAAATTCATTGGCAATAAAGGATGTCAAATTAAAAGTAAACATTCATTGTGAACGTCATAATGTCTAAAAATAAATTCATAGCTCTCTGCAATAAATATTTTTATTTTCTTCGAACATATGCCACGGAAGCTGAATTTTAGTATTTTACAAATTTCTTACAATTCAAAATCACAAATGTCAAGCACTGTTCTTCAATATGAAGGGATGAAAATAAAATAATCCAAAGTCTCACTTTGAAGAAAAAAGGTTTTGTGTGCGAGTTCTTTTTTACACGTGTGGGAAAACTACCAGTAAAATACTGTATAAATTACTCAACAAATGACGTAAGTATTTGTCAGAGAAATAATCTTTAAGACGCACTTCTGTAAAATTTTTTCTGTGTAGATTACAACTTCATCATTGTCATCTTTTCAATGTAATTAAGGAAAAGTAATGTTGTGAATCTTCTACGGGATATCCTGTTGCATGTCCTGGATGCGAATTAAGATTTCTGATGGGGGGGGGGGGGTGAATTCTAGATAGAAAATTCCACACATAAAATTATCATTATCCTCATTCGATATGGCTCAACGCTTCACTGCACAGAGTTCCTTGTATTGCATCTTGATTATGATAATAATAAATTAATAATAATAATATTATTCATAATAATAATAATATTATTCTTATTATTATTTTATCCATGATAAGATGTGTAAATTCCTAAGTTATTGATTCTTCGCAGCTGCCTGCTGACAATACGTCAATATTATAAAGTATATTCCTATTGAAACAATGACATTTTGCGAGGAGGGATAGCAGTTATACCTCGCAGAGATGTTAGTATGAATTTATTTTTTTATTGGGTTATTTTACGACGCTGTATCGACGTCTAGGTTATTTAGCGTCTTAATGAAATGAAGGTGATAATGCAGGTGAAACGAGTCCGCGGTCCAGCACCGAAAGTTACCCAGCCATTGCTGGTATTGGGTTGAGGGAAAACCCCGGGAAAAACTTCAACCAGGGATTCGAACCCGGGCCACCTGGTTTCGCGGCCAGACGCTCTGACCGTTATTCCACAGGTGTGGACATGAATTTATAAGAGGATAACTTTCCAGCGGGGAAATCCCCCCAAAACCTCTCCCACGTCGTTAATTCGCACCCTGTGCATATCACTTGCCATATTTTTGCATGAACGAAGTATATGTGTACATAAATTTTCCCTGTCCCCATACATAATCGAAATGATAGCCGTCCAAATCTTGGATTCAAAATATCGGCATCCTAATCAATTCAAATGAAAAAAAAAAGAAAATGTAAATTAATGTTAATATAGTACATTATATAACGAGCCTATAATGGTAGTAATTAAGACGCGAGTATGTTTATGAAACGAGCGCAAGCCTGTTTCATAATTTTCATACGAGCGTCTTAATTACCATTATAGGCAAGTTTCATACGACTATTTATGTTCGACCATATTTCTAACTTGCAATTATTCATAAGTATTCATATTACTCTTATCTGACTGAGGAGCGGAACTGACCTTGTGCAATACCTCGTAAATTGAGATGTGCGCAGGCGCGAAAGTATTGATTCTTTCCTAGAAACAAACGTCATTGACCCTGAAATATTCTAGAGAGTGAAATAAAGATTAATCTTGATATAACCTTGAAATTAATTTAGACATTGAAAAACGAGATGACAAATTGAATTTATTTGAATATTATTTACAATTAACGCTAATTATTATAGTAACAGAACATAATCTTCTGCGACAGTATTGAATTTCCAGACTCCGTCACGTTTCGCTAGTTCTCTTTCGATTGCATATCCGAGAATAATCGATACTTGCGCTTTCATATTGCTACAATGGTGTTTTTTGATTGGTGGAACACCTGAACTTTAATGAATAGGTGTACTTTAAAGAGGTCCATTAAAGGGCTGCTACCAGCTGTATAATTACTACATTTCGGCATGGTCGAGCACAAAAATCTATAATACATAATTTAACACATACATTGCTCACAAATTATCTTTGTCCTACGTGTTGGTGTATATGTCTTATTAGGTATCCCTTACGAGGGAAACATTTTCCACAATAATCACACTTGAAAGGCCCTTCGCCTGTATGTAGAACTAAATGCCTTTGCAAATGATATGATATAGAATATTTTTTTCCACAAACATGGCATTTAAATGGTCCGTCGCCTGAATGTAAACGGGAATGTTCTTTTAGACTTTTGGATCTTGAGAAAGTCTTTGCACAGACATCACATTTATATGGCTTTTCTGTCATGTGTAAGCTTGAGTGATACTTTAAAGAACTCAACAGTACGAAACACTTTCCACACACATCGCACTTGAATCGACGCTCCCCTGTGTGAATGCGAGAGTGATATTTTAGACTTGACAAATGTGAGAAAGATCTTCCACACAGATCACATTTGAATGGCCTCTCCCCAGTGTGTGTGCGGGAGTGATTTTTTAGAATTTCCGATCTTGCGAAACACTTTCCACAGACATCGCATTTGAATGGCCTCTCTCCTGTGTGTACCCGGTAGTGCAGTTTTAAGTTCCCTGATTCTGAAAAGCACTTTCCACAGAGATCACATTCGAATGGTCTCTTCCCAGTGTGTATGTGGGAATGACGTATTAGATGTGCCGATCGTGAGAAACACTTTCCACAGACATCACATTTTCGTGACTTTTTCAATGCATGAGTCTGGTAATGACGTTTCAAAGATTCAGCCGTTACAAAAACCTCATTACAGATGTTACACTTATTAGACTCACGGCTTAAGTCACAACCAAATAAACTGTCAAGTTTGTAGCTGCAATACTTTGTCAATTCGACTTGATCACGAGCATAGGAGTCGAATTCTGATGAGTGGCTCTTTTTAACATTATTGGCATTTCTGAAATGAAAAGTTAACATTCTATACAACTCGAAAAATCAAAATAAATAAGCATTCATATGGAGAAACAGAAATCGAATGAATCACATTTGAATGCTAGATATTAAAAGTACATTTGTGCGAGATCGTGCGTATTTGCTTGGTTTCCGCACAAAACCAATCCGCGGAAAGTATAAAATTTCACATTCAGTGTTCCCAACTTAACACACATAACAATTTCCCTCTTCTTACCGCTTAAGTGACATATTGATTTTACTGCTTTAGGCTTTTAACATATTATTTTTAGAGACGTTCAATATAGTAATAATAATAAATTGGAAGGTCCTCCAGCTTGGGGGTTGGGCGAAGGGCTAACAACCCATCACCGTAAAAAACAGCTTGTTACGTATCCCTATAATAAGCCTCGGAATAGGACTGATTCTCTGGCACGACCACAGCAAAGGAATAAGGTTTTGAGATTTGGCACTTGGAACGTAACTAGTCTTTATAGAACAGGAGGGGTAACATTAGTAGCTAAAGAACTAGCTAGATATAGAATAGACTTCGTGGGAGTACAAGAGGTTAGGTTAGATGGGAATGGCATATCACAAATAGGAGATTACTTGTTGTATTATGGGGAAGGAAACAATAATCACCAATTAGGAACTTGTTCATAAAAGAATAAAATCAGCAGTAAAAAAGGTCGAATTTATCAGTGACAGGTTATCATATTTAGTACTTAAGGGTAGATGGTGCGACATCATAGTTATAAATGCTCAAGCCCTACAGAAGAGAAAGACGACCATATAAAGAATAGCTTCTATGAGGAATTGGAACATACTTTTGATCATTTCCCTAGATATCACATGAAAATTTTATTGGGGGGATTTCAATGCTAAAGTAGGACGGGAGGATATTTTTAGACCAACTATTGGAAAAGAGAGCCTACACGCAATTAGTAGTGACAATGGAGTTAGATTAGTCAACTTTGCCACATCGAAAATTTAATTGTCAAAGTACAACATTCCCCATAAGGATATACATAAATATACTTGGACTTCTCCAGATGGATTGACACACAACCAAATAGATCACATCTTGATAGATAAACGGAGACATACTAGTATAGTAGATATTCGAACTTTCAGGGTGCAGACTGTAATTCTGACCATTATTTGGTGATTGGAGAATTAAGAGAAAGATTATCAGTAGCCAAGCGAGTAGAGCAACAAGTTAATATTACTAAATTCAATATTTTGAAATTAAAGGACGAGGAAACTAAGCAAAATTATCAGGTCGAAATTTCGAATAGGTTTGCCACTTTAGAAAGTTCCGACGAAGTTGAGTAAGAATTAGATGTTAAAAGCGTGTGGGAAAATATCAGAGATAGTATCAAAATTGCAGCTGAGCAGAGCATAGGTTATTATGAAACTAAGAAAAAGAAACCGTGGTTTGATGAAGATTGTTGCATGGTAGTAGAAAGAAGGAAACAGGCAAAATTGAAATTCTTACAGGATCCAGTCGAGGAGAAGAGAGATAATTATTTCAATGAAAGACGGAAGCAAGTCGTACACTTAGGAATAAAAAGAGAGGTTACTTGAAGGAAAAACTGAATGAGGTAGAAACAAATAGTAAGAATAAAAACATTCGAGATTTATATAAGGGTATAAAGGAATTTAAGAACGGATATCAGCCAAGGGTAAACGTGATCAAGGATGAGAATGGTGACTTGCTTGCAGACTCTCCATCAATCCTAAACAGATGGAAAAACTATTTTGCGCAACTACTAAATGTACATAGGCCAAATAGAAATGATCGGGACGAAATTGAAATACAAACAGCTGAGCCATTTATGCCCGAACCCACGCTTTCAGAAGTCGAAATTGCGATAGAAAATCTGAAAAAGTACAAGTCTCCAGGTATCGATCAAATTCCAGCAGAATTAATACAAGAGGGCGGAAGCGCATTATATAGCGAAATTTATAAACTTGTACTTGCTATTTGGGAAAAGGAAATTGTACCAGAACAATGGAAGGAGTCCATAATTGTACCTATTTTTAAAATGGGGACAAAACCAACTGTGGTAACTTTCGAGGAATATCACTTTTGTTGACGTCGTACAAAATTTTGTCCAATATTCTTTTGAGAAGATTAACTCCGTACGTAGATGAAATTATTGGGGATCATCAGTGCGGTTTTCGGCGTAATAGATCGACTATTGATCAGATTTTTTTGTATTCGACAGATAATGGAGAAAAATGGGAGTATAAAGGGTACAGTACATCAGTTATTCATAGATTTCAAAAAGGCATATGACTCGGTTAAGAGGGAAGTATTATATGATATTCTTATTGAATTTGGCATTCCCAAGAAACTAGTTCGATTAATTAAAATGTGTCTCAGTGAAACATACAGCAGAGTCCGTATAGGTCAGTTTCTATCTGATGCTTTTCCAATTCACTGCGGGCTAAAGCAGGGAGATGCACTATCACCTTTACTTTTAACTTCGCGCTAGAATATGCCATTAGGAAAGTTCAGGATAACAGGCAGGGTTTGGAATTGAACGGGTTACATCAGCTTCTTGTCTATGCGGATGACGTGAATATATTAGGAGAAAATACACAAACGATTAGGGAAAACACGGAAATTTTATTTGAAGCAAGTAGAGCGATCGGTTTGGAAGTAAATCCCGAAAAGACAAAGTATATGATTATGTCTCGTGACCAGAATATTGTACGAAATGGAAATATAAAATTGGAGATTTATCCTTCGAAGAGGTGGAAAAATTCAAATATCTTGGAGCAACAGTAACAAATATAAATGACACTCGGGAGGAAATTAAACGCAGAATAAATATGGGAAATGTGTGTTATTATTCGGTTGAGAAGCTCTTATCATCCAGTCTGCTGTCCAAAAATCTGAAAGTTAGAATTTATAAAACAGTTATATTACCGGTTCTTCTGTATGGTTGTGAAACTTGGACTCTCACTCTGAGAGAGGAACATAGGTTCAGGGTGTTTGAGAATAAGGTGCTTAGGAAAATATTTGGGGCTAAACGGGATGAAGTTACAGGAGAATGGAGAAAGTTACACAACACAGAACTGCACGCATTGTATTCTTCACCTGACATAATTAGGAACATTAAATCCAGACGTTTGAGATGGGCAGGGCATGTAGCACGCATGGGCGAATCCAGAAATGCATATAGAGTGTTAGTTGGGAGACCGGAGGGAAAAAGACCTTTAGGGAGGCCGAGACGTAGATGGGAGGATAATATTAAAATGGATTTGAGGGAGGTGGGGTATGATGATAGAGACTGGATTAATCTTGCTCAGGATAGGGACCGCTGGCGGGCTTATGTGAGGGCGGCAATGAACCTTCGGGTTCCTTAAAAGCCATTTGTAAGTAAGTAAGTAATAAATTGGAAACTTACCACTGAAATTTCACCTAAATTGCACTGTTAATTATTGTTTTTAAATATTTGCAAAAATTAAGTAAACACTAAATCATTACATAACCTTACCGCTTGTTTATGTTCGCATTTATAGACTGGAGGAAAAAAAAGACAGACGTATATCAAGGCCTTTTTAAAGCAACAATGTTGCAGATAGATATTTTTGTTTTGCAAATTTGCCGTCAGTGAACAGAAACCAAGATGGAGATTTCATTGCAACTAATTAGAAATTCCTCTTTCACGTATGTAATAAACGATCTTCGCACAAAATAATGTACGATACACGAGAGGTACATTTTCTTTCAATTCTCGGAAATTAAAAAAGGTGAACCACGTTTCGCTTTTTCAAACTTTTCCTCGAACACGAAAACTTCAACATACCGCTCTTGTAACGCATATTACTATTTCGGTTTTCACTCTCTGTTATACACAGAGTGACTCATGAGAATTTACAGCCAATTACGGAGCTTGTTTCCGAAGACGTTCTGAGCAAAATGTCATATAAACATGCGACCTAATCTCAAGATGTTATGGTTTATTTAATGACAATCGCAACTGCAGAGGTTATATCAGCGTCGCTGGATGTGTCGGAATTTTCTCCCCCAGGAGTTCTTTTACATGCCACTAAATCTATTGACATGAGGCTGTCGCATTTAAGCACACTTAAATGCCATCGACCTGGCCCGAGATCGAACCTGCAACCTTGGGCATAGAAGGCCAGCGCTATACCAACTCGCCAACCAGGTCGACGAAACGACAATATGTTTCATATGTTATACATAATAATAAATAATTAGTTTTGTGATAATATATAGTGTCAGATAAAAAATGGATAATTTATTTAATTTTATTGACGACCGAGATCGAACCTGCAACCTTGGGCATAGAAGGCCAGCGCTATACCAACTCGCCAAGCAGGTCGACCTTAACCTCAATATTTTCAGAGTTATAATAATTTGAATTTCTTAGTAAAATACCTTCTTTCTTTAATTTTAAGGGTTAAAGAATAATACAAATAGAGAAATGAACTATTCAGAAGAATCATCCCTTTAATTATTTAATTGGGTAGTGTTCTGAAGCTAAAAAAATGTGTTGTTAATTGCTTTGTACAGATATTGTTTTCTAATTTTTAACTAATAATTACATTATTCTTACGCACTTATGACAAAAATTGTTACAAATCATACGACTTTAGAAATGTGATTCATTGCAGTTTAATTATACCTCATAACGTACACTCTTGAAGAATTTACTTTTCTGTCTAAAATCTTGAATTTTCTCTAAAATTGGGTCAATATTTATTTCTATCAAGATGTCCATATTTTTCTTCTTGTCTACACTAGTATAGCCAGCAGTTCTTAAAAACTTCATTTCATTGGCAGTTATTCGGTGTTCATCACATTTATAATCCTTTCGCTGTAAGAAAAATCCTAATATAAACAATAGCAGGTGACTGAAACAGAGAGTTTAATAAAGACACACTTTTGGCTTTTATCGATTTTAAGAAGGCTTTTGATGAAGTTAATAGAAAGAAGTTATTTGAAGTTCTGAAAGAAGATTTTGTTCCAAAGCAATTAATGCAACCTATAAATTATATTATGAAAATTAGATTTCAGTATTACCGGAAACTGTCAAACTGAGTGGAAATCAATTAACGCATTAGACAAAGTTGTAGCCTATCCTCATTACTATGTACTGTATATATGATTCATATGATTAGAAACTGGAAAAGAACAAATCATGGTAATTTGGACATCAATAGAAATTTAAATTTTGATATATTACTAGATGATGTAATATTATTAGCAGATTCTGAAAATGGCCTCCAACGTCTTTTTTTTTTTCCAATTACAACTCATTTATGAGGAATACAGGAGAGAGATTGCAATTAATAAAACTAAAGTAACGGGATTCATTGGAAAACATCATCTCCGCAACAAAATTTTCCTTTATAATAAACATGTAGGACTGCTTGATCTCATGTTCTAAATATTTGGGTTATCATTTGAGCCATGAATAAGAAAAGGATATTTGTATAAAACCGAATTACTTTAACTATTCAATGAATACCGCTAATAACATTTTCAAACTTTCTCTTGTCGAAAAACACACAAGAATTAAAATATATAAAACAATGGGGAGAAAAATCCTAATGTAAACACAAGCACGTGGCTGTCATACCTGTGATTGGCTCACAGTCGAAACACTCACACGACGCAGGAAATATAGTTAATATTTGGAAACTCATCTTTGGCCGCTGTTTGGCACCATAGAATCTCAGTACGTGTTCCCGCCTACTGTTGTACATTCTGTTTCATGTTAAACATTTCCCGTTACTCGTCAAGTAGGCCTAACCTCTCTGCAATGCATTCATTTGCTTAGGAAACATTTACTTTATAATTACAATTAAAACTCACGTAAGTTATTATATACATTTAAGACTATTTGTTTTTCTTCGCATTTCAGAGGGTTTCTACTCTTATGTTTAATAACCGCAGAAGCCCTACTTCAGTACCACATGCTTATATGAACAACTACGAGCTCAAGTGATGCAGCTTGTTACAAGAACAGCCTATCTCGGTATTCCTGCTGGTATTCATCTGCGTTCATAGTACACAACGAAATATAAAAGTAGCTTTTCTTTTACATATCGTTTTACATCTGAGTGAAGTTATATGTTTCATCGTATTTAACAACTAGAATTCAATTTTTTATTTTCAAATAATACAAGATGAGTTTCCAAATATTAACTATATTTCCTGCGTCGTGTGAGTGTTTCGACTGTGAGCCAATCACGGGTATGACAGCCACGTGCTTGTGTTTACATTAGGATTTTTCTCCCCATTGTTTTATATATTTTAATTCTTGTGTGTTTTTCGACAAGAGAAAGTTTGAAAATGTTATTAGCGGTATTCATTGCATATATATTATACTAATGTATCGAAGTACATATGATATTTCCATGCAGATATTCTGCGTCATCATACGATGAAAGAGTAATGGAACGGAGAAAAATTCTCTCCGCGCCGGGATTTGAACCCGGTTTTCAGCTCTACGTGCTGATGCTTTATCCACTAAGCCACACCGGATACAACTCCGACGCCGGTTAGAATCGTCTCAGATTAAGCTCCAACTCTTGGGTTCCCTCTAGTGGCCGCCCTCTGCACTACGTCATAGATGTCTATGAACGCAGGACCGAAGTCCATACCTGTGCTGAGGTGCACTCGATATGAGTGACTAGTTGGCCGGGATCCGACGGAATGAGCGTCGTCTTAAATCATGAAGTGATTTTACGCATATCATATATATTATTCTAATGTACCGAAGTACATATGATATTTCCATGCAGATATTCTGCGTCATCATACGATGAAAGAGTAATGGAACGGAGAAAAATTCTCTCCGGCGCCGGGATTTGAACCCGGGTTTTCATCTCTACGTGCTGATGCTTTATCCACTAAGCCACACCGGATACAACTCCGACGCCGGTTAGAATCGTCTCAGATTAAGCTCCAACTCTTGGGTTCCCTCTAGTGGCCGCCCTCTGCACTACGTCATAGATGTCTATGAACGCAGGACCGAAGTCCATACCTGTGCTGAGGTGCACTCGATATGAGTGACTAGTTGGCCGGGATCCGACGGAATGAGCGCCGTCTTAAATCATGAAGTGATTTTACGCATATCATATATATTATTCTAATGTACCGAAGTACATACGATATTTCCATGCAGATATTCTGCGTCATCATACGATGAAAGAGTAATGGAACGGAGAAAAATTCTCTCCGGCGCCGGGATAAAGCATCAGCACGTAGAGCTGAAAACCCGGGTTCAAATCCCGGCGCCGGAGAGAATTTTTCTCCGTTCCATTACTCTTTCATCGTATTCATTGCATAGTTAAAGTAATTCGGTTTTATACAAATATCCTTTTCTTATTCATGGCTCAAATGATAACCCAAATATTTAGAACATGAGATCAAGCAGTCCTACATGTTTATTATAAAGGAAAATTTTGTTGCGGAGATGATGTTTTCCAATGAATCCCGTTACTTTAGTTTTATTAATTGCAATCTCTGTCCTGTATTCCTCATAAATGAGTTGTAATTGGAAAAAAAAAAAAGATGTTGGAGGCCATTTTCAGAATCTGCTAATAATATTACATCATCTAGTAATATATCAAAATTTAAATTTCTATTGATGTCCAAATTACCATGATTTGTTCTTTTCCAGTTTCTAATCATATGAATCATATATACAGTACATAGTAATGAGGATAGGCTACAACTTTGTCTCACGTGTTAATTGATTTCCACTCAGTTTGACAGTTTCCGGTAATACTGAAATCTAATTTTCATAATATAATTTATAGGTTGCATTAATTGCTTTGGAACAAAATCTTCTTTCAGAACTTCAAACAACTTCTTCCTATTAACTTCATCAAAAGCCTTCTTAAAATCGATAAAAGCCAAAAGTGTGTCTTTATTAAACTCTCTGTTTTTCTATTATCATTTTAGCGTAAAGTACCCATCAGCTCATGATCTACCTTTCCGTATTCCATTTTGTTCTTCCATTAATTTGGTTTCATAAAATGTACAGTATACAGTTTTTGTTTTAAAAGTATTGTATAAATTTTATATCCTAAATTTAGAAAACTAATACCACTGTATTTTTCACAGTCATTCCTATCTCCATTCAATAATAATTAGAACAGAAAATAAAAATGTACCCACTTCAACACAGTGAGTTCTTATGAATTAATCATACCGTTTCTAAAAAAAAAAAAAAAAAAAAAAAAAAGCTTCAGGAGAAAATTGCCACAGCAATAAAATTGATGGTGATAAAAAAATTTACTATTGTAGGGCTCAATAATACAGTTAAGGGATCTGTTATAAAAATTAAAATAAATACTTAAACAATAAAAAAAAACGAAATACATCAATCTTCTTAATGTATCAGCTGTTTGCTGACAACATAAATTCCGCTATAGTTCACTGCACTCTATTCAGTTTTTGTTTTTCACGAGAAATGAGGGGTATTTTTATCGGTGTTCATTATAGATTTCTGTTGCTAGTAGCCAGAGTTGGGGTGTAGTCAATATATACTGCAGGACTGTGTCTTCTGCAACTGGTACTGATGATTTTAATTTACTTCTTTTGTGGTTTATGGATGTACAGTATAGAAGAATGTGTTCCAGATCTTCATCTTGATTATTACACCACTGACAAGTAGGATTATCAGAAATATGAAATCTGTGGAGATACAATTGTGTGACAATTTGACCTGTTCTGGCTCTTGTTAAAAATGTTTGAACACGTCTGGGCAAGTTTTTGTACATTTCCAGGTCATTTGGTTTCTTTTGTGCAGAATATAAAATTTTTCCTTTGTCAAAAGAGACCCAATTGTTGATCCATAGGTTTATAAAATGAGACTTCACTGAAGCAAAAGCACTGGATAGAGATATCACTTGAAGAGGTCTTGGTTGCAAATATGTTGCCTGTTTTGCAATGTTATCGACTTTCTCATTTCCAGGTATACCACAATGGCTAGGTATCCATTGAAAAGTTATTTCGTTTTGGAGTTTTTTTAGTTTACTTAGTTGTTTCTGAATTGGAATAATTCTATGTGTGTATAGCTTTGGTACATATTTAATTATATTAAATATATGGAGTGTTAGTGAAGATCTGTCAAGTGATCATCTTCCTGTTTATATAACATTTTCATTCTCTACAAATAACGCGCAAGATAACATTCTACCTAAAACAAAATGAAAAATAAAGTCCACAAACTGGTGTAAGTTCAATAATGAAATTACAAGATTTAACAATTTCACTGATGATACAGCATTGTCTCAAAAAACTATTGATTCCAGAACTTCATAAATTACTGATATCATAACTGCAGCAAAAGTCTATTCCCACTATCAAACAACTATCTTGTAGACCTATGAACATCTGGTGGAATAATGATTTAACGTATATGACAAAACAACAGCGACAATGGATGAAAACGAGGACAGTTGATGATAAAATAAAAAACTAAAGAAAGAAGTGAATAAATAAAAAATAAAGAAATAAAATTAAACAAACAAACGCATAATATGTTGTTGTTTTCTAATGCCAGGCGTTTGACAATAAAGTCATTTGACCTCTTACACTCCAATATTTTTCAAAGATATTATCATGACCAGCCACTGAAGCACAGATTTTGAGGTGTTCCGAATCCATCTCTTGGTTTGAGTTGCACAATGGACAGTTAGGGGACTGATATATTCCAATTCTATGCAGGTGTTTGGCCAAACAATCATGGCTTGTTGCCAATCTAAATGCAGCTACAGACGATTTTCGTGGTAAATCGGGAATTAACTGTGGATTATGATGCAGAGAGTTCCATTTTTTCCCTTGGGATTGTGTTATCAAATTTTGTTTGTTGAAATCTAAATATGTAGATTTAATACATCGTTTCACAGAGTAATACGTAGATTTAGTGACAGGTCTGTAAGTAGCAGTGCTGCCTTTCTTTGCTAATGCATCCACATTCTCGTTTCCCAGGATTCCACAATAGGATGGTATGCATTGGAAAACAATTCTTTTATTGAGTGATATAAATTGAGAGAGCTTTTTAGTTATTTCTGCTGTTTGAGATGAAGGTGTGTGTTGAGAGACTATTGATAGAATAGCTGCTTTGGAGTCTGACAATATAACTGCATTCTTAAATTTGTTGATGTGGCATAGACGATTCCTGAGACTTTCACTTATTGCAATGATTTCTCCATCAAAACTTGTTGTTCCATATCGAAGAGATCTATAAAGTGAGAAGAGACTGCACGTAACACCTGCATCAGCACCTTGTTCTCTAGAGATCAAGGATCTGTTGGTGTATAAATGAAGCCAGTTTTGTGGAGGGTACCTAATATTAATTGTCTCTAAAGACAATTGTTTCGTTATTTCAGTGCTTACTTCTGATTTCAGTATTTCTTCTGTTAAATTTAGATTATACTCTATATTTAATAGAGTTAAAGGGTTTGGTTTAATTTGTAGGTTTTCTTTTAAATTCGGAATATTGATTTTCTGTTTTAATTCTTGAACCATGGATATGAACGCATTATATAGTTAGGTAAGTAGATAAGTAGAAAGCAAGATAGACAGGTAACTGAGAGTCAGAAAGATAGTGAGTCATATAGACATTCAGAGAGCAGGCACATTGACGGAGAGATAGATACATAAATAGATAGGCACCCAGAGAGCTAGACAGATTGATGGACAGACAAGCAGCTACTTGGATGGACAGAAGGAAAGACAGACAGATAGAAGTTCCTAACACCGGAAAAAGTTTGCTTTTTTCATAATAATTCTCAAATTTCCACTCGCCAACTCAACCCCATCCTCTTATACTAGCTCATTACAATCAATTTAAAAAGTAGTTTGCATTTCATGATATGCAAGTCTGATCGCGAACATAACTTCAAAATGCATTCTACAGTCTGAACCTTTTGGGTATGGATAATATTAATTTATTATTATAAAGCTACGTCTTCCTCTGAGGAGTTTAGTGCTGAGAGGAATGCGGTTCCGACTAGTCTAGTGCAGTATTGGAGTGGGAGGGAACAGTGACAGCGGCAGTCTGGAAGGAAGTACAATCATACTGAAAACATTCACCCAATTTACGACAGCAGTATGCCTATTGGTTTCCTAACGTATTTTTGGCGAGATAGAGATACAACCATTCCTACTTACGTCTTCAGAGAAGGAAAGTATTGTAGAAAATTTTATTTATTTATTTATTTATATATTTATTTCCTTATTTACTTATTTATTTATTTATTCTGGTGAATTTAAGGCCATCACACTACGAGAAATACAGATACAATAAAATGAATGAAGAGAAAAATCATAATACAACTACAATAATATAAATGAAAAGATTAATCATACTATAAAATTTAATGATTAGTAAAATTGAATTAAATATGTAAAGTAATCAATTTAAATATAGTGCAGGCTACTGCTGAACTCACTTGAGAAGTAAAACTACTTGATTTGTATTTTAAGATGTCACCAACAAATGATTTTCTCATGACATTATAGGAATCTGTTTTTCACGATACCAATCACACATATTCTAAAATTCCAATAGAATAAAACCAAAAACTTTTTTACAGCATGTTTCCTTAAAAATTACTTGTAACGTTGAAATATTTAATATGAGTAGTTCATATAATATTAACATAGCTGACATCAGGGAGATGTTTGAGCAAAAATTGGAACAATATATTTAATATATTAATAACAAAACCATATAGGCCAAGGTAAATAATATGTATATGACATATTCACACACTGCTACAATCTGAAGACTGCATTTTTTTGGACGATTAATACTTCCCACTCTGCTCG
Source organism: Periplaneta americana (assembly GCA_025594305.2). Lineage (NCBI taxonomy): Eukaryota > Metazoa > Arthropoda > Insecta > Blattodea > Blattidae > Periplaneta > Periplaneta americana. Next base: position 8,139,635 of record JAJSOF020000041.1, on the reverse strand, counting down.
GCTTGGCTGTATCAACAAAAGAATCTACCTGCAACCCCCCCGCACCGATGGCAAGAATACCTCAGGTCCCAGCGCTAAACTCGTTGGAGGAAGACAGTATTATGATAGTAGGAAAAACTTCTTGCTGGTCACTTTATGATTAAAAGATGTGAATTTCCATATTTGATAATCAACAATTCATAATCTGAAAGGACAAATGAATATCGTAGATGATTAAAATGGTTATTACAAATCAACAGCGGGCACAATGTGTTCTTTGCTATGCTAAATTCGAGAGTGTTAAAAGAGTTCAAAGGAAATTTCGACGTGAGTATGGTGTGTGTGATGTACCTAAATACGAATAAATGTTATGTTTTATTTAACGACACTCGCAACTGCAGAGGATACATCAGCATCGCAGGATGTGCCGGAGTTTTGTCCCGCAGGAGTTCTTTTACATGCCACTAAATCTACTGACATGAGCCAGTCGCATTTAAGCATACTTAAATGTCATTGACCTGGCCTGGGTTCATCTAAATACGATTCCATAATGTTGTGGTATCGAACATTTGTAGCAACAGGTTCTGTGTTTAAAAAAAAATGCAGGAGGTCGCAGGCGAAACCCAGTACGAGAAGCAGCTATCTCTTGGCTTGGTCACCAAACTCCAGAGATCTAACCCCTCCTCACTTCTTTGTGTAGGGTTTTGTTAAAGACATTGTCTATTCACAGAAACTGAGAAACACTGATGATCTGAGAATAAAAATGCCTGTTATTGTTCGGTGAGAAGCTTTTGTCATCCAGTCTGCTGTCAAAAAAACTGAAAGTTGGAATTTATAAAATAGTTATATTACCGGCTGTTCTGTACGGTTGTGTGGTTATGAAACTTGGACTCTCACTTTGAGAGAGGAACAGAGATTGAGGGTGTTGGAGAAAAAAGTTCTTAGGAAAATATTTGGGGCTAAGAGGGATGAAGTTACAGGAGAATGGAGAAAGTTACACAACACAGAACTGCACACACTGTATTCTTCACCCAACATAATTAGGAACATTAAATCCAGACATTTGAGATGGGCACGACATGTATCACTTCTTCCCGAATCTGGAAATGCATATAGAGTGTTAGTTGGGAGGCTAGAGGTAAAAAAGCTTTGAGGACGCGTAGACGTAGATGGGAGGATAATATTAAAATGAATTTGAGGGAGGTGGGATATGATGTTAGAGACTGGATTAATCTTGCATAGGATAGGGACCGATGGCAGGCCTATGTGAGGGTGGCAATGAACCTCCGGGTTCCTTAAAAGCTATTTGTAAGTAAGTCATTTCATTTTAATAAGACACATTCATCAGTACGTTTTTGTATTCCAGTGCTAATTTTCAACAGTTTGGACAGCCCTAGCACAGCAAATTTTTACATTTCACGATTTTCCTTTCTGACTTTTGCAAGTCATATTAAGATATCTTCATTAAAAAAATGTCAATTCTCATGACAGTCATGCAACACTTTTCTTTGAAACTGGCTGAGTTCACATGGAATGACCCATTTATGCATTTTTCAGGGAAGCACAAACGTTGAGAACTGTGAGCCATATTTACTTACCTCACATAAGCCCGCCATTAGTCCTTATCCTGAACAACATTAATCCAGTCTGTATCATCATATCCCACCTCCCTCAAATCCATTTTAATATTATTTTTCCATCCATGTTTCGGCCTCCCCAAAGGTGTTTTTTCCTTCAGCCTCCCAACTAACATTCTATGTGTATTTCTGGATTCGCCCATCCGTGCTACATGCCCTGCCCATCTCAAACGTCTGGATTTAATGTTCCTAATTATGTCAGGTGAAGAATACAATGCGTGCAGTTCTCTGTTGTGTAACTTTCTCCATTCTCCTGTAACTTCATCCCTCTTAGCACCAAATATTTTCCTAAGCACCTTATTCACAAACACCTTTAACCTATGTTCCTCTCTCAAATTCTAACTTTAAGATATTTTGATAACAGACTGGATGATAAAAACTTCTCAACCGAATCATAACAGGCATTTTCCTTATTTATTCTGTGTTTAATTTCCTCCCGAATATCATTTATATTTGTTACTATTGCATACTAATGTTACCCCTCCTCTTCAATATAGACTTGTAACATTCCAAGTACCAAATCTCAAAACCTTATTCCTTTGCTGTGGTTGTGTCAGAGAATCAGTCCCATTCCGAGACTTACTTGAAGGTTTCGTAACAAGCTTTTTTTCAGGTAATGGGTTGTTAGCCCTTCGCCCAACCCCCAAGCTGGAGGACCACCCCTCATCGGCTGTCCATGACTGCTTATTCAATATATTCACTGTCCATGACTGCTTATTCAATATATTCACAGCTACCCTCCATATCTGGAGGCCGTCTCTTCGATCCACAACCTAAGTCTAAGTTTGAAATTTCATGCCGATAGTTTCATCCATCTCTATGCAGAAAAGTGGAGACCTATGGCGGGTAAACGCGTAACCAAATCGAATGTATGGCACCTGGAAAGATTCCTACTAGCAGTGGTAGAACACAGCCAAAAATTGTATACATTAATCAATTTTTCGAGTGATCAATTATATATGAGGCATTCATAATATGGATAACCAAATCCATATATTAGATAAAAAGAGTATTATACACCTGATCATTTATGTCCTACACAATCATTAAAAGAAGCTGTTAAAAATTGGAAGAACCGAAACAAGCACATTACACTCACCTCCCAAGCATACCTTCATTATCCTCTGAAGATATTTCCAATTTCACTTCCTGCTGGACTCTTTCCAGATGGAACGAATCTTCCTGGAAAGGTGAAAAAAATAACAAAGTGAACTTAGATGACCACGTAAGTGATTTGTTTCCCACGACAGACATGAACTTCGTAACAAGAATAATCAAATTTTTCAGTAAGGTTGTAATGACTTCTTTACAAATTCGAAGTCTTTTCTCCAAACTGCTCCATTTTCGTCCTTCATGTATACCTCCTTAGATCCAGCCTATTTCCCTGTACTTAAAAATGTACTGGAAGCAAGTTTCAATATTGAAAATATTCCACGTGGTGTAGAAGGGACCTGCAGTTTTGCTACAAAATTTGAGGTAAATAAACAGGTAATTGATATAAATTTTCCCAATACATCATATTTGAAAAAATTTATTTCTCCAAAAAGGAAACTGTCTAACACAATTTGTTTTCTTTGGAACAATATACCAGAACAAAATCTTTTTCCCTCCACTCATGTAATCTAGACACACTGAATATATTTAATATACAGTGTTCCATCGGATTCAGAAGATGCAGAATTCGAAATTTATGGAGATATGAAACTTGCCATATATCATGCTGGATCAATGGCGACATTAAAGAACCCTATTATAGAACAAAGTTCATCCAAACGTCGTAAATGCCGATTTTATAATAATAATAATAATAATAATAATAATAATAATAATAATAATAATAATAATAATAATAATAATAAAAATAATAATAATAATAATAATAATAATAATAATAATAATAATATTAGTAGTAGTAGTAGTAGTAGTAGTAGTAGTAACTGAAAAATACAACTCTTTATTTCATTATTTTTTTTTAGTTGGTTATTTAACGACGCTGTATCAACTACTAGGTTATTTAGCGTCGATGAGATTGGTGATAGCGAGATGAGGCCGAGGATTCGCCATTGATTACCTTGCATTCACATTACGGTTGGGGAAAACCTCGGAAAAAAACCCAACCAGGTAATCAGCCCAAGCGGGGATCGAACCCGCGCCCGAACGCAACTTCAGAACGGCAGGCAAGCGCTTTAACCGACTGAGCCACGCCGGTGGCTTATTTCATTATTATTATTATTATTATTATTAAGCTCTATAAGCTATGAAAGCAATTGGCTGCTGAGTTTACAACATAGTAGCCCTGCACTGCACACTAACGACCAATTTTTCTAGTTACCATACATTTCTAAAAGTTGTAGGTCCTTTTTCAGATTTTCCAAATTTTTAAACCAAGGCCGATTTTGTAATTGAAGACATTTCCGGAATAAGGGTGTAACCAACAAGTCTATAATACAGGTTTCAGGAGAAAGGAGAAAGGAAAATGATTTCACGAGTATATTTCGGTAGGCTTATCCTTGCTAGTAGAACCATTTAACTAATCAATCATACAAGTTTATTCAGCTATCAGATGCAATTATTGTTACTCAATAAATTCTTCAAAATTACTTTTTTCTACCAGAGTCACACGTTTCAAAAATGTTACATCCTTTTTCTGGGGAGGTCTCCAATTAGCCCGAAACTAGAAAAAAATTCAGATTATGATTCTGACAAAAAAAAATGAGTCAACAGCGGCTAAAGTGCTCAAAAGTGTGTCAGTCTCCAAATTTTATTTGTAACAGAATAAATCCATCACCATAATGTAAACTGTATTATTATTTCTCTATAAACTTACTTCTTAGCAAAGTCAGATGACACTGAAATTCTTTCCTTAATTTTGAATAGACCTATATATGAGTATCAACCTCTTGTTTGATGACTTACTTACTTATAAATGGCTTTTAAGGAACCCGCAGGTCCACTGCCGCCCTCACATAAGCCCACCATCGGTCCTTAGTCTCTATCATCATATCCTTCCTCAAATCTATTTTAATATTATCCTTCCATCTATGTCTCCGCCTCCCCAAAGGTATTTTTGCCTCCGGTCTCCCAACTAACACTCTATATGCATTTTTGGATTCGCCCATACTTGCTACATGACCTGCCACAACAAACGTCTGGATTTAATGTTCCTAATTATGTCAGGTGAAGAGTACAATGCGTTAAGTTCTGCATTGTGTAACTTTCTTCATTCTCCTGTAACTTCATTCTTCTTAGCCTCAAATATTTTCCTAAGAACCTTATTCTCAAACACCCTTAATCTCTGTTCCTCTCTCAAAGGGAGAGTCCAAGTTTCACAATCATACTGAACAACCGGTTATATAACTGTTTTATAAATTCTAAGTTTCAGATTTTTTGATAGCTGACAAAAGCTTCTCAACCGAATAATAACACGCATTTCCATATTTATTCTGCGTTTAATTTTCTCCTGAGTGTCATTTATATTTGTTACTGTTGCTCCAAGATATTTGAATTTTTCCACCTCTTCGAAGGATAAATTTAAAATTTTTATATTTCCATTTCATACAATATTCTGGTCACGATACATAATCATATACTTTGTCTTTTCGAGATTTACTTCTAAACATATCCCTTTACTTGCTGCTACTTTGTCTTTTCGAGATTTATTTCTAAACATATCCCTTTCTTATTTAATAAAATTTCATCAGTGATATTCCCTAATCATTTTATTGATTTTCTCCTAACAAATATTCACGTCATCTGCATAGACAGGAAGCTGCTGTAACTCGTTCAATTCCAAACCCTGTCTGTTATCCTGAACTTTCCTGTTTGACCTATCCTGAACTATCCTGTTTGATGACTAGCTTCATAATTTCTACATCAAGGGCAACAAATATATATTGTAAAGTTGCAATAAAATCTTGTTGATAGGTTTTATTTTTTCCATGTATCGAGATAATCTTTTGTTGCTCACCATAAATATGTGTTTGCGCAATATTATTTCATTTCGTGTTCAAAAACGAGAAAGTGTTGCTAAAAAAAAAAAAAAAAAAAAAAAAGAAAAATCAATTAGTATAAATTGTATAAAGGAGTGTATTGTTTGAAGAAGTACCTGCAGCCAACTCGTGGATCATCAGGCATAAAGGATTATCAAGTTCTGAGTGGTGAGAAATGCTAAAAATGATTGCGATGGTGGCACCAGTACATTCTCCCCCTGCTCGCTCTACAGGCACAACCCACTGTAGGCACTGCAGTGAATATGAAACTTTACCACATGTGCTTGGGAGTTGCCCACAGGGAGAAGTACTCACAATAAAACGTCACAACATCATATGTTCTATGATCGCAGATGGACTTCGATCCAAAAATCTAGACATTCACGAGGAAGTTCTATGTATTGCTGATAGTGGGAGCAATCGTAGGATCGATATCATAGCTATAAATAGGAATAAACAGAGAACCGAAGTAATTGATCCCACGATCAGATTTGAAATCTCAGCCACTCAACTATCTGAAGTGAACGAAGAGAAAAAGAAAATCTACGAGGCCATGATTCAGTAGCTATCAGCGAAATACAACATTGAAAAAATCACAGTTACCGGTCTCTTCTTCGGAGCAAAAGGCACCATTCCGAAAGCCTTTGTAAAGTGGAGGGAAAAATTCAAGCTGACGAGAGATCTTCAAGATGCCATCGACACCACCATTATAAAATTTTTTGTAGCGATATTTCGTCAGCATCTTTATGGCGTACATTCAATTTAAATTACATCTGGTTCTATTTTTTTTTCTTATGTCTTAATCACTTCTGTCTGAACCCTGTTTATATAATTTTTCATTTTTAATTTTATTGTGAGCTATTCTGTGTCGCAGGGCAAACCCAAAATATTGGGTCAGACCAATAAATTAAAATATTAGCAGATTGTTAATAGTTCTGTTATACTTAAATCACACTGTAGGTACATTTGCATATTGAGAACAAAGTACTTACATCAACTTCAGACTTGATCGTAGGATAGATATAAGGCACTGGAGTACTTTCCGGTTCAGACTTCACTATAGCAAAGCTAACAGGCTCTGGAGTGTGTTCAACTTTTATCTCAGGTGTGAGATCATACCAGCCGTCCACGCATTCTGTTTTGATGTCCGCCACTTGGAGATGCGATAAATTCCCGTCCTACAAAACATGAAGACGTCATGAATAAATTGATTCAGTTAAGTTCAAGTTGACTGCATTAGTAAGAGGATCATTTTCAGAATTTCTATTACAAATGACGTCCATCAATTCATACCCTTATCATTATTGCATTTGATATTGAATAAATTTCAGAACTCTTATTTGTAATGGGTCCCACCACATCTCTATATTCGTGCTCCCATTACCTTCTAATTACAATAAACTTTCATTGACGTGTGCAATCTTGTTTTACCTTTGATTCATTACTATAACACATACAACAATTTGCCTTCTAACTCATCCCCTTAAAATTTTCCCTTCTTTCTAATGAAAACCACCACTTTTAGGCCTTTGTATAAACCATTTAATGCTCTTAGATCAGAGGTTAAATTGATCCTTCTTTCAGCTTCAACTTGGAATTATTTGGTTCTATAAAGTTTTTTAATTTGTCTCAAACTAAAGTCAACTTTGACTGAAGAACCCTCTTTATATAATTTTTCATTTTTCTTTTATTGTTTGAAATATACTGTGACAGATTGTGCAAACCCAAAATATCCATTATTATTAATACCAATAAATTAAAATATTAGCAGATTGTTAATAGTTCTTTCAATTTCTTGCCTTAATACACTTCTTATATTTTTGCATATTGAGCAGTAACAAAATAACTTAACCTATCAATTATATTACTTTATAACAACCATTAATTATTAATGGATATGATAGGTACATTCATAAATGTTCAATTAACTGTATTACTAAACTAAAAGGCTCTAAAGTTTCTTATTTTATCAGTATCAAACACCATAACATGATCACCACGCATTCAACTTTGAGAACAGTCACTTTCTTCTTATTGCCGATAAATTCCATTGCAAAAAAAAAACAGTGTCTCCAGACAGAGTGGAATAAAAGTTGAAAAAGTTTGTAAAGTTCAGATTTCTGCATTATCAACAAAGAAAGATCATTTTGTCACTATTACAAATGACGTCCATCAATTCATCCCTATTTAAGCAATTTGATATTGAATATTTATTTGAAAAAGTTAAAATCGCTAGATTGGCAACACTGAACAAACCTGTATATCCGTGCATCCCGTATTTCACCTTTCTAATTTGCAAAAACTTTTCATTGTCGTGAACTTCATCTTGTTTGAACCAAGGTAATTTGATTGCAGAAAAGTTTTATACAATTTGAATTCTAACTCTTTAAAATTTCCGATCTTCGATCTAAGTTGATCTTTAGTCAGGGAGTTTTATACAATTGGGCCTTAATGTTTGCTTATATTTGAAGTACTTCCTATTGTCTAAAATTTCCCTAATTTTGAACTAACTTTTACTAACACTATTTAATCATACTCATTCACTTTCATCACTAATTTACAATCAGTTCTACCTCTCCTCACTTCTGTCATCACTCTTATCCCCTATTTCCCCATTAGACACTGAATCACATGTTTATTTTGTTAAATTGTTCCCTTTCACCCCGATAAATTTTCCGTTTGCCACTATTTTTGTAAGTCAACTCAACCTTCATTTGTAAACTTACATTAAAAGACTTGCTGTCTTCCTATCATTTCAATTTCTCTGATTGTATGCTAACTCAGTCGACACTCCAATATTAGTAACATTTCACTACCAAACTACAGTGAAACCTGTTCAAATCAGAACCTGAATAATCCGGAATCCTGTCTATTTCGGAACAATTTATTGGTCCCGAAGAAATTTGTATGTATTATGCGTAATTTTCCCTGAATAAAATGGAAACTGTCCAAAGCGGAAACGGAAACTGTCTGCTACTGTTCAAAACGGAAACAATATTTTGGACACACTATATTTCGTAACTATATTTTGAAACAGCGTGTAATTTCAAGGAATATACGAAATATGTAGACCACTAAGATAAAAACAAGTTTTCTTTGCAAAATTCTAGAGGGTACGAGGGTGTGTTGGCCTGTCCGTCATAAATTTTATTACCCTGTTGACTAGGCAGACGAGTCCCTTCAAAGATTTTCAATGCTTCACACCCGTATACTGTCGTAGCTAAACAGAGCGGAAGTGTAGTGATTTCCAGGTAAAAAAAAAAGTTGCATAAAATGTGGCATTAACATTAAGTGATGAAGTAAAGGTTATCGAGATAAAGGAAAATTAGAAACAAAGTCTATGTGAAATAATATTGAAGTACAGTTGTGGAAAACTCAGGTGTAACACTTTAAAAAATAAAGATCTAATGAGTGAGTGGCGTGCTGCCAATATGGGTGACACAAAAGGAACTAGAAAGCAACTGTTTATGTGAAAATAAATTAACTGTTGTGGGAGTGGGTTCTTCATGACCTTTCAAAGAACAAGCCAATTTCTGGATCTGTTCTGCAAAGCAAGCTATTGAACTGGCAAACAAATTAAATAAACCAGAATTCAAGGCTTCTAATAGATGGCTCCTAGTCCAATTAATTAATAATGTGCAGTGATATGCAGTACAGTATTAGAGTATAGTGTTAGATAGTAAATAGAATGAGATTAGTAAACTTTAGTAACGTTTAATGACTAATGAGTGAGTTACGATAATATTTATACAGAAAATGAGATTTTAATCAAGATGATTCACCAAGGTAATAAGTGACAGAAAGCTGATTTAATGTGATGAGTGTTAAATGGAATATTTTGTACTTCCTCCAGTTGGCGGTATGCCATTTTGTTTTTCATGTATATGAATGACAAAATATTCCATTTTAATGTCACACCTGAATAATACGGAAACCTGTCCACAATGGAAAAAAAATTAGGACCATGTCACGTCCGTCTTGAACAGGTTTCACTGTATTAACAAACACTTCTAATTTTCTCTAGTCACTTCCTTTATCAACTCTTGTTTCTCTGGACACTAATTCACTTATTCGTTCATACATTCTCTCTCCGATTATTTTGCTAGTTACTCTTACTCCTTGAATACTCACTTTATTGTTTCTATGTCTTTTGCCACACTTTTATCACTCCATCCCCCTTAAGCACCAACTTCGTAGACTGTAGTTCTGCGGTTCCTTATTTCCTTCCTTTCCCTCACCAGTAGATGGACTACCCAAATCTTCTTTACTTCCCCTCTTTGTCGGCTCCGGATGTCTTGCTAGTTTCTTCTTAACCACCTTCTTGACCTGTTTTCTATGACCTACTCTTCCCGCTGTCAGCTGATTCGTCATCTTATCCCTTCCGCTATATTATTGCATTTATAATGATAGAGTTATAAATTCCTAACAGTGAGTACTTCCAATACTAATTTAGCAAACCTCAGAAGAATTATTTCCTTCGTGTCAAATATTTCACGAGAATAAAATAAAATTCTCACAGTAACAGTTAAAATGCCGTGTCCGTACTAGTTAAGTAATTAAAATTTAGTATGGTTATGTCCAAATAAAATCGGATTGCTGGAGAACAACAAGTTTTAAAATTATGGGCAGAACACTTCAGTGATTTGTTAAATAATATCGGAGAAGATAAAGTAGTACTGGCATCGACATGTAGATGATATAATAGTCCTATATAATGGAAACAAAAGACAAATGGAAAACCTACATCAACAACTCAACAAAATATATCCTAAATTAAAGTATACAATAGAAACAGAACATAACCAAGCTATAAACTTCTTAGACATCACCATAACCAAAACAAATAACAGACACGAATTCAAAATATTCAGGAAACTCACCACAATCACAACACATATTATACAATTCATCAAACCATCCCATACAACATAAACATGCAGCTTTCCGTGCAATGACAAACAGATTAATTAATATACCAATGAACAATGACAACTACACTAAAGAACTAAACACAATAAAATATATAGCACAAGAGAATGGCTATAACCCTAACATGATAGACAGACTAATAAAAAAAAGGCACAACAAATACAGAACAAACCAACACAAACACCAAGCGAGAATAAATACATAGCATTAACATATCACAATACCAATACTCACAAAATTGCAACTTCATTGAGAAAACTAAAATACAAGATGGCATACAAAACAAATAACACAACACAGAAATATCTAAATAATCACATTAAACATTCAAAATAAATATAATTCAACTGGAGTTTACAAACTAAAATGCAATAGTTGCCACAATTTTTACATAGGACTGACAGGAAGATCCTTTCAAACAAGATATAATGAACATATTAAAGCTATTACCAAACCCTATATCACATCAAATTACGCAGACCACATTATCAACAATAATCATGACTACAATAATATAGAAACAGATATGGAAATTTTACACATCACACCAAAAATGTTCACAGTTAAACATCTTGGAACAATACGAAATATATAAACATACAATAACATACCCAGAACATATACTTAATACACAATTACAGTTCAATACCCACACATTATTCGATGTCATCATACGTCATAACACACAAACAACCAGCCCCCACCATAAGAGCAACACACCCCCACCCCTACAACCGACAAATGCTCATCGCAGAATTCAAGATCACCAGTAGATCAGGAGACACTGACGAAGACGTAATATCACGTCGAAACGGGCCGTCTGTCCAAGGTATATAATCTTTTTTAAAAAATTTTAACACTTTTTAACGTGTGACTGAACAATTTTATGTTTTTAACAAAGTATTAATGTGAACTAGAATTAATGATAAAGTAGTAGTAGTAACAATGTATGCATCTTCACCCTCAAAGACTTACCCTTACAAATTCAATACTGGTGCAGAAGACAAATGGAATAATATCTTCTGTATTACAAATGTTTTCAATACAATAATAGCATGGAATAATTAAATCCCCTATGATGGTGATTCTGTAGAAAATGTTGGTCAATATGGCAGTCCTCATCACGAATCAGAGACAAGATAGGTTTGGTATGTTCAGACTTTTGGTATGCCTAACAAAAAAAAGTATAGGTAACAGACGTCTGCATCGGATGTTTTCACTCGAGAGCCAAGTAGTTGATAGCATAATCTGATAGGTAGCGCACATGCATGATGGATAAAATTGTCACGAGCGATAAATCCTCAAATGGTAAAAGCCGAGAGCTAGACATTCATTCTTGTTACAGTGATGAACTGTGTAGTAACATCATAGATGTTTATCATTTCAAAACTTTGCAGTGTTTAACTAACCTCTCCATAGTACAACTACAAAACTTGCTTTAAAATGTAATATAAATGTTGTAAGTATTTTTTTCCCCCGCACAGGATTGATTTTGTTTTTGCCACATCTGATAGATGTTATTGGATGTAAACGTAATTATTATAAACGGAGAACACAATCACGACAATGAAAGAATTGTAACAAGTTTTCTAGTGATAATAATAATAATAATAATAATAATAATAATAATAATAATAATAATAATAATCTCTAACAATTAGTGTATCAATCTTTGCGTCTGTAACAGTTGTGCAGCATGATTATTCGTTTTATTATATTTTCTGTGACGTTATCTCTGTACTAATATTATTATTAATCTACTGCTATATCAATAATATTTTATAAAATGTTTCTACATTGTCGCAGTATATAGGCGGAACACTATGTATGGACCAATCATATTATGTATGTGGTACATCCAATATTGAATAATTATTAATTAGCAATAATAACTGTATATCGAAGTTTTTCATACTATTTTATTTATAACTGCATGTTCCTGTTTTGGTACGTTCCATTGACTGTTCCATTAAACGTTTGTCATAAACGCAGAAAATAAAGCCTTATTTTTACCGTGTAAGCAAAACATATGTGTGTCTTATCTGTCGCCTTCCATACAAGATAAAACATGTTGGTGAGATGACCTTGTACTGTGCTACTATTTATTACGAGCGTATCATGACCGATCGTATCTCACTCGAGGGTGCGACACTCGACCGAGTTCAAGCGAGCAATTTAACTCCAATGCAGCACTCTGATAGGTAAGGTATACCAAAAATCTGAACACACCGAACCTAACCTGTCACTGATCCTCTATCATGTAAGTGATGTCTATCATATTGACCAACGTTTTCCACCAAATTACTGGACATTCTTCAGCAAACTCTAATAAACATATAAATCCACAACTGCATTGTTTTTAAACACCGACAATCATAGGGGTATCAATTCTAACAATATTTTCCTGAATGCATCAACAACGTAATTGAATCGCCCCATGCAGAAAGGGCTTCAGTCACAAATTTTGAAAAAACGAGATATAGATGGAAATCATATCAGTATGGGTGGCTCTATCAGCCTGTGCAGAAAGGTATTCAGTCCAATGCTTGGAAAGATAGAAACAGAAGCGTCAGACTCAGAGTTCTATGCAGAAAGAAATATAATGTACAAAATGTTTTTTTTTTTTTTTTTCTTTTAGTTTTCTCAAATCTATACCTAATGGACTGAAGCCCTTTCTGCATGGAGCGATTCAATTACAAAATGCATACAATTCGTGCTCTTCCTTTTACTTCTCCAATATCATTACTAGGGACCGGATTTTTATGTAATATCAAGGTGTGAAATATGTACGAGGGGGATCCAGGAAATAACGACAGTTTTGTTGTAATAATTAAAAAATATATATTATTTGAAAAAACAAAGTCTGTTACATAACTGAAGCTTCCTTTACTTCTCTACATAATCACCACCTACATTTAAACATTTGTCGTATCTGTTCACTAGCTTTAGAATTCCCGTGTTATACTCCTCTGCCTTCATTAAGCCAGGTGTTCACTGTCTTCTTCAACTCTTCATCACTTCCAAAATGCGTACCACCCAGAAAGTCTTTCAGCTTAGTGAAAAGCATTCCTCGCCTCTTGTTTTGGATGCCTCGCCGTAGTTTTCATAAAGTCTCACAATAGCGATTTGCATTGATCGTAGTGGCTTATGGCATGAAATCCAGCAAAAGAACACCTTTGCGATCCCAAAAGACAGTAGCCATGACTTTTGTGTTGAGAGAGTCTGTTTGAATTTTCTCGGTTTCTTGGGTGATGAGGGATGATGCCACTGACGTGATTGGCGCTTGGTCTCTGGGGTGTTGTGAGACACCGAGGTCCCATCATCAGTCACAATTTGATCAAGAAAGGCGTCTCCATCTGTGTGATATCGCATCAAGAATGTCAATGCTGAAGCCATTCTCTGAGTTTTGTGTTGGTCACTCATTTGCCGTGGAACCCATCGTGCACAGATTTTGTGGTAGCCAAGATGTTGCGACACAATTTCACCAAGCAAAGAACGAGAAATGTCAGGAAAGGCAATATGCAATTCGTCGAGTGATGTGCGCCTGTCTTGCAAGATTCTGTCGTTCACTTTAGTCTCCAGGTCTTCTGTGATGAGTGATGGGCGTCCGGGTCGAGTTTCATCATGGACATTTGTTCGCCCATTGTTGAACATTTCGCACCATTTTCTCACATTTCTTTCATTCATTACATATCACCATACACTTCTTTCAATTGCCGGTAAATTTCTGCAGGTTTCAAATGTCAGGCATTCAAAAATCGAATCACACTCCTCACCTCAGTCGGCGGATTATCAATCACATCGTTCATTTTGAAGTAACACAAAATGCACAATGGCGACTTGTTGCAACCAGTACTCACAACATTATGAGAACACATGTTAAGGAAGCCAGTTGACCTTCAAACAAGGAAGGGGAGTCAACTGCGCGGCGGGTATGCGCGAACGGTCGTTATTTCCTGGATCCCCCTCGTACATATTTATGCAAGAAAAATACGCTGAATATGTACCAAAATATGTAAAATCATGAAAATATTTAATATCAATATCTGGCAGGTATAGGATAGTTAAGACTCTTCAGTTGTGATTTCATAGAGCATCCGACTTTTTACCGCACATTTGACACATTACTATTTTTCCATCTGTAGTGAAAGTTTCGTCCATCGCAATCCATGATTTTATTTTTGTCGTTAGAGTTGAAGAAACAGGGCCATTTTAGTTAGTTAAAAGGAGTTGATAAAGTCACTTACACTTTATACTATAAGTATTAAAACTAGAGAACGACACAACAGTACTGCAAGCACTGTTTCGCTTTACTGGATTAGGAGAAAATAAGAGGAGATGTGGGACACATGCATTTTAGCTGCTCCTTGTAAGAAACAAAGTACCTACCAAAATCTCAAACTATAGGCATTTACAAACTGTTGTTTGAAAAGTGACATTCCTGTCTCATTCAGAAGAGTAGGATTATTCCAGGCGAGAACCATATGTTCTAATTCCTCAGAAAATCCCATTTCCGTATAGGTCTACTAAATTTAAAGTAAAGAGGTCAAGCAATAACCTGAAAACCTATTTATTTTAATCTTTCAACATCTTTCCAGCTTGTTCCTTTACTTCAGCTTCTTTTCAAAAGTCGGCTACTTTATTGGGGTTCATGCCAGACTTGACACAGGTTTTCTCTGGAAGGATTAGGAAGAGGATGAGTAAGGTTGCAAATTGCATGGGAACGCCTTGTTAAGACGAGCGCAGAACAATTATAGTTCGAGACAAATCATGTCGTCCTCATCTCACTCCACCGCATGAAAGCAGTGCTACTTTCTGAGTGATTTTTTACAATACAAGGTAGTTGTATGAAAAAGGTTGCACTTTGTTGACTCATATTTACAGTGGGTGATATGGGGTGAGTGCCTCTATTATTTCCTGGAACTAAGAATGTTATGTTTCGTCCCGAAATATATCCTTTCTTGGGTAGGTAAAAAGACTTTTTAAATCTGTGTATTTCAAATTGTAAACTTCCCTAGGAGAAGTTTTTTTCCCATTTAAGAGAAATAAAAATGAATAAAACCTAAATATGTAGATATATGTAATACCAAGCCATAATATGTAATGTGGAATAAATATGTAAAAATATGTAGTATCAAATTTTAATATATTAATGGTAATTACAAGATTCTCAAAGATTTGTTATTTATATATGGTTAGGTTGAAAGGAATAGAATATGTAATTACATTAAAATCCAGTACCTAATCATTACAGCCACATATGAAAAAATAATTAGATTAATGCTTGCTCTCTCTTCAACTTGGCCCTTGTTTCAAATGTAGATTTATCCTGTTCGGTTATTTTCTTATCCAGCAGCATTTTTAATAAATTGACGGACGCAAAATTGAATAAAACTTTCACCCAGATCTCTAGAGTACAATTAAATGGTAATGCACATCAATATATTATGAACTTCAATAATAGAATGATATATTTCCTCAGTATATTTCCAAGTTCTTGCACTTTGCAAATCTTAGAAAAACAAACACACAAAATATATAGTAAGTCTTTTCAGTTTACCTCTGATAAAGTCGTATTCTCTTTTACTTCCCATGTGTTTTCATCAGGTTGTAAGCCTAACGGATCAACTTCAGGTTCCATCTTGATCTTATCCATCATAACTGAAAGAAAAGGTTCAGTAAGTGAAAGTGATTTACAAAAACTGAATTATGCAGGAGAACTCATTACAAGTTGCCATGATATGTTTTATCTTAAATTTGTAAACATGTCTCTAAGTAGTAACCAAGTTACAAAGAAATATGAACAAGTGTAGTATAGGTGTTGGTATGACAAAAAAACAACGTCGTACAATTTATGTACAGTAGGGCAAAAAAAAGATAAAATGAGCCTTGAAGCTGATTTCAGAGCCCTGTTCACTCCAGAGCACGATAGACTGGTAACTAAAGGTACAGTCACACGTCACTACTTTTGCAGTGCTGCAGTACAAAAACTGTGCAACTTTTGTACTGCGACGTGTGAACAACGGTGCAACCCGAAAAGTAGCAGCTGCCAGACCTGCTGCCCGCTACTTTTCCATGCTGCGCGCAGCTTAAAAGTAGCGACGTGTGAACAGGGTTCTCAGGGTTGCAGCCGCAGCATTTTTGATATCGGTTTTGTTGAAACTTTTGCTGGGGTTGCAACCAGTGTTACCACCCAAATGTGCCAATGATACTTTTATTGTTTGGATATATTTTAATGTTAAATGTAATGAAAATAAATTATTTGTAACAGTTATTAAATACACAACACAGTCTGAGCATATTTGCTGACGATATAATTCATTTTTAAATTTTCCGTATTTTTTTATTGGGTTATTTTACGACGCTGTATCAACATCTAGGTTATTTAGCGTCTGAATAAAATGAAGGTGATAATGCCGGTGAAATGAGTCCGGGGTCCAGCACCGAAAGTTACCCAGCATTTGCTCGTATGGGTTGAGGTAAAACCCCGGAAAAACCTCAACCAGGTAACTTGCCCCGACCGGGATTCGAACCCGGGCCTCCTGGTTTTGCGGCCAGACGCGCTGACTTTAAATTTTCCTGGAACTTTCTCCAGTAGCGTAGTTCCAAACAGGAGGGTTGCCAACATTGATTACGTGAATATACTGTTGGTTATCATTTAAGTATATAGGTGTATTTAAAAATTTTATAGTAAAAATAATGTCAATTTCTGAATACTAGATACAGCAGAAAAGCAAATAATAGATAAGTAAGCTTTGCATGAGTTTCTTAATGCGAACATAACCACAAAATGTATATTGAGAAGTCAACACGGCGATGGAAACCTGCAGCATGACTGCGGCTGCAAAAGTAGCGCCTTGCGTGTGAACAGACTCGCAACCTCCAGTTGCAACTTTTGCTGCACTTGAGTTGCGCAGCACAAAAGTAGCGTGCAGCGCGCTACTTTTGGCTTACGTGTGAACACGACACACAACTTTGCAGTTGCAGTATAAAAGTTGCGCTGCAAAAGTAGCGATGTGTGACCGTACCTTAAGACTTTCGTGGTTCAAATCCAGCCTGGGAAGGAAACTTTTTTTTTTTTTTTCCTTATTCAAATTTATTCCCAATACTTTTCGATTGCTGATAAAATTCAAGTTCTAGGAATAATAAATTAAGTAGTAAAATATCGCTGCACTATCCACTTAACTGTGGAATTCCAGCCAAATAAGCCACTCAGCTGAGTGCGGCATTTGTATAATGGCAGTCAACATATATGCCTAACTTGGAGTCAGGCCAAAAGGGAAACATTGAAGGAGGAGAGTTCGGTCCGGTGATGAGGATTGAATTCGGCGTAGCTCAGTGGTCAGAGCGCTTGGTACGTAGAACCAAGGACCCGGGTTCGATTCCCGGCACCAGAGCGAATTTTTCTCCTCAAATATCGTCAATATTACAGATATTATTCTGTAGGACAAATTAATAAAATCTTTAATATAACCTAACCTAACCTAACCTAACCTGAATGGAAAGGCGCGATTCGTGTAAGATACATATTCAAAGTAAAGGGCATTTAAACTGTGTTCAGCTAACGAGTGCATAGAATTCTGCTTTGAAAGCAATTCAATATTGAAGAAAGACTTCAAACTCAGAAAAAAGAGATAGAAGAAAAGTACGAGTTCATAATAGATACATCGAAAATGTTTCTAAAGGTAAGCTTCATTTTATAATTTGTATATTAAGCTATGTAATAAATGCCAGTTTAAAATTAATTCAAAGGAAATCCAGAATGGAAATAATAAAAAAAAAAAAATTATTATTATTATTTTAGGGAAGTATAACCCTAGGAAAAGTGGGTCAGGGCATGGATGAGGAATTATGGACAGGGATCTGTAGATCTTCCCACTGCAAGCTAGATGAGGCGGGAATTTGAACCAAAATGTACCGTGAAAACTAGGACCAATATTTTTGAATAGCTTACAGACAAACTGGTTGAAATATTTTGTGATGAAACGATCGACTCTAACGGCAACTGTGTATTTTGGATCATTATTGGAACTATAGAAGGGAAATCAGTTCAGGAAATTTATCTTGGTTCGTGTTCATTTCTAGAAGCAGCAAATGCCACCACAACAAGCCCAGCGGTAGAAAATACAATTAAAGATTTAAATATTAATTATTCAAATGTAAAAGCAATTTGTACTGACAATGCTGCATACATTTGATTGGTTTCATATGTTGGTGTCATAAATTTAATCCGTTAAGAGAAATATAGCAGAAAAATCTCAAACACCTTAATCGTGTTATTTCAGGTCTAAAAAGTGTTTTTAGAAACGCAGGAAAATCAAATCACATTTTAAAAGATTTGTTGTGGAAAACTATCCTGACCTCACACCAAAAATGTTTCCTATTCCTGTTATGACGTCAGGATGTCAGACCAAGCTAATTACCCTTTACAAGAATAAAATCTATATGCTAAATAAGCTTACATCCTGTTTGATATTATAGTAACGCAAACTAAAACCTGTTACGTGATAGCTGTAATAGTAAAAGATTGTCGCAATGGACGCAAAATAGGCTATAATGAAAATTGTAATCAAGACTAATTAAAACCTATACTGATTTAGGCAGTGCTGTGGTTTGGCCGGAATGGGCCGGATGCATATTTACTATGTACTGAGCTTCGTAACTGTATATGTATGTATTTATTCACACTGCAAATGGCTATATACCCGGTGGCAGTGGTAACTAATTACACTCAATAATGACAATTAATAATAAACATAATTAATAAAAAATACAATTAATAATAACACTAACAATAACAGGGAGCATCCTAAATTAATGAAGCACGTTCACTTAAAATAACTTTAAAATAAAACTAATTTGTATCTTAACCCCAAGTTCGAACTAAGATCCAAGAGTATGATATGTTAATACAGGCACAAGTACCTTTCAGCACTACACGTATTTCGCTGGCAACTCAACGTATATACTAGACTGTGCTAAAATTCCCGTGTTTTGCATACTAGTTTGTGGATTTTGTCGTAACATATTCACGTCATCCGCATAGACAAGCAACTGATGTATCGTAAACCGTTCAATTGCAATAACAGCTCTTAAAAGTAAAAATTGCAACCCACCTCTTCCACAACTGCATTTCAACGGAATTAATGTCGAACTCTCTTATCTACCGAAAGTAGAAACATTATCACCCTGCTACCACAAAACATAACCATAGAAAACAATACTGCTGTGGACGTGACTGAAGTCACTGCTCCAGAGATACCATATCGATTATCGAACCTATCGACGTTACAGGTACAAAGACTTTGATAGCTCGTAGTGTAGACAAATAAATGCAAAAAGCGTTAAATTTAAATTTCACAAAATTTTAAACATACAATATTGATAGTAATATATTATAAAAACATTACATTAGACCGAATGAAATGATCATCTCTCGCACAGAAAAGGCACCAACGACAGCTACGAACAGATTTTGTGTCGTTGTTTAGCTGAATATATATATATATACAAAAGACATGCAGTTAAATAAATTACCTTGACCGGTGGAGATAGTCCCAACTTTGCAAGGTATGGCTTTCCGATTCAGGTGTGTGCGGAGGGTACTTGTGAAGTACTTATCTTCAAAGTGGTCCGCACACACCCGAAAGTTGTTGTGTAATTTCTTGGGCAGGATTACCATTAAATCTTCCCTGCCCATTGCTTCTAGCCAGGCCTTGCATCTGAAATGAAATAAAATATAATTATAAATGAGCACAGGAACACCATTTCGTCATGGTACTTTGCAAAATCACTCGGATATGCTAGAAAATTTAAATAAACTGCTCCAAATACCATAAATATAAATCTCCGTTTGTAATGCATTTTTTGGTCCAGGAAAACACTTATATTTTACGGCAATATTTGAATAGGAAAGCAAATTAAAATGTAGCAGGAACAGAACAAATAATTGATGCATTGCATTATAACATTTTCCCACAACCTCTGAGGTTCCACAGTCTAAATTGGAAGTTCTATTTGCATTTTCGTCTAACAGAGTTTACTGAAATATAAAATACATTAAGTTATATTAAAGCATTGCACGATGAAATAAAATGTGGTTTGAACGTTTTCCCGTTTAGCTATTCATTTGTAAAGATACAATTGGATAAAAAAAAATGTAAATGTAGACCTGAAGAAAATTAATATTGTTAGCCTTTACATGCTGAAAATTTGTAGGAAAACGGTGTAAGTATATACAGTACCATGCCTCACTGCATCTGTACCCTTCGATTTTCTACTTTACTGGAGTGATTTTATAAAGTCATACGTTATGATTGATACTCGGTACTTTGCTAAATCTCACAGAAGAGAAAAAAGTTACTTAAATCACAGAAAAATAGCTTCTAAAATTGTAGCAAATCACATAAATCAAACATCAGTGTCACGTGCAGCAGGGCACCTGAGTTGCAAAAAAAGAATAACTGCAATAGATCCCTCTCTCGAAAAATATCCCCCACGTGGTATTAATTTAGCCGAATAATACGAAAATTAAATATAATACACTTAAATAAGTAACGTATAGAGAGATATATATCATTATATATGATGCACGTGACTATGAAAATTTGCAGTACATCAAATTAAGTTATAACATTACTGATTACATTGTAAATAAAAACTCACCTTTCACTATCTTCCGGTATTTTGAAGAAACACTTATTTGGGTGGCCGGCCTTACGATTGTTGCATTTGAGGTACTCGCATTTCACGTACGACGGCATATTTCTTGCTCTTGCCTCTTCCACACAGCGAAACAAATACACCACAATTCAAATTTCAATTCAAGATGTCTTCCTTCGCCTTTCTTATCAGGACTGACAACTTAAACCAAAAGCTAACAACCTAATTTTCATTGCTTGGAACCTCTATTCAGTGGTGGAATATTGGTAAGAAACGATGGTAGCGCCCACAGTGCTGGTTAAGGGAGTTCAGCATCGATTAACAGAGGAAAGCATAGGCATTAACCCCTCTCATGCTCCAGACATGCCACGTGAGGCAAGATACTCAATATCATTGGTTTCCCGCTAAATCAGAAGGTTCTAAACATAAAGTTAGTATAACGTAGACAGCGCGAATGGCTGCGCAGGCTACTGAGGGGTATCAACATCCAAACCGTTGCTTAGGAGATTACACATAATCTCGGAAGCAACGAGCCAAACACAGACGAGTCACGTGACTTTGGAACGACCGCAGCCGATTTCCATTGGCTGACACAGGCGCGTAAAGATTTTTCATTTCAATCGTTTTTTTTTTTTCGACCTAGCACAATAAGTAGAAATATTACATTATTTCCCTTATACGTATGTATAATGAAATTCACTGATTGTCTACACTTGTGCTGTTCGTTCGAGAATGTATTATTTATTAAACTTATTGCCCAGATACTTGGAATTTGTATAATACCTCCGCTCTGCTTACTTCCCGATTTAATTCACCTTCAAAGTTTTTCATGTCGCTGCATTATATGTATGGTAACAGTTCATCGTTAAAACATATCGAACAAAACACGTCCTGATGTAGTACTGATGGAAAGGAGAACGTGGCCTGATGTATCATTATGAGGGAAACAAATTATACAATTATGCGTGTTTTATACAATAATAATAATAATAATAATAATAATAATAATACTAATAATAATAATAATAATAATGACTATATTAGTCGCCTAGAATCAAATCAAACTGGACTTTATCAAAAAATCTAATCTTTGAAGTAAGACGAGAAACTAATGCAGTTAGATTCCAAACGGTGATTATACTTAAGTATAAAGTTATGATAAATAAATTTCAACTTGACTCTAAACGAGCAGTTCATCACATTCCTTGCAAAATTATGCACTGAAACATGTCCTAAACGCATATTTCATAATTTGGAGAAAGCAATGCTAAGTTTTTAACTTCACTTTCACTTTCCATCAAACCGTAGCTGTAAACAGATATTTACCAAATTTTCTCAAACTATTTTCACGAGTTCCATATATTATTTCTTATATGTCATTTTATTTTTATAAACAAACTGTTCTGTCAAATTTTGAGTTTCATTTATTTTTATACTGAATAAACTATTTTCTCAAATTTCAGCGTCCTTTACATTTATTTTTATATTGGTATTGATATATGTTACTGATTATTATTTTGTTGTGAGAATAGGATTTATCGCCATCTTGAAAAAAATCATGAACAAAATATTGGATTTACTTGCCCAGAACATGTATACTTCTTTCGGTCAATAAAAATGCATGCAATAATGAAATCGCAAGTAAATTTTGTTGACACTTTTATGTAGGTCTAATATTGTGTTTTTAGAAATGCCTATGATTATCCTAATATTTTTTTGTCTTAAATACGTGAAGAAATTATCGCGACACAGTGTGTCCTTCATGTATACGCACGGACACACGGACATACGAGACAAGTTGTGAGCTAAAAATACTTATTTTATTCTGTTCGGAACAAGGTTACTATCTGTTTACTATTTGTTTAGTTCAATGTTCCCTTTGGTTGGCAGCACTGCCACTCCAGCCCCTCATCCCGTAAAAAAGGATCAGAAAAATTTCATGAATAGTACACCATTAGTAACTGTAGATTGATGCACTGAATCCGGGAATGTTTACAAACATCTTTTCTGAAAACAATTTTTCTGTACTGTATCTGATTTTCAAATTAATTGTTTAACGATTTTAGAGTAGATTTACAGACATATAACTTACATAAAATTAAAAAACACAAGAATACAATCCATACATAAACCAGAGTTTGCCTCACCACCATATTCGTCATTTCATTTAACTGGGGACTGGGCCTCTGACAGTTCCGACTTCAATATATTTCAGTGGTTGAGGGAAAGTCTGCAAGAAAAGACACTTCAATATGCGAAGTTTGAAATGCTGCGTGCTGGGAGATGTAGCGGATTTTCCAACTCAATTCAATCGTGCTGCAAGAGTTTCTTTACTAAAAAGGTGTAATTTGAATGAAATACTTGTAGTAGCAACTTATTAAAAGGGAGTTAAATTCTTCAATAAAATTCCTTTTATTAATATCGCAAGGGACAGGATTTATTGGAAGACCAGGAACAGTCGCTATGAGGAAAACGTATGGATATTTAATCTAAAGGAAAATTCGATGGAAATAGAATTTGGAATATTAAAAGTAAACATTGTGAACATCTTAATGTATGAAAATCTGCAACCTCTGGTATATTATTTTGTTCGAAGAATGATAACCAACGCTGAATTTTAGGATCTTAAGATTTGTTAGAATTCAAAATTATAAAGTCAGGCACTGCAATCCAATACGTAACATGCAAGAAAAGATGTTGTGAATCAACATCGGGATAATCTGTTGCCAAGAATCAGGTTTTGTCTTAGCATGAACGTAGGAGTTGATTTATAAATGTTCATATCTTCCCATAAGAATTTTACACATACAATCAACGAGCTTATAGAGTGGCGTTCACGTCTGTATCAGCGCTCTTGGTGGTACTAGCTTGAATTACCGGCCGCCATGTTTCAACTGGTTAACTCGCTTATGCAGAAGGAGACGTATAAGCACGTTTAGATTTTTTTAAATCTCGTAATTAAGATTCCTTTTGTCTGCTCTAATTATAACTGTAACAACAGAAGCGATAAAACAAAGAATATGTCATAATTTAAGTCAGTCGTCTGCCATAATTTGGTATTACTATACATATAGTAACAGTTATTGATAAAAAGATTCCTTAACGTGTTCATTGTTTTTACAGATTGAATTAAAAATGATTTCCTTTTGTCAAAGAGAAAAATGCTCTGAGGGAAAAATTGTTCCGGAGCCGGGTATCGAACCCGGGACCTTTGTTTAACGTACCAACGCTCTACCACTGATAAAACAAAGAATATTATCATAAATTTAAGTACACGTCACTGTTCGTTAACAGAAAACCACAATTTAAGTCACTCGTTAGTGTGCACTCGAAGTTGGTTGCTACGGTTGTCAGCCCACTTTGAGGTCTGTGGATATAGAGGGAAAAATTGGATCGGTGTCATTGTTAGAGTTCCCACTGAAAAGCGTTTGTTAAACCAAAGGTCCCGGGTTCGATACCCGGGTTTTTCCTCGAAATTATTCAAATCAACTTTACAGGGAGTTATATCTGAAATATTGACTTGCAAAGAGGAAAATGGTTTCACACAATACATGGTGTTTTGTGTTCCTCACATTTCGATTATAAACACATGTATTTTATAAACGAGAGGAGATGTTTGTTGCCCAATGCAATACCAACCATATTCGATTTTCCATCTCATTTAAAAAGAAAACTGACTTCTAGGCCTCCACCAAAGAAGCTTCCTCTTCTGTGGCAGAGGAAAATTCAGTGGAACACCACCAGCCACCAGAATTCAGTCTGTATAACATACTGGCATGAATACGACTTCAAGTAGCCTATATCTGTCCGACGAAACTGAAGCTTACGTGTCTTCCACTGAAAGTGTGTTCGATCGCGTCTGAATTTTCATAATGCCATCATTACTAATTTACAAAAAAAATAATGTTTTTAGACATTAGAATATGCTCATTACTTACGTTTCACTCTATCGACGATTCATTGCAATCGAAAAGAAGAAAACATGTCAACTCCAGTCAGCTAAGACGTATGGAATAAAATGTTGCTACATGGGTTTACTGACGACTATTAAAAATTATTAAGTGTTAGTAAAAACGGGATATACGAGTTATTGCGATATAAAATAAGGTTCACAAGATACAACTATCCTGGACTACCCTTTCCGTCTCATCCTATAAGAACCACGCCCACTTCTGTATTTGTTTCACAACTTAAAGCTTCAATGCCAATGTAAGTTGTGTGGAATAAAACGTTGCGTGGGTTTTCTTCCCACTGGTAAAAATTAGATATGTTACTGCAATATAAAATAAGATTCACAAGATCCAACAAGTTATATACAGCCCTTTCAGCCTCATCCTATAGGAACTACGCTCACTTATATTCACATCTTTAAGCTTCGATGTTAACGTAAGATGTATGGAATAAACTGTTACTGAATGGGTTTCCTGACAGCTGTTAAAATAAAGAAGTGTTAGGCCCGGTTTCTTCAACATTTGTTAAATTATAACGATGTGTTATTCCATTTTAACTGTAAAGATAACAGTTGAAGCATTTCTTCAACTAGTGTTAGTACTAACAGGCTGTTAAAACCCATGTTAATTTAACTGCCCAATTTCATGCAGTTACATCATTTAAATCTCTGTTAGCATAGAAGTATCCAATATGGCTGGTGCGTTAGATGCTGAACTTTTATATCTTGATTATTTAGAAAATGATATCCATGAATACATAAACAGAGCGGATGATTTCTGTGTTTTGACAGACCAGAAGTTCATACAAAGGTATAGGCTATTTTCTGCCAGGCCTCACTTTTCGCTTTCCGATCCGTTTGTTTGTTTATTCTGATTAATTGGTTTATACTGCGAAATAATTTCCAGCAGAAGGCTTCTCTCGAACGAAGAGAAATTAGTCCCATGATTACTTTTTGTTCCAATGTTTTCGATTTCACAACAGCAATACCAATACACTGTTCCACGTTACTGTGAAACAGACGAAGGAAAGAAGCAGAAATGAAACCTGAGAGAATAGAAAGACTTCTATACTCTCTAATTCAAACAACGCAAACAAGTGAGAATCGCAATTGGCAGAGTTCAGAAAACAGAATTGAGCCTATACTTGGTTATAGGTTATGGTTACACTCTAGAATCTCTGGTCCTAACAGAGAGTTAACAAACAGAATATTACAATGTGAAATGTAAAGTTGAAGAAACGTAATATTTTTAACAGCAATTGAGGGCTTTGCCAGAAAAAAGGCGGATAGACTTATACGCCCTTCTTCGGGAAATTGGTTTAAAATGTAGCGAAATTTTGTTTTGATTGCACTGTACGTACCTGCAGGACAGGGCTACGTGCGTTTATAACATTTTATTCAAGTGAGTTTTAAAATCTTAGATTGTATCTCAATTCGCCATATTGACGTATACGCCCTTTTTCCGGCAAGCTCCTCAATTCATACTTATAACTTACAGTTAATTAACGCTATGTCAGGTGCATTTTAACAAAAGTTGAAGAAACCGGGCCATAGTAAAATGGAATATATGGATTAATGCGATATAAAATAAGACTCATACGATGCAACATGTTCTATACAGTCACTTTCCATATTGTCCTATAGGAACCACGCCTATTTGTTGACCAGTTAAAACATGGCGGACATAGGTTCAAAGGTTTCAAATATGGCGGCGCGATCGCCACTCTATATTCTTATTTCTAACTCATTACATACAAACCTTACAAATTATCTCCGGCCTGCGTGTAGTCCTATATGCCTTACTAGGTTTCTCTTAAGAGTAAAACATTTTCCACAGTAATCACATTTGAAAGGCCTTTCGCCTGTGTGCATCACAGAATGGCCTTTCAGGTGCGTAGATTGAGAAAAACACTTTCCACATACATCGCATTTAAATGGTCTCTCGCCTGAGTGCACGCGAAAATGATCTCTCAGATTTCCCAATTGTAAGAAAGACATTTCACAGATATCACATTTGTATGGCCTTTCCGCCTTGTGTATGCGTGAGTGTTGCCTTAAAGTACCCAAGTGAATGAAACACTTTCCACATAGATCACATTTGAATTGCCTCTCCCCTGTGTGTATGCGGGAATGATATTTTAGGTATGACGATTGTGAGAAACACTTTCCACACTGATCGCATTTGAATGGTCTCTCTCCTGTATGTATACGCATGTGACATTTCAGAGTTGCTGAATGTGAAAAACACTTTCCACACAGATCGCATATGAATGGCCTCTCTCCTGTGTGTATGCGGTAGTGCTCTTTTAGTTTTGCTGATTCTGTGAAACACTTTCCGCAAACATCGCATTTCAACGTCTTCTTCAATGTATGAGTGTGGAAATGACTTTTCAGAGATTGCGGTGTTACAAAAACCTTGTTACATATATTACACTTGATAGAATTATGGCTACGGTCACAAGAATTTGAACCACCAAGTTTGTAGCTGCCGGACTGTGTTAAATTCTCTTCGTCACGAGCAATCCCATCGCATTCTGGTGACTGAGTCTTCTTAACATTATTGGCATTGCTGAAATGAAAATTTATCAGCCTGAACAATAGTCGAACTCAGAAAAATAATAATAAACAAGTATTCATATGAAGACAGAGAAATCACATTAGAACACCAGTTATTAATAACACATTTTCGGCTTTCATCTCTGGATACACAAAATTGAACTTGTATTTGCTATATTATTTCCTAATTCTAATATCTTCGACACATTTCAGTTTAAAGTATTTAATCATTGACTTGTATGGAAATATGACTTATATTTGCAGTTTCCCGGTGACTGTACAATAAATATAGAACCTTTCAATAATAATTCGACCAGCAAAATACAAAACGTACCTGCTTGAAGAAAGTGAGTTCTTGTGGATTTTTAAAATGTTTGTTGTAAAAAAAAATTTAAAACGAACTGCTATTACAGTGCAAATAACATAATTATGAGGTTAAAGAAATTTCAAGCTCAATGCAGTAAAGATTCTATTTAGAAAATTAAGATCTATACTAATATTAAATCTGTAGCCCAAATTTTTCTCGTAATTTTTGATTTTCCAAAAATAATTTGTCCTAACATATATAATTAACCGCCCTGAAACCGAGAATCGCTTTTCTGAAATTTTTGTTTATATGTCTGTCTGTCTGTCTGTCTGTCTGGATGTTTGTTTACCTTTTCACGAGATAATGGCTGAACCAATGTATATGAAAACTGGAATATAAATTAAGTTCGTTGTAACTTAGAATTTAGGCTATATGGCATTCAAAATATTTTATTTGAAAGGGGGGTTATATGAGGTTTTGAATTAAATAAATCGAAATATTTCCCTTATTATTAATTATCATGAAAAATATTACACGACAAAAGTTTCTTTAAAAATAATTTCCCATAAGTTTTATTCTATGTCAAATTTTTATAGGACTGATATTTAATGAGATAAATGAGTTTCAAAATTACAAGAACAATGCCATCTAAAGCGGTGTAATGAAATAAAAAACAAATGACTTCGTCTATAAGGGGCCTTGGACAACAACAATTGCAAGCTATGAAACATAGCCTACAGAGAATGTTTCTGTGTTTGTATGAAGTAATATCGAAGCTAAATTAACCGATTTGTATAATTAATTATTAATTCACCACTGGAAAGTGTAGTTTCTCTAGATGGACATAATGCTATAATGTTATTACAGTAACTTGTGAGTGAATCGAGGACAGGTAATATTAAAATAGGTTCTTATGCACAGAAAACTTGATAGGCTATTCTGTACATTCGTTTCCTTTATTTCCTAAAATAATTTTTTATGACCAAATTAGTGGTCTCTGGATCAAAATGATCGCATTTTAATTTTTTTAATACAATTTAAATTAAGTAACATAATAAACGATTTATCCGTCTATCAAACACGAATGTTCCTTTGATCAAATGTCCTATTTTAATTATGTAATTACTTTACATTTATTTCTAACGGGTGCAGCGGAGCACACGGGTACGGCTAGTAAATAAATAAATAAGTAATTAAGTAAGTAAATAAATAAATACACACATATATAGACACGCACACACACACACACACACACACACACACACACACACACACACACACACACACACACACACACACACATACAAATTTAAAAACATTTGAACGGATGGCACGTGATGAAATGTTTTCTTTCGCTGCCTGACTTACAGTTGTTTTAAATTGAGTTCATCCTTTCAGGCATTTGGCTAAGAAGTTAATTAATTCATGTAAATGATACCATGTAAATATTTCAACTTTATGAACAAGGAAATCTTAGTAAATACAATTCGTTTTGGTTGTCTATAATTGAGTTCCGAAAAGTCTAACAACCAGTTTAATTAAAACAAACAAGCAAAAAGGACAACCTGGGCAACGCCGTGTATTTTCAGTTAGTCTCTATATAAAAAACACAAATCCTCTAGAGGGCAAACGCTCAACCAAATTGCATGTACAGCACCAGGAAACATTCTTACTAGAGGAGTGGTAAGACGCTGCCAAAAATCGTAAAAGTATTCAATTTTTCGAGTCACTAGTTATATATGGATAACCAAATCCATATTATGTTAGATAAGAAACAGTATTATACAACCGAACATTTATGTCCTACACGATACTTAAAAGAAGCTATTAAAAATTGGAAGAAGAAGCGAAACAAGCACACTACATTCACCTCTCAAGCAAAACTTCATCCTCCTTTGAAGATATTTCCACTTTCTCTTCCTGCTGAACTCTGTCCAGATCGAACGAATCTTCCTGGAAAAGCGAACAAACAATGAAGACAACTTTAGTTGAGTACGTATATGATTCATTTTCTATGTCAGACCTGAACATCTTAACAAATCCAATCAAATTTTACGGTAAGGTTGTAGTAACTTTTATAAAAAATCGAAGTTTTTTCTTCAAACTGCTTTCATTTTCGTCCTTAATATATATATCCTTACATCCAGGCTATTTCCCTGTATCAACATGCACTGGAATTAAGTTTAAGCATTGAAAATATTGGGCTGTGCATAAGTTCGTAGCGTTTTTGTTTCGCGTGTTGGTACTCTGGTTGCTATGAGTTTACTTATCGATTGTCATTTTAATATGAAGTTCAATTGCTGTGCTTGAGTTTACATAATGAAGTCTTCATTTTTTGCAGATAGTGAGTGGAGCAGTGGACGCTAGTAAATGGAGTGCTAAGTGGAGAAAGTGGAACATTTGAATTAATGTGTTTAAACAATCTTCATCAAACCCCAAAGGTCTTCCTAACAAGATTTGTTCTTTTTGAATAATATACATAAGAACAAAATCTTTTCTCTTCGACACATGCGAAAATGTCATACTGGGCTTTACTATAAAATATATCTAATATAGATCACTACATCGAATTCAGAAGATTCAGAATTCGAAATTGATCGCGACATGGAACTTGACATATGTTATCATAGGAGAAAGTTGTACAATATTTCAATATACAGAATCAATGGCAGATTAAAAACTTTATTCTTAGATGAAGGTCTGTACCAAACGTTGTAAATGCTGATTTTATAATAATAATAATAATAATAATAATAATAATAATAATAATAATAATAATAATAATAATAATAATAATAATGATAAAGATGGTGGTGTGGTCGTGGTCGTTGTGACAGTGGTGGTGAAGGTGATGATAATAATCATTATTATTGCTATAATAATAATAATAATAATAATAATAATAATAAAATAATATATGCTCCATATGCTATTACAGCTCCGCTTGGCTGATTACTTTATAGTATTGTACCACTGTACCCTATCTAGATGAAAAATTTTCCAGTTATCGTGAATTTCTAAAATTTGTAGATTGTCTTTCATATTCCGCAAACATCTAAGACTAGGCTGATTTTATAATTGAAGACCTCCCACGATTAAAGGTTCGGCCAACTAGTCTATGATACAGCATTCAGAAGGAAGGAAAATAATTTTAGGGGCAAATTTTGTCAGACTTATATTTATTAGTAGAACAAATTGACTAATCGATGATTCAAGTTTATTCAGGCATTCCAATAATCTTTTTCCACCGAAGTCACATATTCCATTAATTTGATGTTGCATCCTTTTTTCAGGCAGGTCTCCAATTTGTCCAAGAAATTAGAAAGAAATTCGGAATATGAGACATGCATTGTGACAATAGAAAATTGTGACTCAAGAGCAGGTGAGCTACTCTGAAGAGTGTCAATGTCCCAAAGTTGTTTGTAAAAGAATAAACCAAAACTTTTATCATGTAAACTATATTATTATTTTACTGTAAAATTACTTCTTAGGAAAATTAGATGACATTAAAATCTTTTCCTGAATTTTGAATGAACCTGACATGTGGATTTAAAGCCACTTATGGAGCCTGCTTACGAAGAAATTGTGGGCAAACAATATGATACAAACATGTGTCCTAATCTCTACATTTTCAGAGTTACACTAATTTGAAGTTGTTTTATTTTACTTGGTTATTTAACGACACTGTATCAACTACGAGATTATTTTGCATCGATGGGATTGATGATCAAGAGACGGTATTTAGCGAGATGAGGCCGAGGATTGGCCATAGATTACCTGACATTTGCCTTATGGTTGGAGAAAACCTCGGAAAAAACCTAATCAGGTAATCAGCTCAAGCGGGAATAGAACCCGCGCCCGAACGCAACTCCGGATTGGTAGGTAATCGCCTTAGCCAATAGAGCTACGCCGGTGGCTTTGAAGTTGTTAGTAAAATATCTTTTTTTTCTTTAGTTTTAAGGATAAAAGAATATTACAAATAAAAAATGAACTATTGAGAACTATCATTTCTTTAATTGGTTAGTGTTCTAAAGGTAAAAATGTGTTGTTAAATGCTTAAAACAAAATTTCTTCTTCAATTTTTTACTAAAAATTACATCATTCTTACGGACTTATCATAAAAATTGTTACAAATCATGACTTCAGGAACTTGATTTTATACAGTTTAATTATGCATCATAATGTACAGTCCTAAAGAATGTACAAGAGTGGCGTAATTTGTAATAATTGTTGTGATAAATGGATAAGAAAAATGTAATTTTGTACTTAAACATCGAAAAAGAAATTCCGTACGAAGCAACTATGGAATTCACAACACATTTTGAGATTCAGAATACTAGCTAATTAAAGAAATGATACTCCTGAATACTTCATTGTTTATCTGTAATACTATTTTACCCTTAAAACTAAAGAATAATGGTATTTTACAAACAATATCAAATTAGTGTAACTCTGAAAATATTGAGATTAGGAGACGTGTTTATATGACAATTTTTGTTCAAAATGTCTTCGGAAATATGCTCCGTAAGTGACGATAAATCCTCGTGAATCATCCTGTATATGTGTTTAAATCTCTCGTTTAGTCTCCAGGATAGTAATTTCTACATCAATAGCATCAAACATAGAATACAAAGTTGCAATAAAATCTTGTTGCTAGATTCTACGTTTTCCATGCATTGAATAAAATCCTTCTGTTGCTCACCTCAAATATGTGATTGTGCAATATTACTTTATTTCTTATAAAAATTAGAGAAGCTTAAGTTTAGAAAATATTACTAAAAGAGAAAACAATTAGTATTATTCCGAGATTGTTAATGACTTTGATATACTTAAAACACATCGTAGGTATATTTGCATATTGAAAGTGAAACACTTACATCAACTTCTGACTTCACCAAAGCAAAGACAAAAGGTGCTGGAGTGCTTTCAAGTTCACACTTCACCATGGGAGAGCTAACAGGATCTGGAGAATCTTCAACATCACATTTCACCATATGACAGCTAACAGGCTCTGGAGTGTGTTCAACTTTTATCTCAGGTGTGAGATCATAACTGTGGTCCACACATTCTGTTTTGATGCCCGTCACTGACAGATGCGATAAATTCCCTTCCTATAAAACATGAAGATGTCATGAATAAGTCCGGGTCAGTTTACTTAATACCCTAAGGGTGAAACCTAACCATTTTTGCCCTATTACTACATGTGCTAGTGGATTATAGTGATTTTCTAGCTCTCAAGTTGAATTTTATTTTACCAACTTCGTTTCGAATTTCGGATACTGACAAATACTACAACTGGCAGTTATTTTCAAACTCTTACGTTGGCAGCAATAACTTCGGTTTGCAGTAATGTAAATTGATGAAAATGCAAGAACCTCCGTCGCTCTTATTTCCAGCAGCCAATCACGTTGCAGATCGGCTACATTTAAAAGTGTGCGTATTATAATTCGCTGATGAAGATAAAGAAGGCTCGATAAATACTAAATATAATCGCCCGCCATTTTGACTCTTTTGCTGGCGTTCGCAGAAAGCACACGAGACGGTTATTTGCCGCTCAATTATTTGCTCAATTACAGTGAGTTTGATTTATTACCATAGGAGCTACGACATGATAATGTTTACTGGTGTGACAAATAGATCCCTCGTCCGGTAGCTCGGCAACGAAAGAACAAAATGGAACGAATACCTAAGACTTTATAGAGCCTTCACTTTCTATGACGTAAGCAAAGAGGAGGAGTCACGCCGGGAATAACAGCGTCGCGACTATAATTTGTAATGCCAGTATCAATATTAAAATCAATACACAATTCAGTTCTGTTGCGTTTAGGCTGACCACAACTTTTATGGTCCAGTAGGGGACATCGACAAATGCAAGAAAAACCACAAACCCCTTTCTAGTCGCACTCTGTTGAAATGTTGCAGAAAATAGATTTAACAGTAGATACAATAATAGAACTTTGCATACTAAATTTGTAGAGTATCTTAACTTTTTTAATTAAATGAATAAACACACGAAACTCCTATACATAATCACAGCCACTAAGAATTCAATTTCAGTACTGACGCATGCATGGAAAACACCTCCACATATGCAGAACAATTCACAAATGCTAACCACACCCAACACAGACATCAACACAGACATGGAAATATTACACATCCAACCAAAAAGCTAGAAACTAAACACACTAGAACAATATGAAATATACAGACACACGAAAACACACCACAACGAAATTCTCAACACACAACTCAACTTCAAAACACACATACACTCTTTGACTCTACACTATACCACACGAACGCACCCTCACAGGAAACAGAACAAGAGGCGCCAAGACCAACAAGGACCAGTTCTGAGGATGATCCATAAATAGGTCGAAACATGTAAACGAAGTTAAGTTGAAGTTTAACACAGGGAAGTCTTATCATACATACTTTGAAATAATATCATGTACTTCGACGACTACAACTGTTAGACAAACAAATAAACAAAATATATAGTACGTAAATCTTTTCAGTTTACCTCTGATAAAGCTGTATTGTCTCTTATATCGCATGTGTTATCGTGCGGTTGTAAGCTCAATGGGTCCACCTCAACTTCCATCTTGATCTCGTCCATCACAACTGAAAGAAGAAGTTCTGTAATTGATAGTGATTTACAGAAATTGAACCATGCAGAAAAACTCATCACAAGTTGCAAATCTAACTTTCAGATAAAGCTCCCTGTGAAGCAGACTTGAATAGTTTCACGTTACTATGACATTTTTCATCTTAAATTTGTAAACATGCCACTAACTATTGTGTCCTCTGGATATTGCTTTAATGTGTTCACACAAACAACACAAACAAATAAATACAACCACACAGGCGTATACAAACTCACATGCAATAGTTGCGACAGTTTCTACATTGGACAGACAGGCAGATCATTCCAAACTCGATACAAATAACACACTAAAGCAATAACTAGAGGACACAATACATCTACATATACCGAACACATAACTAATGCTAACCACACATACAATAACATAAATACAGACATGGAAATCCTACACATACAACCCAGAAACCAAAAACTCAACACATTAGAACAATATGATATATACAGACACACTAAAACACACTCCAATCAAATTCTCAACACACAGATCAAATTCAGAACACACACACTATTTGACACACTCTTCATCACACGAACGCACCCACACAGCAGGCAGCGAAGTTGAGATAGCGCCGAGATCTAGTAGACTCTAAGAATTGTGTCAAGTAACACCGAAACAGCTGTAAGCCACACAAACTTACATAATTAACACAAGTAAGATCGCCATTTAATCAATTATTGATATACAAGGAGTAGTAAAATATACAAATGAATCCATTAATTCTGATCATCAGTCCTTATAAATTCAAATCGTACGAAGAATGTGGAAGACTTAAAAAACTAAAATTAAAAAAAAAAAATGACGTAACATCCAAAATGAAGAAATCTACCTATTTCAATTTATCTATCGAAAAAATAAACGAAGACAAAATATCACGCCAAAAGAGCTATTATTACGATTTCTCCAAGACACATAGAAAGTGTTTATGAAGAAACTGGAGAATGACCTGAAAAAAAAAATACACACTACAAGGATATTCAACTCATCACATTACACGGACAGTGAGGACTTTAGCTGACTAAGACACAGGCCATTGTGAAAAAAGCATGACAGTGATATTCAAGAATTATGTTCACTTAAGCCTATGTAGTTTAAATCAGTATCATTTCTTAAAAAAAAAAAAAAAAAAAAAAAAAAAAAAAAGTTCAAATTATTTACTTTAAGAATACGCTGCTTCATTGGCAAAAGATTCATTCTTGATGATCTGCTATATTGGTAGCATTTGACATTCAATTCCGACATAGCGTTCTTTAACATATAAGGTAGGTAACGAAGATACGCAACTAACATAATATGATATGATATTATTATCATGTACCGAAGTACATAATATATTTCCGTGCATGAATTCTGCGTTACCATATGATGTAGGATGGATAGAACAGAGAAAAATCCAGTGCGGCTCAGTGGACAAAGCGTCAGCACGTAGAGCTGAAAACCCGGGTTCGAGTCCCGGTGCTGGAGAGAATTTTTCGCTGTTCTATCCTTTTTTCGTCATATGGTAACGCAGAATTCCTGCTCGGAAATATCATAAGTAGGCCTACTTCGGTATATCATAATAATATGATATGCGTAAGCAATCATTTTGTGAATTCACGACGGCACTCATCTCGTCGGATCCCGACCACTTAGTCACGCGTAATGAATGCACCTCTGTACACAGTGCGTTGGACATTGTGCTACTGTCACATATTGTGACACAGTACATGAGGGTAGGCCACCAAAGGGAAAACTGAGAGGTAGAACCTAAACTGAGGGGATTCGATCCGGCATCGGAACTGGAAACCGGTATGGCTTAGTGAACAAAGCGTCAATACGTAGAGCTGAGAAAACCGGGTTGGAGTCCCGGTGCTGGAGAGAATTCTACTCTGTTCTATCCATCCTTCATCATAACATAACATGGCCCTTTTAGCCTAACACAACCCAAAGGCGGCTAAACTAAACTAAAAAGAAAAAGACATAAAGGGGAAATGAGGTAAGAAAAACAAAAGGAGTAGCATAATCGAACGATATACCGTAGAAAACACGTAGCGAATTTATCGAATCAATATCACGAAACACAAACAGTTCCGGCGAATGAAGGGTAGTAAAAGCATAGCAGGATGGAAATCACACAGGAAGAAGCGAATAAAATATTGGATAGGAACGACATAATTAAATAAAATAAAATAAATACGAAAACTGCGATCTACCTCTTCAATAATTGTACTTCAACGATGTCCGACTGTTTAACAAAACTACTGCCTGCACCAGTGTTGCCAACACATAAATTGTATCCCCGTCAAACACCTGAAAATCCGTGAGAATCCGCCAAAATAAAAAAAATACCCACTCATATCTATATAAAAATAAAAATCAAATTTTAACACAACTTACTTCTCAATCATAATTCAAATAATAATTCATCCACATCATCTGCCTCTATTTCTGCAGTTGATGTGCTGGGTTGGTCTACGTTTCCCATAAATTAAGCAATTAAAAGTAAGAGCAGCTAACATAAAGTCAAAAGATGATTTAAATCGTAATTTCTGTCATAAAATTCGTCACCCGTGGAAGCCAATCTTTTCCCGTCCCTTACGTTGAAATTGCGTCACTTTTGACTGTTTTTCCGTCCAGATGGCAACACTGGCCTGGACTCTCACCAATGACAATGCATGGTGATCCATTCAGCCGTGACTACACACTTAACATGCCAGATCGTGCCAAGTTTACACAAGTTACCAAATAGTCGTCCCAACTTATCCTTAGGTTATTAAATTCCTGTGTAGACTACTCAGTCGGGAGGAAATTAAATGCATAATAAATATGGGAAATGCTTCATATTATTCGGTTGAGAAGCTTTCGTCAACCATTCTGCCCTCAAAAAACCTGAAAGAGTAATTAATAAAACAGTTATATTAACGGGTTGTTTTCCATGGTGTGAATATTGGACTTACTTTCAGAGAGGAACAGAGGCTAAGGGCTGTTCAAGAATAAGGAGCTTAGAAAAATATTTTGCGCTAAGAGAAATGAAGTTTTACAGGAAAATGGAGAAAGTTATATAACAGAATTGCACACATTGTACTGTATTCTTCACTTGACATAATTATGGATATTAAATCCAGACGTTTCAGAAGGGCAGGGCATGTAGCAGGTATAGCCACACTCGTCTCACCTTTTTTTCTTTCCTATTGACGTTAAAAAATATTGAATTCAAAGGATTTTTCTTGCTTTTGTTTATGATTAAGTTTCTGTGCTTAAATTATATTAAATTAGATTATATGTTTGGACTATAATATTAATTTATTTTAAATTTCTGAATGTAACCTATAAGAATTTCTATATCTGATTACAGAAATTGTAATTTTACTGCTTGATTTGTCAATAATAATGGAATAAGATTAAGAAACGTAAATACTTGCCAGATTTTCGACTGTAGTCTGACAATAGTATATTTTACGACTTTAAGAAATTGAAATCTAACAAGATCAGCCTGAAATCTACTGAGTTGGCTACACTGAATATATTGTCAACTTCGAATGAGATTACCACACACTTAAATTGTGATAAATTAAAATTACTGTTGCATTATATAAAACATCAAAAAAAAAAAAATGAGATTACCGAATTTACAGGGTGTCCAGCGCACACCTTCAACACCCGCAATACACGCCTCTGTATATAACACTTTTCCTCGAAGCACTTCAGCAGCTTGCAAAGTCTGATTTTCTTAGCAATATGACTTATTTTAGAAAAGTTAGATCTAATAAACGCTAAAAACTCCGTAAGACAATAAATGTAGGCCTAATATTTTATCTCATTATTATTTGGAGAGAAATGTAATAAACTCCTAAATTTTACTCCTAATTCCTTACCTGGAGAATTACTGTATGTCCTTCTCCTGATATAAGGGTGTATATCATTAGATCCATACGTGAAACTGTTTTCTAAATGTAATAGTTGTAAAAATCTATATTTAAACTTAACTTAGGAATGTCATAAATATGGAGTACCGGTATCTTTATGTAACTTTTGAGGGGCCCCAAGGACTTTCAACTTTCTTAAAATTATAATTAGTTTGCCTCTTTGTATATTTGTTCTATTATTCTGTTTTTCATTACACAGCTAATGAATTGCTGTAAAATCACATATTTAAAAATTATCTGGAAGATTCTAAATTGGGGTTCCAGTAGACATTATCTTTGAGGGGAACCAAAGGTACAAAATATATAGTATTTTACATAAAATATGACAAGAATTCCATTTCAGCCCATTCATTCTTTTAATTACAATTTATTCTTGTTTTCTTTGTGATTTCTTACTAAGTGCTAGCTAAATCAACAGGTCCAATTATCATCCTTCTCTCTATTCCTTGCTCTTAGTAAAACATTCTTTCTTGTTTTGGAAAACGGTAGTCGTTATCACAATTACACCTACATATTATTATTATTATTATTATTATTATTATTATTATTATTATTATTTATATATATATATTTTTATTATTATTTTTTTTTGTATTTAGAACTGCACATATCAAATAGTTTTTTTCCTTCTTCTTTCAATTTTGCTATGTTGTCATTTTAGTTGTCACTATGTCGTTTCTTACAAGGTTTCAATAAGTTTGTGCATTGATCATGATAAGCAAGAATCAGTTGTAATATTCTTGTACGATTGACTTTGGGAATTTATGCCATTTACCTGGATTTCCTTAGTTTTGATAGCAATTCTTTCTGAAATCTCCCTAACATTATATTCTTTTGATCTTAAATCAGATTTTAATTTACTTTTTGAACCATAGATAATATTTCATTACGTCATGATAGATAATTGTGATGGGTTCAGCCCCTCTGGCATTGCGAATATAGTGTAGGTCAGACTTCTTATATTAATTAGAGATATTCTGATTTAAATACCCTGCAACATAAGAATGAATTTCTCCTAATTTAATTATATTAATTATATCACACCTAAGACTACTGTGATTATTCCTAATTTTGTTATAAATTGAGGTTTCTGTGACACTTCAAGATGCAACAACAGGGGACCAAAAGTATGCTGAGTCTTTTAAGATGTATTTTTTTAACATGTTCCTGGTACCCTGTTCAGATTAAATCATTGGAGAATGTTCTCTCGCTAAAAATCTGAATCTCAAAATTTTGTGAATATTTCAAAATATCCTCTTGGGGCACCTCTAAATATTAATCTAGAGACAACATATTTTGTATTGTTCTTTGTGATATCACCTGACAACTATCTCTTAGTATTACTTTTGATTCCATAAACTTCATATTTTCACTCCACCCTTTTGTATCTGAACCACTTAGGCACAAAATGACCCATTATGCATCCCCTGAGCTGGAATTCGACCCAGAACGCAATGAGACACTAGCCTTGCGATGTTAATGTGATTAATTTTCTGAAATACCTCAGGAGGCAAGAAAAGGTAATCATGCCCTATTTGGCATCGACCTGGAAAATCCAGTCAGATCTGACATGAAGGCTAATCATTCAACCTACATTTCCTACAAGTCATCACTAAGACCCAATATGTGTATATGTTTACTTAAATTGCAATATCCAATCAAAAGCACGGTTACACATCTTAGATTTATTCATTCCAAGGCCGGGAGTTGTTTGAGTGAGGTTTTGGTTTTCCAATAAGTTCACCGTCCGATGGTTGTTACAGATCTTCAGGCTCCTACAAGGAATATTGATTGCCGTCACCATATGTTGTGACAAGAGAATTGCTAAACATATTATAACCATTTAATTCTCTTAATTCATACATATATTTAAAGACATCTCAAGAACTTATATAAAATTACAAAATCCAAGAAAACAGATCCGTACACAAAACAGAGGTGGCTTGAACACTGTGTTGATCATTTTTATAACTGGGGATTGGCCCTCTGAAAAACCTGACCTCATCTGTTTTCATTTCAATATGTGTTCAGTGGTTGGGGGTATAACTTGCAAGAAAAGACTACAATACGGTAAGCTTGAACTATTTCTTGCTGGGAGAAGTAATGGATTTTCAAATCGAATTCATTAGTGTTGCAACTTACTTGGCTAAAAATTGTGCGTGAATATACGTATAAATGTGGAAAATTTTTTTGTAAATGATTGGTGTAATATGATTATTTTAATATGTTGGAACTACAGTAAAACCTTTATAAGACGCGCCTGTTTATTACTATATCCCGTGTAATACGCTTCTTTTGTCTGGTCCCTGTACATTTCATATGTAACGCCTTTATAAAATACCCCGTTTGTTGCGCTCAAGTCCCACATAATAGGCTACTTTTGTGAAATATTTTCTATGTAATATTCAGCAATGTACTGTATCAGCAGTGAAACATTTTGGCCATTGAACTTACTGGTGCAATTAACCTGAAAAGTACTGATTTTCGACCCTTTACCTGCGCACTTAATCCTTCATAATGTACAATACCCCACCGTCTTGTTACGCTATCTTATTCAAATCTTCTACCTACGCGCTTAAAGCCTACATATAGTTACAATACTTCACCCTGTTGCTAACCCATTTCTCTCAAACAAAATTCCTCACTCGGCTGTAATAAATTTCTGGAAATATCTGCTGCCCAATTTGTTGTCTCTGACTGTCGTTATAAGGTCAATGTTACCTATGCCCCACCCACTATAGAGACATAGGCCAATTTTACACATATTTAGTATAACTTTTTGCTTCTTTGACAGGTTAGGTTTTGTTAGTTTAGGTTTTTATTATAGCCTACCTTGCATATACGATTATAGCCCAACAATGGCAGTTATAAAAGTGAAATATTCGTTCAGTGGGCGTTGGATACTCTACATTCACCCGTTATAATTAATGTTAAACGAAAAGCGCAGAGACGGAAAAATGGGAAATCTTAAGGAAATACGACGAAAACAGTACTCTTAATCAGAAACAATTCTCTGATTCATTAGAAATCCCATCATCGACTTCAAGAACATCAACAAAAAATCGTGACTCAATCACTGCAGCTGCGACGTCGTCAGGAGGATTTAAGTGCAGGAAAGTGAAGTGTGGTAAACATGAGGACTTGGAGAACACGCACATGGCACACTATTATTGACTTTTTTTTTTTTTTCGAAAGAATTAAGTGCAGTACATATTGCAAATGTCTTCGAAGTACAGTACAGTAATTACATAATG
Source organism: Periplaneta americana (assembly GCA_025594305.2). Taxonomy (NCBI): domain Eukaryota; kingdom Metazoa; phylum Arthropoda; class Insecta; order Blattodea; family Blattidae; genus Periplaneta; species Periplaneta americana. The sequence goes on along the minus strand of JAJSOF020000041.1, from coordinate 8,097,800 downwards.
AAGTAGTATTGTATTACCTTTCATGAATCATGTATTTGAATAAAGAAAAATTCTAATAGATACCCACTTAATACGAAGTTTACACGTAAAAGTGTTTTATCGCGGTTTTACTGTACACATATTTCAAAGTAAAAATCTTCAACCCATTTCCTTTCATTCAAAACATCGCATGTCACAGAATTTACTGGAAGACTAGTTTAAAAAAAGTATCGATATATAATCCAAAAGAAGATTCGCTAGCAAAGCACATAAATTTAAATGTAAATATTCACTGTGAACGTCTTGTCTAAAATATATAGTCTATGGTATAAATATTTATTTTGTTCCAATATATGGCAATAAACACTGAAATTAAGGGTGTTATAGATTTGTTATAAATCAAAATTACAAATGTCATGCACTGCACGTCAATACCTAACAAGGAAGAAAAAGCTAAGCATCTACTTTGCGATATTCTGTTGTCAAGAATCACTTTCCATATCTTAGCATGAACGAGGATGTGTATGTAAATTTTCTTGTCTCCCTGTAAGTAAGTATGCACATTTACAAATTATCTCTGCCCTGCGTGTAGGCGTATATGCCTTATCAGATTTCCCCTAAAAAATGAAACATTTTCCCCATTATTCACATTTAAAAGACCTTTGTGCGAGATCGTGCGTATTTGCTTGGTTTCCGCACAAAACCAATCCGCGGAAAGTCTCAAATTCCACATTTCAGTATTCCCAACCTAACACACATAACAATTTCCCTCTTCTTACCACTTAAGTGACATATAGATTTTACTGCTTTAGGCTTTTAACATATTATTTTTACAGACGTTCAATACAGTAATAATTATAAATTGGAAACTTACCACTGCAATTTTACCTAAATTGCACTGTTAATTATTGTTTTTAAATATTTGCAAAAATTAAGTAAACTCTACAACTCCACTAAAGTTATATATATTTATATATATATTTTTTAATGTACCGAAGTAGATATGATATTTCCATGCAGATATTCTGCGTCATCATATGCTGAAAGAGTAATGGAACGGAGAAAAATTCTCTCCGGGAACCCAAGAGTTGGAGCTTAATCTGAGACGATTCTGTCCGATGCTGGGGTGGTATCCGGTGTGGCTTAGTGGATAAAGCATCAGCACGTAGAGCTGAAAACCCGGTTCAAATTCCGGCGCCAGAGAGAATTTTTCTCTGTTCCATTACTCTTTCATCCACTATAGTTACTGCATTCGTGAAGCGAGTGACATTAAGGAAGTCGTGAAAAAATCAACAAGATTCCAGACTTATCATAGACTGGGGGAAAAAAAAGACAGCCGTATATCACAGCCTGCTGGAGTATAGTAAACACAGAAAACATTTTAAATCAACAATGTTGAAGACAGATATTTTTGTTTTACAAATTTGCCGTCATTGAACAGAAACCAAGATGGAGATTTCATTGGAACTAATTAGAAATTCCTCTTTCAGGTATGTAATAAACGATCTTCGCACAAAATAATGTACGATACACGAGCGGTAAGTTTTCTTTCAATACTCGGAAATTAAAAAACCTCAACTACGTTTCGCTTTCTCAAACTTTTCTTCGAACATGAAAACTTCAACATACCGCTCTTGTAGCGCATATTACTATACTCTTGTGTGTAGGACTGAATGAGTTCTCAGATGTGAAGATTGAGAAAAACACTTCCCACATACTTCGCATTTAAATGGTCTCTCGCCTGAGTGAACGCGGGAATGAATTCTTAGATAGTACATTCGTGAAAAAGACTTTCCACACGTATCACATTTGAATGGAGTCTCCTTTGTGTGAATGTGAGAATGAAGTTTTAGAGTTACAGATTGTGAGAAACAACTGCCACATAGTTCACATTTGAATGGCTTCTCCCCTGTGTGAATACGGGAGTGAAGATTTAGACTTGAAGATTGTGTAAAACTCTTTCCACAGAGATTACATTTGAATGGCCTCTCACCTGTGTGTATGCGGGAGTGATATTTTAGACCTACCGGTTGTGTGAAACACTTTCCACACATATCACATTTGAATGGTTTCTCCCCTGTGTGAATGCGGGAGTGACGTTTCACACTATCCCATTGTAAGAATGACTTTCCACAGATATTGCATTTGAATGGCATTTCCCCTGTGTGTATCCGGTAGTGCTGTTTTAAATTACCTGATTGTGAGAAACACTTTCCGCAGACATCGCATTTGAATGGCATTTCTCCTGTGTGTGTGCGGTAGTGCTGTTTTAAATTACATGACTGTGAGAAACACTTTCCACAGACATCGCATTTGAATGACTTTTTCAACGTATGAGTCTGGAAATGACGTTTCAGAGATTGAGCCGTTACAAAATCCTTGTTACATATATCACACTTGGAAGAGTCATGGCTTATGTTACAATCAATTGAAGAGTTAAGTCTGCAGCTGTCACTTTCTGTCAAATTCTGATCATCACGAGCAATCCCGATGCATTCTGATGACTCATTCTTCTTAACATGATTGGCATTGCTGAAATGAAAATCTATCTATAGTAAAGTCGAAAGAAGTCTGAAATTTGCCGATAAATCCACGAGCAGAGTGTATTTGGGATATCTCAGACTTCGAGTGACATTTATTAGGTATATTTCGTGAATAAAATAAAAATGTATACAACATATCTCCTAATTCCTTCACAGAATGTTAATAATTGAATATTTATGAACATTTAACCTTTTCAGACATTGTGAAGTCGAAATAGATGAATAACGATTACTGGAATAAAGAAATTGAATGTTATTCTTTAATGCCAATTGAGAAAAGCGAAATACAGGTTTAAAAATAATAATTACATATATTGCGCTTTTCTCTCGTTATTACAACAGAAATACGTTTTTATTATCTGCTGAAATCACAATTTAATGTAACCAATTTATAGTATAATTAAGGACCGTTTTTGCAAAACTTGCTAACAGCAAAATTCCCAAAATTGAGATTTTGGTGGATTCGTTAACATAAAGCAGGTCTCTACACGATGTTAAAGTTATCTTAGTAAAATTAAATTATTTCTCTTCATTATAGTGTGTCAAAGTGTGATGGTTGAACCTATAACCTATTTGTCTTCATTCAGTTTTTTGTCTCGTGTAAAATTTAGTTTTTTCAGTTAACAAGTTTTGCAAAAACGGTCCTCAATTACAAATAACCTGATTAATACATTAATTAAATGAACAATTGTTATGAAGGTATGTCATTTTCTTTAGACACAATGGACATAGAATTAGAAGATGAAGATGTAAAAATAGGTTTTCGCCCCTTTATTTAGTAAATTGGATTCATGCTCATCGATTTACGTGGAAAGAGTTGGCGACAAACAAAAGAACGACCGTGCGATAAATTGATGGTGATAAATCGAGCTGCAGAAATTATCGCAGTGTACGACAGTGATTTTTTAGAATTCAAAATTTTATTACACTTCATTGGTCGAAAATGGAATGACGTCATATAAATGAAATAGTCATCCTACATTATAGTTGAACTGGTGAAATCGAAATAAAGCATTTATATGAAAAACAGAAAAATTCACGTAACCTCATTTGAAAGTCAGCTATTAATAGCACATTTTCAGCTATCACACTCTGCTATATATTAGTCAATTTTAATGTGCTATATATTTCCTAATTGTAATATCTTAGAAATATTTCAATTTAGAACATTCAATTATCTTTGACCTGCATGGATTGCGTACTATACTACACAGAAAATGAGGCAATTGGCAGACAGCAGGGAGTGTATAACCCACGGAGTCCTTAATCATGGCTTGCCAGAAGATCAAGAGTACACTCTTTGCAGTTGAGCATACTGTAATTAATTTTGAACACAATATTGGTGTGAAACAATAGTTATTTACACGAAAAGCTCATATAGGTTCTCTTTTTGGCACGAATGTAAAATTTGTGAAACGAGGTGAAGCTGAGATTTACAAGCACACATGGGCCAAATATATAACTTTACGAATGTGTGTCATACAATGTTTTCTCTCTACGATAGCACAAATTTACATTAAATAAATATTTTAAATTGGAGAGCATATAAGCACACAATATCAAGGCCGCTTATTCTTAGAACCATTAAGAAATAAGTATCCATGAAATGGCAGCCTGTTTTATTCATGTTCACGTCTAAACAAACAAACAAAGCGGTGAGAAACAATTGAATGATAAATGTTGTTATAATGAGAACTACATGTAACTTCAGAATAATAAGGGCTAAAATGTACTTATGAATGTTAAATTTGTTAGCTATTTATTTTACCTGTAATACTTCAGAAAGAAAGTTCGATGTAATTCATTCATTTCTTACTGAATGAAGTTTGTACAATGAATATTATATTGTCTTAGGCAGTGCGACAAATAAATTGTAGTGCAAAAAGTGAACACTAACTTTAGTTCTTTAAGCAATTGTGTTTTAAAGGCTCAGTTTATATACCAATAGTAGTGGGTAAAATGCAACTTGACGCACTATCGCAGAAAAAATAAACAGACCTACTCGGTATGATCTTAGAATGGTTCCTCATATCAACAAAAGCACTAAGTGCTGGAAATGGACGTGCATTTAGAAATAATATAGACCTAATGAACATAAAATTTATGAATTATAATTTTATATATATATATATATATATATATATATATACACGAATTCATAAATTATTTGGTAATCATTGTTATGATTCAGGTCCCATATGGTGCACCCTAGACAACGATTGTTTTCTCGCTTATCTTTCACTACAGATGGACCTGCAACTTCTGCATAATTCTATCCTGCACCAGTGGACTACAATTTGAAATTATATTAAAAAAACACAGCACAATTCACTATTTGTATATTGTACTGGTAAATTGGAGCACATATATAAATATGCTGTTGTTTTGTAATGCCAGGCATTTGACAATAAAGTCATTTGACCTCTTGCAATAATTTGCAAAGATATTATCATGGTCAGCCACTGAAGCACAGATTTTGAGATGTTCTGAATCCATTTCTTGATTTGAGTTGCACAATGGACAGTTAGGAGACTGATATATTCCAATTCTATGCAGATGCTTGGCCAAACAATCATGGCCTGTTGCCAATCTAAATGCAGCTACAGACGATTTTCGTGGTAAATCAGGAATCAACTTTGAATTATGATGCAGAGAGTTCCTTCTTTCCCTTGAGATTGTGTTATCAAATTTTGTTTGTTAAAGTCTAAATATGTAGATTTAATAAATCTTTTCACAGAATAATATGTAGATTTAGTAACAGGTCTGTAAGTAGCAGTGCTGCCCTTCTTTGCTAAAGCATCCGCATTCTTGTTTCCCAGGATTCCACAATGGGATGGTATACATTGGAATACAATTCTTTTATTGAGTGATAATAATTAAGAGAGCATTTTAGTTATTTCTGCTGTTTGAGATGAAGGTGTGTGTTTAGAGACTATTGATAGAATAGCTGCTTTGGAGTCTGACAATATAACTGCATTTTTAAATTTATTGATGTGGCATAGAAGATTCCTGAGACTTTCACTTATTGCAACGATTTCTCCATCATAGCTTGTTGTTCCATATCAAAGAGATCTATAAAGTGAGAAGAGACAGCACGTAACAACTGTACCTCCACCTTGTTCTCTGGAGATCAAGGATCCGTCGATGTATAAATGAAGCCAATTTTGTGGAGGGACCTAATATTAATTGTCTCTAAAGACAATTGTTTCATTATTTCAGTGTTTACTTTGATTTTAGTATTTCTTGTGTTAAATTCAGATTATACTCTATATTTAATAGAGTTAAAGGGTTTGGTTTAATTTGTAAGTTTTCTTTTAAATCCGGGACATTGATTTTCTGTCTTAATTCTTGAACAATGGATATGAAACTTTTTGAGTTTTTAATCTATGGAGAAGACTGTATAAATGCCAATTATTTCCTGGTAATCTGATAGGTTTTTCATATTGAATCACAGCTTTTTCTTCTACTATCATTTTGATACTGTTAATATTAGTGAGGAATCTCATAGAATCTATTGGTCTTGCTTCCTCCGGTAATGAGCCTGAGAGCTTGGTTTTGAACACGTTCTATTTCGTTTATGAAAGGTGAAGTAATTAAAATTTCTCCGCAGTGTGTCAGCACTGGCTGTATAAACATTTTGTATGTAGTATTCAAAGTATTTCTAGAGCAACCCCATTTCTTTCCTGGTAGTCTTTTCAGAAGAAAGAATCTTTTAAGCGCTTTTTCAGAAATATATTTCAAATGGTTGTTCCATGTTAACTTACTGTCGTAAATAACTCCAAGATATTTGGATTCGTAAGTCCTAGGGAGGTGTTGGCCATTGTATTGAAGATATATAAATATACATTATTAACTTTCTATCCTAAGAACAAGAAAGATTAGAACACATATTGCCATAATTATAATTGTGATAATGAAGCCCGAAGTATAGACGCCACTTTCAATAAACAATAGTATTGGCATATTCGATAGCACATCTCAGTCGATAGTAATGCTGCGCCATGAACTGCTGTTATTCCATTGTTCTTTATCATCTTGCTTTGGAGTGCTCTCACAGCCGGTTCCTTGGCTTATTTTGTTCTCGCCATGTGTGAAATCTGCTTCCGAGTTCCTTTTGTTATTTATGCTGATTATGCATAGATATAATAACTATCGGACATAAAGTGACAATAAAAAGGATGTCAAAATTTTATTTTGAAATAACACTTTCGCAAAAAAATAAATAAAAAAAAAAAGAACATGGTTTCTAAGTACAGTAACATCCCTCGTATCAGACACCCAAATAACCAGCAATACCAAATCAACGGCACTTTTCCGCTGGCTTTGTCATTCATACGAAAGGAAAAAAGGAATTGTTGATCGCACATGCCACATATTATTTACCCTTTACATTGTTCACGAGTGAAAATATAGACAGAAAACCCCGTTATGTCCCTGGAGTAGATCAGTTAGCATCAGAAAATGTAACTTGGGCTTTGCTATCAATGCGCAGAGATAATAACTTTAAATTTACCACTTGAACTCGCCCGTTTCAAAATGTTGGACGAGTCCAATAAGATAATGTTCCTACTCATGTTATTTAAGTTTCATTTCAGTGAAAGATAGTAAGTTATGTATAAACGAGAAGTAATTAGAGATATGTTAAAGACGTTCGAATAATCGACCTCGAGTGCCACTTCATTTTCGTAGTTGCGAAGTTGGCTACACTGCTCATCATATCACATGTTCACTATTTAAAATCGTCATGAGGTTATGAAAGCTTTTAGTAATTTCAAAATTTTATTTTTAAATATGTATATGAAAATTAGTAAATTTCAAAACTGAAAAAATTGGTTGTGCAGTACATTATGACTTTATATAACCTAGAAACCTGTTTTCCAATTATTCAGCAAACTTTATCCGGCACTGGCTTTGTCCCACAGTTGCTCGATACGAGGAATTCTACTGTACCTACTTTATTATATCGAATAATTAAGAAGAACGATGATATTCCAATGCCAAAGTTTCAGTGTTTCTGCTTCAAGCAAACAGATAAACATTCTTGTCTTACCATTTGAAGAGTCAGAAAGTAATATAATTTAAAGGAATTTATCTATACTAATAATAAATCTGAGCAAAATGTTTCTTAATTTTCGATTTTCCAAATGTAATTGCTGTTAACATGTATGATTAACCATCCTGAAACAAAATAGCTTTTGAAATTTTTGTTTGTTTGAATGTCTGTCTGTGTATCTATCTGTCTGTCTGTCTGTCTGTCTGGATGTTTGTTACCTTTTCACGCGATAATGGCTGAACCGATTTATATGAAAATTGGAATATAAATTAAGTTCGTTGTAACTTAGATTTTAGGCTATATGGCATTCAAAATACTTTATTTAAAAGGGGGTTATGAGGACGCCTGAATTAAATATATCGAAATAGCTCGCTTATTATTGATTTTCAAGAAAAATATTACATAACAAAACTTTCTTTAAAAATAATTTCCGATAAGTTTTATTCTATACAAAATTTTGATAAGACTGATACTTAATGAGATAAATGAGTTTTAAAATTACAATAACAGCGCCACCTAAGACACTGTACTGAAATAAAAAGAAATGACTTCCTATAAGGGGCCTTGGACAACAACAATCGAAAGCTATTAAACATAGCCTAAGAGAATGTTTCTGTGTTTGTATGAAGTAATATCGGAAAGCTAATTAATTGTTTAATTATCATTTCACCATTGGAAAGTGTAGTTTCTCTAGATGGACATAATTCTACAATGTTATTACAGTAACTTCTGAAACATATAGCAAGTAATATAAAGTATACACATTAAAACTAAATGGTCCACACCTGTGGAGTAACAGCTAGAGCAAGTCTGGTCGCATTGAAACCAGGTGGCCCGGGTTCGATTCCCAGTTGGGACAAGTTACCTGGTTGAGGTATTTTCAATGTTTTCCCTCAACCCAATATGAGCAAATGCTGGGTAACTTTAGGTGCTGGACCCCGGACTCATTTCACCGGCATTATCACCTTGATCTCATTCAGACGCTAAATAACCTAAGATGTTGATAAAGAGGTCGTAAAATAACCTACTAAAAAAATTAAAACTAAATGATATGTCAATCTTCATTAAACTATGGTTGCATGTAATAACAATTAAGAAACATGTTAAAGGAATTGTCATTGCACCAAATGATTGCTCTCTGGACCAAAATGACCGCATTTTAATTATTTAAATACAATTTAAACGATTTAGCCTTCTAACAAACACGAATGTTCCCTGGATCAAACGTCCTATTTTAATTATGTAATTACTTTATATTTATTTCTAACAGGTGCAGTGAAGCAAAGGTAGGATAGTATTAAATAATAATTGTGGCAGAAATTAAATCTAGTTCTTCCCATTTTATTTAAAACCTCTTCAAGGAGAACCAACACTGGTAATGAAAAAATGGTAACAACTCAGAGATTTGTTTAAAAGTAAGCATTATTCTAATGTATATATTACGTCATTTCACTATCAAGATATACAGAAGCATTCATATGAATAACCAATTAATCCATTAGATACAATATATTATCATACACCATAATGCTTATTTCAAATGTTTCATTAATGAGGTTGATAAAGATTGGAGGAAGAATAAAATAAGCACCCTATACTATTTCTCAGAAATCTTCATCTTCCTTTAAAGTCATTTCCACTTTCTTTCCTGCTGATCTCTGTCCAGATCAAACGGATCTTCCTGAAAACGCGAACAAATAAGAAAGTGTGTTTTAGTTGACCATGTAGGTGATTTGTTTCGATAAGTCAGACTCAACTATCCTAAAGAGTCCAATCAAATTTTTAAATAAAAACAAAATAGAGAATTTTTCTCCAAATTGCTTTCATTATCGTTTTCACATTCAATTGCTTAAATTCTGGCTATTTCTCTGTAAACTCACTGAATCAAGTTTCTCAATGAAAAAATGTGCGCGATGTAGCTAAAGTCCTGATTTTATGCAGCCAAACTTGCTACAATGTTTGAGATAAACAAATAGGAAATTGAATAGATTTTAACGTTAATACATTTCTCCGGTATATGTTATTGTTGGAAGAGTTATTTCTCCAAGAATCAGACTAACACGATTTCTGTTTTCTTTTCTGAATAAAAAACCGAAATATAATCATTCCCCCTCCACTTATGCGAATTGGGCTTACTGACCATTAGCATAAAATATAGAATATTGACTGTCCGCAGGATTCAGATGATTCAGAATTGCAAGCTGACAGAGTTATGGTACTTCACAAATATCATTGTCGAATATTGTGCAATATTAGATTTTACGAAATCCATGGCAGATTAAAAATGTTTTCTTAGGCTGGGTGCACATAGAATTAGACGCGGCGAGACGGTCGCGAGCAGACACAAGGAGACACGGAGAGACAACATCGAATGACTGCTTGAAGTTCGTCGCGAGGAGACTGTCTGATAGCTGCAGTGTACTGCGCATGCGTTAGTGGTGGTTACGATTGCACGCTTTTATTATCTACAAAAAATACTATTGTTGTGTAGGGCACATTATTCATAATGGAGCTCGATGCGGATAAATGAGTTGTTTTAGTACAGAAAATATACGTAACAATATCACGACAATAATGTGATTTCTAAAAATATGTGAGAAACTGCAAATGGATGAAATCATCAGATGGATATTAATATTGAATAATAATAATTTGTAGTAGGCCTACTTCTCTGCTCTATACTTTCATTCATTATTAAATTTTGATCATCTTTACAGGTTCCTCCCTCATACCTAAGAAGAGCTATCAGTGGTGGCATAATGGCATTATCAAAACATTGTGTGCGCTTAGACCTCGATTATTTCGATTGGGGGAAGTTCTTTTGTCGTCTGAAGGGGAGAACTTGATGTAACGTAATGCCTAAACCTATTGCAGGCAACTTAATAACATTTTGAAAATACAACGACATTACTTTTACACATAAAATCACTGAATGAAATGACAAAGATTTTTCGCTATAAGAAATATGTAATCTTAATAATTGATATTTGACGTTGTAATAAAACACTAATACTATGTGATTTTATTAAGGTTCCGAGGAATTAAATACTATGTTTGTACGTTTATTTTAAAAGAAATTTATAAAAATATCAAATGTTACGAAATATCATTTTCTGAAATTCATAAATTTATAAACGTTATAACTAATTCCCTAATTTGACTGTGTTTGACTAGTACTTCCTAATTTAGAGCGAAACAAGATATTGTTAAGTACATAGAATGTTAAACAGAACTCTGTTATTTAACAAACACACTTTGAACTAATAAAACTACTGATATGCAGGGATAAAACGCAGAAAATTTAAATTGAATAAAAGTTTTCGGTTCTACCCAACTCTGCACTTTCAATACACTCCCACTGATACAACAGCTCAAGACCGTGCTTTCGAATGCGCCCTGTAATCAGCATTTAGGTGATTCATCCTAGCAGCCCTGTAAACAAACATGGCAAATCGAGGACCGAATGTCGTTCTCTGAGCATCAGTCAAATGGGCAAACTTTCATTATTGATTTAATATACTATTTTTCTTTATTGTGATTCGTGAAGTAGTCATAAACATACAAAATGACGTTTGTGAACTACATTAGTCGTATTTAATTTCTAAGATTCTTTCAATTCTATACATTTTTAGGTTATTAGGCATCCTTGGAAATAATAACCAAAAATACAATAGAACTTCACTTATAAACAGTCCTTTTTCATTGACGCCATTTTCTAGCCTAGGTCAGTTTTCTAAACCCACACAGCCAGCAAATCAGTTGTTGCTAGCAGATCGTGTTAAGCTGCCATGAGGCGTTGTAAAGCAAAACGTTGCGTCTCATTCTGTGTGCACCCAGCCTTAGATGAACGAACATACGAAACGATGTAAATGCTCATTTTATAATTGGTACAAAAAATTGGAAAAGAAGATTGGAATATGGAAGAAAAATTGTCAAAAAAAAAAAGTGAATTGGCAACCGGTGAGCTACTCAAAAGTCTGATTTTTCCTCCCATTTTTATTTGTGACAGAAAAAAACGAACTTCACATCGTAAATTATACTATCATTTCTCCATAAACTTACTTCTTAACCCTTAAGCAGTAGCGTTGGGTATTGTCAACACCCCACTCACACGTACTGTACATATTCAGTAAGCGTGTAGTTCTTGAAACTTTCATTATCTTTCTTAGAACTGGCAAGCCAAAAATAACCGTAAACATGTTTGAAATCGGAATTCATATAATCGAGATAATAATGGTTTAAGTGGAGCGGGGTGACGCCAACACCCCGTGCCCCTATTTTAAATAGTGACTCAGAATAAACTAACCATACTTCTGTAACAGATAAAAACAATGGATGCAAGTCTAGCTTTCAGGTAAAGCTCCCTGTGAAGCAGACATCGATAATTTCAAGAGACAAATTGTTTGGGGGCCAGGTAACGATCCCGGGACCTTTGTTTGAACGCACGAACACTCTTCCAACAGAGCTACTTCAAAGATGTTAAGTAGTGACTCTGCACTTCTGGAAAGGAATAAAAAAAAGTAACATGTTCAGCAATGCGTTCACATTTCTCAGTGAATGTTAAATGTGACTTACCTGCATTGTGGTTTTTTCAGAAAAATCAAGGAAGTGGTTTCTGGAAAGGAATAAAAAAAAAAGTCGTAAATTAAAAATGTTCAGCAATGAATAAAGGTTCGAATTTTACATGTGAACAAATACTGAAATATTACCATTAGTGTACATTAATTATAATATTGTAATAGGTATTAAAGTATCTCATATAGTTGTAAAAATAAAAAAAAAGAGTGATATTTTAATTGATCACTAACCAAATACCCTACAGGAGCCATTATATCTGGGGTGTCAGCAACACCCCATGGGACTCTTATGGCCAGTTTGTCCAAGTAATGTTCAATTTTGCTTAACGAATGATAAATTAACAGCCTGTTTATTTTTAACGCTTTGTTAATGTATTTTCCATTTGTTCAATATATTTTTGTTTAAGGTAACCAACACTTAACTATAACATCTGTTAGCATTATTTTAACTACTCAACAGCAGTTGGTAATGATTCTACACATGTAAGACAATTTATGATTGGCTAAAATTAATCTTTAAATTCTATATTATAGAGTGAGTCATGAAACTTGCATAAAATGACAACCTGTTATAGTAGGTCACGATCCATAAACAAACAGTTGACAAATGAAAGTTGTAGGTGACGTGCTGAATAATAATTACAAAGTAAGGTTATATTTCCTCATTGCTATTATGGATACGAAAGCAATAAAATAATACTGATGTATTTAAACAGTCCAAAGTATTTTTTAAATGTTATATTACCAATCATATGCTAAACATTCCCTACAGAGAGACACAAAATATTAATTTCGCAACTTCTGTTCGAACAGCTGTGGAGAAATCGGCCATATTTAACTAACTGTTAAACGAGTTAACTGCCCGAAATTCTACATTTAAAATTAACAAACTGTTAACAGTCTGTTAAACCAAACTGGTGTTGAAAACATACAATTTTATTAATTAACAAACTGTTTAGAGTTTAACTGTCGTTAAATTTTCTAACAATACTTGGAAAAACCGGCCAAGAATGTTACAAAGTTAGGTACGTCTGCTTATGTGTTAACCAAGGGTGACAAGTTTCGAATCCGTAGTTACTTTTGAATAACCCTATATAAGGCTGAACCCCATGTTTAATCACTAAAATAGTTAAGTCTAGGTCACTTACAACAAATATAATTATATACCTCGTAAAGTTCCAGTGAAATCCTGTTGCTAGGTTCCAGTTCTTCCATGCATTCGTGATAAACCTGTGTTGTTTTTTCTTTCTTTTACCAAAAAAATATGTTTGCGCAATATTAGTTTACTTCATATGCAAAAATGAGACCGGTGTATATTCAAACAATATTGCAAAGAAATGTAGCAGTTTTCTGAGAATATTAATGGCTATGATATACCTAAAATACACTGCAAGTATATATGGGCTATTCCATAGGAAATCGATCAGTAAAAAACCTCGCGTTTTTTATACTCTAATTTTTTCCCTATTTATACAAGGTGCTGAGTGGAGTACATTTTCAAAAATATACTATCGAAAGTCAAACGGTTTTCGTATTATTGAGCGACAAATTCAGCCTATTTTAGAAAAACAAGCCTCTTTCAGCGCTCAGAACTCTGGTACCATTTACTGCAGAACATTGAATGGGAGCTCATTTCGAAGCTGACATTTGGTAGGTTATGTTAAGAAGTAATCCTTATTTTTATTGTACACAGAGAGACAGATAATCTAATTTTACTTGTTTTTAGGCTTTTTGATCACTTGTAATAATGTAAACAAATATTGAGAAAAAACCTTGCATTATTAAGAGGGATTCGGCATTGTTTGCTTAGTGGTACGGCAATAAGTTTCGAGGGTATTAAATAGATTATTTTCACATGCCTATACTTGAACGGCGCAGTACCGCACGCACTGGCTGAGAGCTGAAGATAAGCGAGCCTTGGGTGTCATTTTTCTCCTGTGTTTATGAAAACTTGTCATAAAGCTAGGCCAGCCATGACTGCTAGACGACACATCACGTGTTTGTCTCCTGGCCTTCATTGTCTCGGCTAGGCTCCCATCTCACAGTCAGCTGGTTAGTTCACGCGCGTACTATTTATTTTCTTTATTTGATATTTTCAATTCTTTCTTATCAACATACCATCAGTAAAAAATATGTGTTTATTTGTACTTTCAAAGCGGAATCTAACTATATATTTTTAAAATATTTTTTCCTAGCCAAAGACGTCTTAATGAGGAAAACTCTAAATTTCTCCATTTCCATAAAAAGTAAGAAAATCTGTTTATATGTGAATATAAACTTTAATTTCTCAGCATCAAAATAAACCTTGATTTTGATCATTGGATGACAGGGTTTCAGAGCTACAACAGTTTAAATTTTCTAATTTTATGAAAATACGATAAATTTAAATATTTTTGATTTAAACACTATGAAGTTCTGATGCCTCAAACTTTGCACTATGCATTGTATCACAGTTCTCTACGTACAAAAAAAGTTTCATTGTATTTAGAAATAGTAAGGTCAATTTTCTCTATATTTCGGTCGATTTGAGATGGAATAATTCATATGCATATTGGTATTGAAACACTTACATCAACTTCAGACTTCACCATAGGAAAGGTATTCGGCACAGCAGTACTTTCAAGTTCAGACTTCATTGTAGGAAATCTAACAGGCTCTGAAGTGTCTTCAACTTTTATCTCAGGTGTGGGATCATACCAGCGGTCCACACATTCTGTTTTGATACCTGCCACTTGCAGATGCGATAAATTCCCATCCTATAAAACATGAAAATATCATAAATAAGTTATTTTTAGCTATTTTCGAGTTGGCATCATGCTTAAAAGTCCACAATGTTATTCAGCTTGGCAGTCACCAACTTTTTCTTTCAACACAGGCGATAAACTAGACAAGAAAATTGAAGGCAGAATAGAAATGAGTCATAGGCAACGACAGATAATAGACCAGGTGTTCTGTTCTGAAGTTAACACTGGACTACAACATTTTTTTTTTTTTTTTTCTGTCACAGAAACGATATCAATGGACTTATAATCCTTTTGCTGTAAGAAAAATCCTAATATAAACAATAGCACTTGACTGAAGTGAGGCTTCATTGGCCGCTATTTGGCGCCATAGATTCTCAGTACGTGTTCCCGCCTACTGTTGTACATTCTCTTTCATGTTAAAAATTTCCCATTACTCGTCAAGTAGACCTAACCTCACTACTATGCATTCGTTTGCTTAGGAAACATTTACTTTATAATTACTGTAATTAAAACTCACATAAGTTATTATATAAATTTAAGACTGTTTGTTTTTCTCCGCTTTTGAGAGGGTTTCCACTATCATGTTTAATAACCACACACACCGAGGATGCAGAAGCCATACTTCAGTACCACGTGCTTACGTGAACAACTACGAGTTCAAGTGACGCCATCTTGTTACAAGAACAGACTACCTTGGTATTACTGTTGGTATTCATCTGCGTTCATAGTACACAAGCTGCATTTGCTGAAATAAGAAAGTGGTTTTCAATTAATGGATTTATTGTTAATGATGAAAAAACTCATGTGTTAACTCTAAGTTTGAAACAAACACAAAATAATGTGATAAATGAATCTGTTAAGATGCTGGGTATGTATTTGGATCCTAAACTAAGGTGGAATAGCCATATCAGTTATGTATGTAAAAGAATTTCTAGAGTAATTTATCTCTTGAGAAGTATCATGTACAAGATGCCCAAACATTATTTAAAACAAGTTTACTAGGCACTTACTGGATTACTTTTATATGGAAATAGTTCTGATCTTCCAAACATTCTTTTACTGCAGAAAAAGGCAGTTCGTATTATAACAATGTCACCACCCATATTATCATGTAGATCTCTTTTCAAAAATGAAAAGATTATGACAGTCTACAATCTATATATTTTTGAACTTTTAATGTATGTAAACAAGAGTATTACTAATTATACAAGTATAGTAGATCTGCATCGCTATGAAATAAGAAATAATGATCAATTAAATGTACCACATGTCAGGTTGCAAAAAAAAAAAAAACAATCAAGGTATGTAATTACTGCAATAAAAGTATATAATAAGATACCTACAAATATAAAGGCACTTAATGAAACACAATCTAAATTTCAGATTAGGAGATGGCTACGTAATAATCCCTTTTATAATATGAATGAATTTTTTGAAAATGATGTATTTTAGTTAAATTTTATTATTTTTTACTCTTTTAATATTTTAAATATTGACGCATTGTTTTTTATATTATCACATTGACGTGGCCTCTTGTATTCTTGTACCTTCAGGCAAATAGAGGATATGAAAATGAATATAACAAAATATAAAAGTAGCTTTTCTTTTACATATGAGTGAAGTTATATGTTTCATCGTATTTAACAACTAGAATTCAATTTTTTATTTTCAAATAATACAAGATTGTGGTTTCCAAATACGAACTATATTTTCCTGCGTCATGTGAGTGTTTAGACTGGGAGCCAATCACGGGTATGATAGCCACGTGCTTATGTTTACATTAGGATTTTTCTTACAGCGAAAACAGTATAGATGAATTTTTTATGCAGAAGAGGAAAATGCCAATAAAATTATCAGGAGTGCTATTCTTCTTCGTAATTTCAAAATAAAATCATTAGAAAAAAAATTTCCTTTTCCTAAGCATGTTAATATTCGACTGGGTTTACTCAAATACAGTTGTTCCTTTTTAGCATGCCTCCAGTACAAGACACAAGGAGCACCCCTCGCCACCAACAACCAATAGTCAGCTAGCATGGATGTACTATATGCACTCTGATATTGTCTAGTGAAAACCCTCACTATGTTAATCAGAAACGCCACCACAATTTTACGGAGAAAAAAGTTCAAATGAGAGTGCAGAAAATGTATCTATTATAACATAACGTATTTGCTCGCGTATTTTGCGCACTTTTTAACCTATTTTGGCTGTTTGAAAAATTAGGGTGCGTAAAATATGCGAATTTTTAAAATTAGACTCCATGATCTGGATTTTATTCAAGTATATAGTAAACTAATTAAGAATACAGTACTTTTCTCACCTAAGACTACTGGTAATCTTGAATTATAAATACTTAAATTGGGTATATGACAATCATAATGAATGCAAAGTACACAGCAGACATAGCATTCTCAACAGGTAGTCTCTAATTGAGTAAATTAAACGAGTTTATTGGTCTATAGGCTTAGGTGGTTGATCGATGGATTCTTCATGTTGTGGTGACAACTGCACGATATCTGTTAAACAGTAAAACTTGTCACAGTCACTGCCCTTAGGGGTAATTTACAAGGACAAGCGTAAGTGTTGAAGCAACGTTATTTAGGGTTTCTTTGTGAAGGAGGTAGTTGAGTTGGGTACTGATCAATGAACAATGCCGTGGAATGCAAATATTGGCAATGGAATTTAGGAAAGGAAAATTCATACTATACTGAAAAAAAAAAAACTGTAGGTATAATGTGTGAGGGGCAAAATTAAAGTTCAAAATAATCCTTTAAAATTTAGGGTGCGTAAAATACGCGGTGGCGCAAAGTACGCGAGCAAATACGGTATTGCATCCCATTTCATGATAAGGCGTTAACATGTTGTCCACCACTTGCCTATAATTTGGAACCCTATAGTTCCTTGTAAGTTGAAGGCAATCACTCTGAAACATTCCCAAGCGGAATGTTCTTTTCTTGTCAGAATTCCATCTAAAAAATTTCTTTGATTCATGGTCCTTTGGAAATACCTTCCTTAATTTTAGTTAGCTTTTGAAACTTTTGAGAGTAAATATCTGAATGCTGGCCCAATACAATCTAATGCTTTTACGAAGATTTTAATCAATTCCAATTTCATTTGGAAAGGGGGGAGCAAAATGTTACTAGATTCAATAAATAGTCGTTGAATTATGTTCTTCATTACTCATTCCTAAGCTTGTCGTAGAAACCAGTCTTTCCTTTCATAGCACAAAGTCTTAACCTGGCCGTACCATTTGCATAGAAAACAGCAATACTTTGGACACTCCACTTGTAGTCCAAGTAGGATCGCAACCATTTTTTTGTTATCACCAGGGAAAGGATTTATATGTAAATACATATTTACTTATAAAGCTAATATAATTTATATTTTGCATTATCTTTATGTTTCACAATGTGTAGGGTTGAAAAATCCTACTTTTATTTTCCATATTTTTCCATATTTTAGAGTTTAGTACATATTTTCGTTAATTTCCATATATTTTCCATATTTCATATAAAACAGTCCATATTATATTAGGTTTAACAATAAAACAAAACAAAATTCCATTAACTTTTAAAAATACATTTCAACAATAGAGATTTAAACACATGTTCAGTAATCCCTTTAACATCAGAGTTATTTGAAAATTAGCAGTCCTATCAACAATGGGAAAGTAAGTTACAAAACTGTATTAATTTAATTTAAAATTTTTAACAGATTTCAGTTGTGCAGCTCAACAGTTAAATGCCAGTCAGAGTACACATAGGTTCAGTTTTGTAAATCATACTATAAAGACGGTAAATATGCCAAAAGTACGTCATTCAGTCAATTTAAAATCAAAACTAACAAGTTACATTTCAGAATTTAAAGAAGATGGTTTATCAACTGACAATAAAATATTATTTTGTAATTTGTGTCAGTGTGCAGTATCATCTACACAAAAGTTCCTGGTGCAACAACACATTACAACTAGTAAACATCAGGCCAACAAACAACTAAATTCCAAGCAGAGACAATTGTTTTTAACACAACCAACAACATCGAATGTAAGATCTGAGTTTAACATCGACCTGTGCCGTTCTCTCATCTCTGCTGATATTCCTCTCTACAAACTAAAGAATAAGGTCTTCAGGGAATTCCTTGAAAAATATACTCAACATACAATCCCGGATGAGTCAACACTTAGGAAGACGTATGCTCCATCCATCTACGATGAGACAATACAGAAGATAAGAGATGAAATTAAAGATAGTTCAATTTGGGTTTCCATTGATGAGACTCCCGACAAAGAAGGTAGACTTGTTGGTAATGTAGTTATCGGTTTGTTAAGTGAACAATATTCTGAACGAATTCTTTTACATTGTGATGTTCTAGAAAAGTGCAATAACAAAACTATAGTTAAACTGTTCAACGAAGCTATGGGTATCCTGTGGCCAAAGGGTATTATGTACGATAATGTGTTATTCTTTATTAGCGATGCTGCCCCTTATATGGTCAAAGCTGGACAAGCATTATCTGTTGTATATCCTAAATTGACTCATTTTACTTGTGTGGCGCATGCATTTCATCGTGTGGCAGAAGTGGTCAGAGACAATTTCCTAAAGTAGATTTGTTGATTTCATCAGTGAAAAAGTATTTCTCAAAGCTCCCAGTAGAGTTAACGTGTTGAAAGAAATGTACCCTGAAATTCCATTGCCACCAAAGCCAATTTTAACTAGATGGGGTACATGGCTAGAAGCAGTTGAATATTATGCCGAACATATAGACTCTATTAACAATGTTCTCCTTGCATTGGACTCTGAAGATGCAGTCTCAATTGATACTGCGAAAACAGTTACCTGTGACATAAGTGTGAAGAATGACTTAGCTCACATTCAGCATACATTTTCATGCATCATAAAAACGCTCAAAAGTCTCCAAAATAGGCACCTTTCACTATCTGAAAGTTTTGAAATTATAAATAGTACTGTGGAACAACTGAATCGTGGTAGAGGTAAAGTTGCAGATGCAGTAAGAGCTAAGGTGGACACTGTACTTTCAAAAACCCTGGATATGAAGAACTACAAAAGGTTGTTGCTGTGATGAGTGGTGAATCAACAGTGAAGATTAACTTGGACTTATCCCCAGCAGACATTGTGAAATTGAATTATGTACCAGTTACTTCTTGTGACGTCGAACGCTCTTTTAGTCAGTATAAATCTATCCTCAGAGACAATAGAAGAAGATTCACTTTTCAGCACTTGAAAGAAATGTTTGTAACCTATTGTTATGGTAACAGACAATAAAAATTGTGTTTTGTTGAAACTACATTGGAAGATAAGGTACGTCCATTATATTTTTTGTTTAGTTTGATTAAAATGTACCAATATTTAACGTACATAGTCATTTTTTTATAATTTTAAGTCCATATTTAATTCCATATTTTGGTAAAAATCCATATTTAATTCCATATTTTGGTAAAAATAACTACATATATATTTACATATTTCATATATTTTTAGTCCATATAAATCCGTTCCCTGGTTATCACATATTTGCGACTTATATCTATAACAATTTAAGCAATTTAAAAGATCCTTCATATTTTTATATGTCTCTTTCATATGCATTGCATGGCTAATTGGAACTGAAGGCAAGTAATTGTCATTGTGCAATAATGCAGCTTTAAAAATCAGCGTGGCTGAATCTAACAACAGCCTTCAGTGTTATTGTATATGTTGGATGTATATGGCTTCCATTAGGATTTGCACATCATTACAGAATTCAAAGTCATTATTTACTTCGAAAAACTGTTCCAAAGACTTTAGCATGTTCTGTACATGGACCACTTTACACTTCATTGCAAGATAATTATACTGTTTAAGTTGAGATGCTAGAAGCTCTGATTTAGTCTTTCAAAGTTCCAAGTCTCAGACAAGATTTCTTTGTTTATTTTGAGTTATTACGTGTGGCTGGGATCAAGTTTGAATCGTGAAATCAGGGTTATGGGATTTGGACGAACCAGGTATATCTTCAATGGTGCTGGATTTAGATTCGTCGTCTATAAGACTCAAGTGGTAGTCGAATATGAAGTTCATTGGAGTTGGGCACTGGACGAATAGCTGAAGGTATATTTGGTTAGCTGACAGCTGATATTTTCTCCTGCGAAATAAATTTCACGGGTGGTACCATGAAAATATAACAATCATTTACATGATTGCTTGGTTCAATCAAAATTATCGACGCAGCAAAAAGCAATGTTCCCCCCTCCCCCAGCCAATCACCAAGATTTTCAGAACAGCCATTGCAGCAAACATGAGGGGACCAAACTTTAATTTGGTTCACTAATGGTCTTATATTTCGCTTTTGCATTGCGAAAATCGCTGTTCCATAAATACAGCACTATTTACACACTGACGTGGCATATAAATTTCTATTACATCACAGTTGCCACTATTCAGAATTAAAAACATGTCTTCTGGCAAAATAAATGGATAGCCACACATACGAACAACACTACAAAATTGTTATGAATAAAGACAATAAGCAATATTCTCTCGGCAAATTCTCACATCTAACTGAACTAGCAATCTTTGTAGAAGCAACAGCAGCCCCTTAGGACCACAAATCTTTCTTTCCCATTCACGTCTGAAGGTTGGTGTAATGACCTTCATAGAGAAATTGTTAACAATGTTTCTAAAATCATTAATAGCAGATATCTCCTGTACATTGAAAACCTGGCCACAAACAATGTTGTGAACTTTTTCTGAAGAAAATACGGGACATTAAGGAATGGAGAAAATTTACCATTGAAAATTGGCAGATTATACCGTTCAATTACTGCAAAACAACTTCATTCTACACTTCGCGAGCTAGGCTTAAGTTAATAGTATTTTGAGACAGGTTTTGTCTTGCGTACTAGTTGAAGTCGACTGCAGTTTTAAGCTCTGATTTGATTAGATGTGTCACGCTCCAGTTTTGAACATGGGTCCAATTATTGTTCTTGAGACGTAACATTCTCTTTGAATGAGCGTTACTATTTGGTATGCTTAGAACAAAACTAGCCAGTGTTTATTTGTTTATAATTTTAATATTATTTTAATCAGGTGAACACTAAAACTCATTTCTGGCAAGCATTACGTCCTATAAAGACTGCACATTTCAGTGCCTGTCTTGAACATCAAAATTCATCATATAAACAATCATTCACGGCAAAATAAAACATTTAGAATAATAACTTTTACATTATGCAAAAATAAGGGAGGAAAATACTCGAAGAGAGGTAAAATACGTGAGCTGGGAGATTGTTAAAAATTAGAAGCAAATATTGGAGATCCCCGGATATAAGAAGGGTTGGCAACCCTACCAATAATGAATATTTTTAATGTTATATTCGCAATTAGCAGGACGAAAGTAGTAAAAAGTACTGGATTTCATTTCTCTATCATTTCGGCTGTTAACTAGTATAATTTACATCCTCTAATATGTGTAACAGTATATGATTCGGATTCTACACTGTTTGTGCAAACGTCCTTCAAATGGGGTATTTAATTACAGAGGACAGTAGCAAAATGGAATTATATTAAAACGTATTGAAAGAAACAAACAAATACTGAAAGTATCTAACCTCATAGTTGCTCATCATAGAGCGTGCAGACGATTCTGCTTTTATAAACGCCAAAAAAATATTGTGATACATGTCAGATTTAACATTGTATGTTTCTTTTCCATGAAAACAATAACCATTAGAAAGTCTATACTGGTGTAAAAAGATTATTGGAATAATATCTTCTGCACTACAAATATTCACAATACAAAAATTGCACGAAATAATTAAATTCTCTATAAAGACGAAAAATGGTTGCTGCCAGGAAGTCAAAAAGAGGACTGCAATAGCCAAGGCAACTTTTAATAGAAAAAGGAGCATCTTCTGTGGACCTCTGGAAGAATAACAAAGTAAGAAATTAGTGAAGTGCTTTGTATGAAGTCTATGGGCAGATAGATTTATTTTTTATTTTATTTTATTGGGTTATTTTACGACACTGTATCAACATCTAGGTTATTTAGCGTCTGAATAATATGAAGGTGGTAATGCAGGTGAAATGAGTCCGGGGTCCAGCACCGAAAGTTACCCAGCATTTGCTCGTTTTGGGTTGAGAGAAAACCCCGGAAAAAACCTCAAGCAGGTAACTTGCCCCGACCAGGATTCGAACCCGGGCCACCTGGTTTCCCGGCCAGACGCGCTAACCGTTACTCCACAGGTGTGGATGGGGCAGATAAATACTACGACAAAGTGAAGAGAAGTAAATAGAAGAATTTGAAATGTGAATACAGGGAAGAATGGAACATATGAAGTGGATAGACAGAATAACAAATTAAACTGTGTTAGAGTGATGATAAAACTGATTGGAAGAGGAAAGAGAATTGGTTGGGTCACTGGCTGAGAAGAAACTGCCTACTGAAGGATGCACTGAATACAGTATAGAGAACATACAGTAAAGACACCTAAGCCATTTCGTGGGAACAAATTCTGAGTGCGCATGTCACGAAACCGGGTGTATTATCTGGAACCTCCACCAGATGGATCTCCATCTACGACAGGCTGGCATAATTTAATATTAACTGAAAACATTCATTACTCATCTTTTAATAATTTTAAAAACATGAAGCAAAGGAATGGCAATATAACCGTAATAATAATTACTTCCGTATGCAATTATCATGAAAATATTCACTAACTGACACTAACGTTCAAGTCACTGTTTGAGGTTTATGTTGGTAAAATTGAACCAAATACAACATAATACATCATGGCGTCCGTTGTGGTGAAGTGCGAACATGAACGTCAACAATGGATATAAGTATTTTGACTTCCTAGCGACATAATATTAATGATAGATAATATGCATACAAGATTATTCGTATTACTGACCAATAAAATAAATAAAAAATAAATATTTTACTAATATTTTTATAGTGGTTTCATACTAGCGACATTGTTGGATTCATTGAGAACTAGACCTTACTGAGCTTGAATTTAGTACCAACAACATCAAAGGTGGCGACAAGAGTTGTCCCTACTGATTCTTCTTATACTGTGCACCGAAAGAAATGGAGAACAGGAGAAGAATTTGGGACAGAAGAAGATAACAGATGATAGACGACATTAAGATATATGGATCATATGAGGAGGCAATGAGGAAGGCAGAAAGTAAGAAAGATTGGAGAAAGCTGGGTTTGCAGTAAAAGACCTACCTTAGGGAAGATCACTGAATGTATGAACGACCAATGAAGGAGATTCTGTAGCAAATTCGAATACACATATAAAAACCACCTCTCCATTGTGCAAAGCTATTAAATAGTGCCAATTATACTGGTATCAGTTCTAACGATATTCTCCATATAGGCATTAACATAACAAGTACAAAATGCATACAATTAATGCTCTTCCTTTTACGCGTGCAACATCAAGTATGAATAAATAATTCGACGATCTTGCTCACAGTCGAACTTGGTCTTTACATCAAAAATAGATTTATCTTGCATGGTAATTTCCTCATCTAACAGGATAAGTCTGAGAGATGTGAAACTGAATTAAGCGTACAAGTTTCTGAAGGTACAATACTTCACTGCTGGCACTATAGGCCTATTTTTGTAGATAAATGATAGCATGTACTTTGATGACTGATCTGTTACACAAACAAACAAAATACACAGAAAGTCTTTTCAGTTTACCTCTGATAAATCCGTATTCTCTCTTATTTCGCATGTGCTATCATGTCGTTGTAAACCCAACAGATCAACCTCCGGTTCCATCTTGATCTCATCCATCCCACCTGAAAGAAAAGGTTCAGAAATTGAAAGTGATTTACAGAAACTGAGCTGCGCTGGTGAACTCATTAAAGTTGCTATAACATTAACATCTTAAATTTCTAAAAATTTCATTAACTAGTAACAATATTAGGGCCCACATATAAATGAACATGTTTAGTGCAGGCGTTATTTTGACTAATAATCAACTATGTTTGCTTACATACCTACATACAATGTGCTGTACTCAAAGCTCTTGAATCTTTCTATAGCGAAAATTTGGCTAACTAGATCTGAGGTAGTTCCCTTTGTATGCCGTTAATACATCTTGCATATACGAATCTGTGACAAATTACGTTGGGTTAGTTTATGCTTTCGTTATATTTTGCATTGGCCTATATGTGATCAAAAGCGTCTACACAAGAAATCTCTTACAAATACAACCATATTCACTTTCAAAATCACCGGAAATACCCCAGCGCTACTCTTACCATGAACTTAAAGTACAATGACAATATTGTAAATAAGACTAAAACCAATATTGACTTAGGCCAATCTTCAATATTTCGCCAAACCACACATGGGACTGCCATGACGTGTGATCTCCACTTCGTTATGGGTTAGATGGATTAAATGAGGTCACAGCTAAGTGTATGACGCCGAAGTATGTCAAAAGTATAACGTGTGGTGAATGTTACTTATGTCCCGCCCACTATAGAGACATAGGCCAGTTTTACACTAATCCTAAACATATTTAGTATAACTTGTTGCTTATGGACCATCCCAAACCCCGACCTGCACCCCTAACAGCGCCGGTCCTTATATACCCGTCAGTCAAGGCCTTCTGAGAAATAAAAGCAATTGACAATAGATATCTCAGTCATGACAACCTCATAAAATATCCTATAAATTGAATAATCGATCTTGCTACGTACAAAATAATTATATTATATTATTACCCATTTCAACGAGTACTGACGACCACTACGATAATTTGGTCCAGGGAGCATTCTCTTTTGGCACAAGGATGATTTATGTAAAATGTTTCTAAATTAGTCTTTTAAATACCGATACATTCTTTAATAAATCACTGAAAAACAAATGTGAATATAGGAAGTGGAGTGAGTACGAAATTATTATTTTTTGGCGCATCATTATTACGTAAATAACGACAAATAAAAAGGAATTATTAGCAAGTATGTACACTGCGTTTGACAAATCTGCATCACCATGCTTTCCAAAAGGCACTTTTCAGTGCCCGACACACCGCTTTTTTTCATCATGTGCTACACATCGGATCATCAGGGCTTGAAGCCCCGAATACCCAGCTTTTTACATCATGTGCTACATGTTGGATCATCATCGGGGCTTGCAGCCCCGATACCCCACTTTTTAAATCATGTGCTACACGTCGAATCATTATCGGGGCTTGCAGCTCTGATACCCCGCTTGCTACGTACAACATAATTATATTATTACCCATTTCAGCAAGTACTGCACTGCAAAATACGATAATTTGGTCCAGGGAGCATTCTCTTTTTGGCACAAGGATGATTTATGTAACATGTTTCTAAATGCTACGTACAACGTAATTATATTATATTATTATCCATTTCAGCGAGTACTGACGACCACTGCAAAATACGACAATTTGGTCCAGGGAGCATTCTCTTTTGGCACAAGGATGATTTATGTAACATGTTTCTAAATTATTAGTCTTTTAAATACCGGTACATTCTTTAATAAATCACTGAAAAACAAATGTGAATATATAGGATGTGGAGTGAGTACGAAATAATTATTCTTTTTTTTTATTTTTTGGCGCATCATTTTTACGTAAATAACGAAAAATAAAAACTAACATGCCACATAACATTATTTTAAGAAATACAGGAAACAAGCATGAATAATATTCACCATTCTAAATGATCTTGGGATAAAAAAAAACGTATGGAATAGAAATTACATACAAATGTGCGTGTAATAAACAATAAGCAAACCATCTTTGATTAATCATTTCAAAACAACGTGAATATAGCGTGGATTGTGTAGGAAAATAGTTTCATATAAGTTGCTCCCATGAGCATCATTGTTAACTTATGAAAACAAATGAAAATTAACATGGCATATAAACACTATTTGAAGAAAGATAGGAGATATTAAGTAATGTTCATCGTTCTTAATGTTCTTTGAATGGAAAATAACAATGAAATATGTATAAAATAAAAATTACATAACAGGTGAGCGTATAAAAAACAGTAAGTAGAATCATATCTGATTAATAAGCTCAAATTACTCCAGTTTAGTGTAAGAGTGGTCTATATCCTAACGATGTCTCCCAGCAAATTACTTAATTATGTAAAAACAAAAATACCGTGTTAGAAGATTGAATTTGTGAATTTTCTCTGAAACTTTCCAAATATCTGTAGGCAGTCTTTACATTAAATTGCCGAAAATTGGTTCATAGCGCATTGGCAGTGATAAAAGTGTGAAATATTCGTTCAGTGGGCGGTGGATACTCTACATTGACCTAACGTGTTAGTTGAGAGGATAGCTCAGTAACGTCAAGCCGAGAAATGTGAAAAGTTTTCAATAATATTTAAAAGCGCTTTCTCTCACGAACATATCGAACCTTCACTTTCATTTATGGACGATGAAATCAGTAATATCTCTTTGAAAGTAAATAATTACAATTCACCTCTTCCACAAATATACCTCAGATGAAGCGATGTTGAACTGTGTCTAGCAAACCGTTAATTACATCATCCTACTCACAGAAGCCAAGCCTAAACCACATATATAGTAGAATATGCAGAGATCAAAGCTACCGTGAATGTGACTGAAAGAGGTGGGAAAACATAACGTAACTATTCTTTCTTGGAACTGTTCCAAAAAGTAACAAAACCAAATTATTCAGACATTTTTAGCGCGGGTTTCCGTGGATGATCAGCGTTTTTCGTATTCATAAACCAGTGTTAGCGATAGGATATGATTTGAAATCTATAACCAATAGTTGAACATTTGCCAAATGACTTTTAGCTACGTTCCAAAAATAACAGTGTTGTTTGGAGCTAATACCAAGAGGACTAAAAATGTTGAATATTTCCAAAATTTTACTGCTGTTTTCTTAAAACAATCATCAAATTGAGTTCTCAAGTATGTACGTAGGAATTAGAAAACACAACGTTCCAACAACATTAAATCACAGTCTAGTATATACAGTCACGAAGCTTGAGTTAATGTGGGTGCTAGGAACAATAGATTGTGCAGGTACTATTTCGCAGTCTGAGATTATGCGATAGTAGCGATCCAAGTGGTTAGCAACAATCTATGGATGCATATTTACTATGGATTGAACTCGTGACTGTATATACTGGACTGTGAATAAACTGTGAAAACAGCTCAACACTTACACTGCGCCACAGACCACTAGAAATGAGATATCAAATCGAAATTTTGCAAGGTGAACAAATACATACTAGAGAATCTAATAATTCATTGAACGGAAAAAGGGCCAAACATTAATTACGCCGTTTTCGATTCAACTCAATTGTTATACACTTGATGAATTGCCTATAACACTTTTCCTCGAATCACTTCAGCAACTTTCAAAGTGCGATTGATTTTCTTACCAATAAGACTTGTTTTAGAAAGTTAGCTCTAATACACAATAAGTACGAGGCTAAATGATCTGTAAGACAATAAAAGAAATATTTTATCTCATTATTTGGACAGAAATGTAATTAACCTCAAAATTTTACTCTAAATTCCTTACCTCCAGAATTACCATATGTCCTTCTTCTCATAGTACAACGGTGTATATTAAAGTGGAGTGAATCTATACATGAAATTCTTATTTATATGTTTTCTAAATTTAATAGTTGTAAAAATCTATATTTCCACTTAAGTTAGGGCTGTGATAAATATAGAGTTTCTATATTTAAGTGTTGAGGTGCGTCAAGGACTTTGAAGCTTCTTAAATTTTTTTTTTTTGTCTCTTTGTTTATTTTGTTTTTCATTACACAGATAATGAATTGCTGTAAAATCATATATTTAAACTTTATCTGGAAGACTCTAAACTGGGATTTCAGTATACATTATCTTAAGAGGGGATCCATCGGTACAAAATATATAGTATTTTACATAAAATATGACAAAAATTCCATTTCAGCCCATTCATTTCATTAGTTAGAAATTTATTCCTGTATTCTTTTTCATTCCTTTCTGACTGCTAACTAAATCAACAGGTCCAATTATCATCCTTCTTTCCATTCTTTACTCTATTAAAACATTCTTTCTTATTTTGGAACACAGCGGTCTTTATCACAATTAGGCCTACAGTATTAATTTTTTTTTGGATTTGCAACTGCATATATCAAATAGTTTGTTTGCTTTTTCTTTGAATTTTGCAACATAATCATTTTAACCTACATTTCCTACAAGTCATCACTATTACCCAATTCATTCATTCATTCATTCATTCATTCATTCATTCATTTTATTCCATAGATCTTACATGAGCAATGAAGCTCTAAGATGTGGAACAAGTCAAAATTTTACGGTATTACAATTATAATTTTTACAAATTTTTATAGTTTTACGATTTAATAATTTTACAATTTTGTGCAATTGTTTACAATATTTTGGCGAGATGTAGTGAGATGAGGTGAGGTCCGAGGATTCGCCAAAATATTACTCTGCATTTGTCTTTTGGTTGAGGAAAACCTCGAAAAAACCCAACCAGGTAATCAAATCAAAGGGGGTAATCTAATCAAAGGGGGTTGATGTCAAGTACTCTCCATAAACCATCCTGCTTCAGTCTCACGGCTGTGTATATGTCATTTAAGTAGAATAATTCAATTCACAAGCATAAACAATTCATCAGTTGTGTAGAAGGTATGAGTATGTAGAAATTTGGTTAATTCTTTTCTGAACCTTTTCTCGCGGTTCTTCAAATCTTTAAGATAATTAGGCAGTGCATTGAAGACTGTTATACATGAATAGCTAACTCCTTTTTTAAAACAGCTTAGGCTAACAGAGGGTGGATGAAGATCTAATTTATGTTTTGTATTAAAATGATGAATGTCTTTATTAGTACTGAATTTGTCTTGGTTGTTAATATACAGCTTCATTAGGGAAAGAATGTATTCACAAGGTAAGGTCAAGATTTGTAAGTTTCGGAAAATATGTTTACATGTGTCCTTTTATGCACACCGGCCATTATTCTTATAGCTTTCTTTTGTAAAACAAAAACGTGTTTAGCTTCAGACGAGTTACTCCACAATATTAACCCAAATTTCATTACAGAGTGAAATTATGCAAAGTATGACATTTTAAGTAAGTTTACTTATATCACCAATAGTAGACAAGGATCTTAATGCATAACAGGCAGAGCTCATTTACGAGTAATACATTCTATATGCATTTTCGAGTTCAAGTGATTATCCAATTCTAAACCAAGAAACTTTGTGCTTATAGATTCTTTGAGATAAGTAGATGTTTATTTAGATGGCAATGTCCAATCAAAAGCACGGTTACGCATCTTAGATTTATCTATTCCAAAGCCACGAGCTGTTTGAGTCAGGTTTTGGTTCTCGAATAAGTAGTTCACCGTACGATGGTTGTTACAGATCTTCAGGCTCCTACAAGGAATATTGATTGCTGTCACCATATGTTGTAACAAAAGAATTGCTAAACATGTTATAACCATTTAATTCTCTTAATTCATACATATATTTAAAGACATCTCAAGAACTTATATGAAATTACAAAATCCAAGAAAACAGATCCATATACAAAACAGGGGTGACTTCAACACTGTGTTGCTCATTTTTTTAACTGGGTACTGGCCCTCTGAAAAACCTGACCTCATCTGTTTTCATTTCAATATGTGTTCAGGTTGGGGGTATAACCTGCAAGAAAAGACCTTAATACAGTAAGCTTGAAGTACTCCTTGCTGGCAGAAGTAGCGGATTTTCCAATTGAATTCATTAGTGGTGTAAGAGTTACTTGGCTAAAAATTGTGCCTGAATATACATATAAATGTGGATAATTTTTTGTAAATGATTAGTATAATGTGATTATTTTAATATGTTGGCACTACAGCAAAACCTCGATAAGACGCGCCCGTTTATTACGATATCCCGTGTAATACGCTTTTGTGCGGTCCCTGTACATTTCATATATAACGCCTTTATAAAATACCCCGTGTGTTGCGCTCAAGTCCCACATAATGGTCTACTTTTGTGAAATATTTTCTATGTACTTTTCAGCAATGTACTGTATCAGCAGTGAAACACTTTGGCCATTGAACTTACTGGTGCCATTAACCTGAAAAGTACTGATTTTCGACCCTTTACCTCCGCACTTAATCCTTCATACTGTACAATAACCCACCCTCTTGTTACGCTCTCTTATTCGAATCTTCTACCTACGCGCTTATAGCCTACATATGGTACAATACCTCCACCCTCTTGCTAACCATCTCTCTCAAACAACATTTCTCACTCGACCATAATAAAATTCTGGAAATTTCTGCTGATCAATTTGTTGCCTGTGACTGCGATTATAATAAATGTTAAACGAAAAGCACTGTACCGGAAAAATGTAAATCTTAAGAAAATATGATGAAAACAGTACTCTTAATCAGAAACAGCTCCCTGATTAATTAGGAATCCCATCATCGACTTTAAAGACGATAATAAAAAGTCGCGACTCAATCACTGCAGCTGCGACGTCATCAGGAGGATGTAAGCGCAGAAAAGTGAAGTGTGGTAAACATGAAGACTTGGAGAACACACACACGGCAAACAACTATAAATTGACCTTTTCGAAAGAATTAAATACAGTACATATTGCAAATATCTTTGACGTACAGTACAGTAATTACATATTGAAGTAGTACTGTAATACCTTTCATGAATCATGTATTTCAATAAAGAAAAAGAAAAATAAATACTTATATACTATTATATATAGTATATATATATAGTATATACTTCTGTATAGTTGTGAAACTTGGACTCTCACTCTGAGAGAGGAACATACAAGAATAAGGTGCTAAGGAAAATATTTGGGGCTAAGCGGGATTTACAGGAGAATGGAGAAAGTTACACAACACAGAACTGCCTTCTAAAATCGACGTTTGAGATGGGCAGGGCATTTCCACGTATGGGCGAATCCAGAAATGCATATAGAGTGTTAGTTGGGAGACCGGAGGGAAAAGACCTTTAGGGAGGCCGAGACGTAGATGGGAGGATAATATTAAAATGGATTTGAGGGAGGTGGGGTATTTTGGATTAATCTTGCAATAACCGCTGGCATCTTATGTGAGGGCGGCAATGAACCTTCGGTTTCCTTAAAACCCATTTGTAAGTAAGTATATACGAAAATTAATATACTCTACTAGTAAGATTTACAGTGGTCCTTTAAACAGTCTTTAATCGAGGTTTTCCTTTACATATATATGTAAAATATAAACCCATTTATTTTTATTCAAAACATCGAATGTCACAGAATTTATTGGAAGACGAGGTAAAAACACTATCGAGCAAAACGTAAATTTAAATGTAAATATTCACTGTGAACGTCTTGTCTAAAATATAGTCTATGATATAAATATTTATTTTGCTCCAATATATGGCAACGAACGCTGAATTTAATGGTGTTACAGATTAATAATCAATCAAAATAACAAATGACATGCACTGCACTTCAGTACGTAACATGCCAGAAAAAATGCAACTTCGGGATATTGTTGCCAAGAATCGTAAATTTTCCTGTCTCCCTGTAAGTAATTCTGCACATTTACAAATTATCTCTGCCCTGCGTGCAGGCGTATATGACTTTTCATATTGCCCTTAAAATTGAAACATTTTCCACAGTAATCACATTTGAAACGCCTTTCGCTAGTGTGTACGACTGAATGGCTTTTTAGAGAGGAAGATTGAGCAAAACAATTCCCACATATTTCGCATTTAAATGGTCTCTCGCCTGAGTGAACGCGGGAATGAAGTTTTTGATGTTCCACTCGTGAAAATGACTTTCCACACGTATCACATTTGAATGGCTTCTCGCTCATATGAATGAAAGAGTGACGTTTGAGAGCTATCAAATATGAGAAAGATTTCTCACACAGATCGCATTTGAATGGTCTGTCCCCTGTGTGTACACTAGAATGATGTTTTAGATTTACCGATGATGCGAAACAACTGCCACACAGATCACATTTGAAAGGCCTCTCCCCAGTGTGAACGCGGATGTGCCTTTTTAGACTAGAAGATTTTGTAAAACACCTTCCACAAATATGACATATACATTTCACACGGTTCTGTCCTGTGTGAATTCGGAAGTGTTTCTCTAGACTTCCCGACCGTGAGAAAGATTTTCCACACAGATCGCATTTAAATAATCTTTCGTTTGCGTGAATGCGCAAGTGACACTTTAGACTGGCCGAATATAAGAAAGATTTTCCACACTGATTACATTTGAATGGTCTCTCTCCTGTGTGTATCGGAGAGTGATATTTTAGACTTACTGAGTGTGTGAAACACTTTCCACATATATCACATTTGAATGGTTTCTCCCCTGTATGAATGCGGTAGTGACGTTTTACACTACCCCATCGTGAGAAAGACTTTCCACAGACACCGCATTTGAATGACTTTTTCAACGTATGAATCTGGAAATGACGTTCAAGAGATTGAGCCGTTACAAAATCCTTGTTACATATATTGCATTTGATAGAGTCATGGCTCATGTTACAACCAACTGAACCGTTAAATCTGTAGCTGTCACTCTCTGTGAAATTCTGATCACGCGCAATCTCGACGCATCCTGATGGCTCACTCTTCTTACCATGACTGGCATAGCTGAAATGAAAATGTATATATAGTAAAGTCACAAGAGGTAGTTTGCTGATAAATCCACGAGCGAACCGAGTAAATTTAGTAGGGAAATCTCAGATCTCAACTGACATTTATTACGACTATTTCGTGAATAAAATAAAAATGTAAATAAGTAAAACTCCCTAAAATTCGCTCACAATATATTATTAATTATATATTTATGAATAAACTTATTCAGACATTGTGAAGTCGAAATAGATGAATGACGATTATTACAAAAAAGAAATTGAACGTTATTCAGTAATACCAATTGACAAATAAAACTCCCTAAAATTTGTTCACAAAATATTATTAATTATATATTTATGAATAAACTTATTCAGATATTGTGAAGTTGAAATAGATGAATAACGATTATTACAATAAAGAAATTAAACGTTATTCAGTAATACCAATTGACAAAAGCGAAATACAGGTTAGCAATGTTAATTAAATGTAGTGCGCTTTCGTGTTATTATTGTAACAGAAATACACTTTCATTATCTGTTGAATTCATAATTTAATTTAAAATTTTTATAATATAATTATTACAACCAACCAGACTAATACCATAGATATTATATGTAACAGATTGGTCATCCCTATTTTAAAATCGGCAGCATTGTGAAGAGAACTGCCAGAATCACGATCTGTCCGCCGCAAACGAACACGAGATGGCAGTACAGTCGCTAATGCAATTCAAATCGGAGTTAAGCTCTGGCCAGATTTATTCACTTATACCCACTGATTAGATCTCCGTATCTTAACTTTCCCCTCAAAGTCAGGCTTTATACATCGGTCATAAGACTAGTGATGACATATTATGGTTGTGAAGTTTGGAATTCCGCTCATCCAAGAATCATCAGAAGACTACATGCAATTCAACGATCAGTCTGCTTAAAAGTCACTGGTGCTGACTATACCACATCAAATGCACAGCTCCAAGGTATGTTACAGATTGAATCATTTTATGATTTCATCACAAGAATTTCAAATAACTTTTCTCGAAAGTTGCTGCATCATCCTAACCCTCTCATTCGAGCTCTGGCTACCTGACGCGAAATTTGATTAATTAAATGCCTTCAAGAAAAGGATAACTAAGTTGGAACGAAAAATCATTTTAATATCTCCTTATATTACTTTAAAGTAAAAGCCTTATTTATATATAAGGCTGAAACTTACGTACAAATCAACATCAAGACAATAAAAAAAAATCAGAGTTATGACGTGACTCCTTATGTAACGAGTAGATAGCAGCACATTGAACATGACAAATTTGTTGCCGTCAAAGCCTATAAGGCCTAGCAATCTGGGTATATTTGATCTAAGGTAATGCATTAATTAAATGAAGAATTGATGAAAACGCAGTTAATAAATCTGAAGGAGTGTAATTTTCTTCAGATACCTTAAAATGGACATGGAATTAAAAGATGAAGATGTAGATATGGAAGTAGGATTTCGCAATTTATTTAATACTTCATAGTTACATTATCCACTACACCGAGAACTATGAACTAACTAATATGTGAGGAGACAGCTAGCAATGCCTATGTATTCACACCACAGCGAGATATGTTTGCTACATAGTGAAGTCATCTCTATATAAATAATTAAAACACGAATATTATTACGCCAGACGGAAGGCAGTTTGATCAAAGACCTTGTACAAAATACTACTCAAGTTCCTTTGGGTTTGATATGCACTGATGTTACACGAATTTGAACATCTGACTTTCTAATTGTTACATTGCATTCACGTAATATAAATTTTTTAGGCTACATTTTGGTTAGGTTACCTGTGGGAGCGGGACCAATGTCAACCATGCCTTATTTCGAAAGTTACTTCGTGCATTTAACCATAACTCGAAAAACGTATTTTCACTGTAGTGTGTAATGGGACTAAAGCTGTATCTACACATTCAACTTTCCATGCGCGTATGTATGCAATCTTGAAACAATATTGAAAGAATCAAGTTTAAAACGTACGTTCAATTAAGATACATAAAGATTTTGTGTCTATATGGCCATTTTAAACATCGTCTTCACTGCGTAAATATAATATAATTATTCATATTAAATGCGGCGTGTAGCTGCAAAATCAGATACATCACTTTTTTTTTTTTTTTTTTTTCCGAAAATGAGTTAATGTTATATTTCATATCTTCATATGATTCTACAACTGCTATAGTACTGTTATGCTCCAAAGCCAGATACATGATATGGATTTGTATGATGAAAGAATAATATTAGTTGCAAATCCTTGGTTCATTGCAAACGTTTTTCCTTCATACTGAAAAATTATTAAACACGCTTAAATACCATCGACCTGGGCCGGGATCGAACCCGCAACCTTGAGCATAGAAGGCCAGTACTATACCAACTAAGCTATCCAGGCCGACTGAAGAAGAAAAGCTGAACCATGGAGATGAATTTTAATGGTTTCATGCTGATCGATTTACGGGGAAACAGTTGGGGACTCTGGCTGAACAAAAGAACGACCAGGCGATAAATTGATATCATCTAATATATAAAAGTGAATGTGGGTATGTATGTATGTATGTATGTATGTATGTATGTTCTCTATACAAATCTACACGCTTTGACCGATATGTGCCAAAGTTTGCACATTTAACCTTCATAACCAGGAGAAAAACATAGGCTACATTAAAATTGTGCAAATGGACGTTAAATTAATTAAACAATAAAAAAATAAAAATAAGTACGATCTAACATTCATGTTTAATACTAAATTGCAATCTTCTATAGTCAATTGTTTTTTATTATTGTCTGTTGTATTCAACATCGACTTTCACGAGGCCATGGAAATTATAACACGAAATTAAATAACATTATTGATACAGCATGAAGGCTAAAATCTAGGCAATTCATGCAATAAATACCTTTACGCAGTCCAGGACCATATTATGAATTTCTCGATGCAGTTGTAGATAGTGAGCAGGCTGTGTTTTATTCAACTTAATTCTTGAATTCTTTGAGACTACGAGGATTGCTACCATATAGTTGTCTTAATACTTGCTATTGAATCACCAACAGTACTATTGCGAAATAATGACCCACCAAAATCATGCAATGGAACAAGAATTGGTGTGAAAAAACTCATTCGAAACATAGTAATAGAAGTGACAATAATAACTGGGAAAACGAAACGAGAAGATTTTTTTATCTCACGTATTCCTATGATACCCACTAACATCCCTTTCGATTTTAAGTAATTGCAATTTCAGTGTGACTAGCATTTGTAATGGCCATATTAAAATTATGATCAAGGACAGTCGCTCAAAGTAGCAGACATTAACTTAAAAATTGCGTGTTTTTCACATTCTTAACTATATTTTATACAAAGAAGTAGGGAAAAAAAGAGATTTTACACACATCAAAAAGCAATTCAATAATACTTTTGTCATAATGCTAATGTAGTATGTGAATGTACGTAAGGCGACTGAAAATAACACTGTATTAATTCTAAAATATATGTCTCTCAAAATATTGTTGTTCGTGTCATAAAATGTGTTACTACGAAATTCTAACTAGATAATCACGTTGCCAATGTAATATGTTATGCATTGTGGAAATAACAATCTCTTAATTTCTAAAAAAATAAAAACCAGTATATACGTCCCTGAGAATATTAGTCTATATGTTAAAAAATGACTTATTGCGAATTTATATTGTATCTGTATTCTGTGTATAAAATAAGAATTAATATAATACGTTCTGAATTTGTGAGATACAGTTTCTTAAGTCATATTAAAAAAAAATAGGCGTACAGCGGTTAAGGTAAACAATCTTTCAATATATTTATTTTATTGGGTTATTTTACGAGGCTGTATCGACATCTATGTTATTTAGAGTCTGAATGAGATGAAGGTGATAATGCCGGTGAAATGAGTCCGGAGTCCAGCACCGAAAGATGCGCAGCATTTGCTCGTATTGGGTTGAGGGAAACCCCCGGAAAAAACCTCAATCAGGTAACTTGCCCCGACCGGGAATCGAACCCGGGCCACCTGGTTTCGCAGCCAGACGCGCTGACCGTTACTCCACAGGTGTGGACCTCTCAATATAAATTAAATTATATATGTATGATTCTTTGGTATGATCGATAGAGAGAGAAATTTTGGCTCTCGATGACACCTCAACGGGTTCAGACTGGGAACAAGGGAATTCCCTATTTATTGTCAGCTGCATCTGAAATGCAGTGAAAGCACACACAGACATGAAATTACGTGAAATGCACAGCTGCAGATCAATGTACAGATCTTATAATTATTTATCTCTGCCTCTGTGCAACGTCACATTTCTGGGAGAGGAAAGGAGATGGCAGAAAGATTGTAATGCTTTTTAATACCCTGACTCCCATGACTAAGATAAGCCACTTTGAAATTTAACAGTCACTGACCAGCAGAAATAAAATGTAAGATCTGTAGAACATTGATACAATGCTAAGTGGGCCTATAGGGACCGAAGAATGTATCTTTGATTTGCTGAACTTCAAGAAATGCTAATTCATTTAAAGTTTGTGTGAATGTGGCCTGTATATTATATTGTGACAGGTACACCGGGGTTCGAACGCGTGTCCGTTGGTCGCTTAGGTGTGGCGGCGAGGGGAGCATCTGGATGCCGAGAGGGTAGAGGGGCGGTGTACTACTGCGACGCGCGAGGGGAGGTTGCGCGCGCATCTGGTGCTGGCAGAGAGGAGAGGGATCTGGATTGTTCGAGAGTGCTATCTCTGGACACGCGTGGAACCTTCTCGTCTACGTCGCAGTGGTTATAAAAGAAAAGACGCAAGTGAACGTGATTCAGTCAGTCAGTAAGCCAGTCTTGTGTAGCAGTGAAGCCAGCTTCGAGACCAGAGCGCGACTTGAGTTGTGTCCGTAACTGTGGAGCCTGAAGCCCGGAGTTCGAGTGCAGTGGACCGCAGTTGGGGGACCTGAGTTCGAAGTTCAGCGGATCGTCTCTGAAGGTCTGTGGTTCGAGATTTTGTGAACGCGAGTGACTGAGCTAGAAGAACTAGCCAAGATAAACGAGCTGTGAACTCAGAACTGACAGTTATGTGTTGTAAATAGTGCTTTGTAAATATTAGTTAAGATTAACAGTTCATTGTTGTTAACAGTCCAAGTAAATTGACATTGTCGTCTGTGGAGTGCACTAACGAATACTGTGTTACTGTGTGGAGAACAAATCCTATTGTTGAGACAATAAAGTTACATTGAGTTGAAATAAATTTACAATATGTTCGTTTGGTTTTACTTTATTTATAGTGTGGTTTTTTATTATTTTATTTGTATTTCTGGTGATGTGGAAGAGAAGGCCTGATGGCCTTAATTACGACAGAATAAATAAATAAACATAAATATATATGTATACAACATATATATATATATATATATATATATATATATATATACACATTCAAATTAAAACACATTTGAAAGTAAGGCAAGTGATGAAATGTTTCCTTTCATTGCCTGATCTGTAGTTATTTTAAACTGAGTTAATCCTTTGAGGCATTTGGCTAAGAAGTTCATTAATTAATGTAAGTGACGCTATGTAAAGATTCATCTTTAGGGACTAGGAAAGCTTATTGAAGACACTTCGTTTTGATTGTCTATAGTTGAGTTTCTGAGATTTCCGAAAAGTCTAAAAACCAGCTTAATTAAAAAAAAAGAAGCAAAAAGGAGAACCCGGGCAATGCCGGGTGCTTTCAGGTAGTTATACATATATACATTTTAGAGTGCGTGAATTCCACAAGATGAAAATTAATGATATGTTGCATAATGTGTAAGGTGGACAGCCTTTTTTTTTTTTTTTTTTTTTTTTTGAAATGTTCATAAAATTAATATTTGACTTTCCAGAGAACAATTTGAAACAGGAGAGTTGCCAAGTTCCTTTGAGAAATAGTGGTTTGGGTTATTATTAAATTACATTAGCGTAGTTATATATAAAAGAACAAAATCATTAAATAATAATTGGAACAGGAAAATAAAAATATACCACTTTGAACATAGTAGGTTCTTACGGTTTTTCATATGTCATTTGTACCATAACAAAAAGCCTTAGTTGAGGGTAGTATTCTAAAGAAACTAGTGGCTTGTGCAGCAAATGCTGCAAACTAAGTTCATTAGACGTTCAAATAAAAATTTTTCAGATTTATTTTCAATGAAGAATACCAGATATTTTGAAAGTTATTTGCTTCCATAATAATGAAACATACTCCCTCTGAATGGTTTTTTTTATGCAAAATACTTTTTCCTGAACCTATCCACCTTCAGTTTTTGAGTTTCAACGCGAAAACGCAAGTAACAATGTCAGGACGATCAGTGGGTTTTTCACGTAGGAGTAAAGCAATAGCTATTTCATGTCATTGTGATTCCAGGTGAAAGTTAAAAAAAATGTCAGGTTTGCTATGCTTTGGAACAATAGACACAGCATCTTGGTATAACTGATGCATGTAGAGTAAAATCATTTTATCCTGCCAAGAGATCTTGCTGAAATCATCGAGAGACTACAACATTTTGTAGGCCTCTTATTTTGTCAGTAAGTAATACCTTTTGGTCTTTCCTTAGGAACTGTAATTTTTGCGCTCTCTCGAGCCAATACTGAAGAGAATGACGCATATAAATATCTACACTACACCGCCATTAAGTATATGAAAAAGAACCAACCTCACTTGATTAATAACTACAAAAATATTTGATTTTTAATAACAAAATTATTATCTTACGTAAATTTTGTAGCTATATACTATATAACCGCCACTCAGTAAATTATAGAAATGAAGAGCTAATTTAAGACATTCTCTATTCTATAGCCCCAATACCTTTCACTTTCATATCATCAATATAGCATTAATATGTATAATATTAATGAAAAGTAGTCACATCATGGCATTAACTATAATAATACTTCATTTCTAAATGTCATCAAACCACATCAAATTTTGTAGATTTTAATATCCAATACACCACAGCTCTACTCAAAAACGTACACCCCGTACAATCAGACTTGTAAATTATTATTAGTAAGTCTTGAAGTTTTTAATAACCAATTGAATTTGAGCTCTAAATATGTCAGCGATCATGCAGATCATGGCCTTCCTGTATATCCTATTTCTTATTGTAGTGTGTGTTTTGTATTATACTGAAATCCAATTAGTACTCAAAACTGACGAAATATGGATATTGGAAAATAGGAAAATTATGTAGGAAAACTAACGCTTCACTGAAAGTTGCTATTTTTCTGAAAAACTTCGGGTTCCAAGTTTCAAAATGAGGGGTCATTTATTAAAATCCGTTCAGCCGTTTTACCTTAATTTCCATTACTAATTCAAATTATATATATATATATATATATATATATATATATATATATATAAGTAAATACGTAAGTAAATAAACAAATAAGTAAATAAATAAGTATGTAAATAAATAAATAAGCAAATAAATAAATAAGTAAAGAAATATATAAGTAAATAAATGAATAAGTAAATAAATAAATA
Source organism: Periplaneta americana (assembly GCA_025594305.2). Lineage (NCBI taxonomy): Eukaryota > Metazoa > Arthropoda > Insecta > Blattodea > Blattidae > Periplaneta > Periplaneta americana. Next base: position 8,056,719 of record JAJSOF020000041.1, on the reverse strand, counting down.
AATAAATAAATAAATAAATAAATAAATAAATAAGCAAATAAATAAGTAGTAAGTAAGTAAGAAAATAAATAGATAAGTAACTAAGTAAATAAATAAATATACCTACATATTAACTAAAGAAAAAACAAATAAATAACAATAATTAAATACCTGTAGATGGATGTATGGATGGATGGATTGATGGATGGATGGATGGATGGATGGATGGATGGACGGACAGACAGATAGATAATAAATCTTCCTAACACTTCCAAAAATTTGCTTCCTTTATAGTAATTTTCAAATTTTTACCCTCTAAATGAACCCGATCCTCTTACGGTAGCTCGTCACTTTCTTTTGAAGTACATAATAAACAATCTAATTAAGAAGTAGTAACTTAAATTTCATGATACGTAAATCTGACCGCGAACTTAACCTCACGCTGGATTCTACAATGAAGATAGGGGTGAAAGTTGAAGCTAAGCCGCAGCTGAAAGTGTAGCGGCACTTGTGTCAACCGGTCCACAATCACTTGTACCAAATTTTAACAGCACTCGAACTATGCAGCAGGAAAAACGGAGAACTAGCATGATGCACAGCTAATGCAGCCATAGTAGAAATGTTGCGGATCAAAAATAGTGATGAAATAATAAGGGAAGTAGCACTGAAAACCCAAGTAATTAAAAGTGACATTATATATTCATATATGAGGCTTCGCCGTCCTCATTGAATAATCAAGACTATATACAGTCAACATATAGATACCTATAATTAAATACCTGTAGATGGATGTATAGATTGATGGATGGATGGACGGACAGACAGACAGATAGATAATAAATCTTCCTAACATTTCCAAAAATTTGCTTCTGTCCGATTCCACAGTCTTTCTCGGTATCATAACTTAAATACTCGGTCACAATATGACAACACGCTAGAAATACCACTCCACACATCATCTCTTTATTCTTCATCTTTCACTGTTGCTACTTCTCGTCACTGGAATTCTCTGCCGCCTGAAGTCAAGGGCTGCCGAACTTTAATTTCCTTTAAATGTAAATTAGAAAAGTATCTTATGATGTGTTGCCAAACCTAATGTGTTGGAAATGTGTTCCACTGTATTTATTATTATTTTTTTTTCTTATTTTTATTATCTAAATCGTGTTTATTTATCACTTAATGCCAATATGTATTTCACTGTGTTGTTGTTTTTTTATTAATCTATTTTTGTGTACATTTTATTGCATTGTCGGTTTCTGATTTAATTATGTAAGTCCCACTTAATTGTAATCTAATATTAATATGTATACTAATGTGTTTATTTTTATTTTTACTGTGTACATTTTTTTTATTGAATTATCGGCTTCTGTTTTTATGTGATTCGCATTTGATTCTAACAAATTAATATGTATTTCACTATGTTTATTTTTATTTTATGAGGTAAATTTTATGTAACTACCTCTTTTGATCTCATTACGTAATCAGTATGTAATTACTTAATTCTGATCAAGTTTTATGTTCAACTGTGTAAGCAAGTTTTAATCCTCGTTGAGTGTAAGAGAAGGCCTTAAGGCCTTAACTCTGCCAGGTTAAATAAAGCCATTATTATTATTATTATTATTATTATTATTATTATTATTATTATTGGAGAAAAATCGTTCTAATACCGGGAATCGAACCCAGAACCTCTTAGCTTTACGTGCTGAGCGCTCTTTCCCAGGCACTGGGAATCGAACTCAGGACTTCTGAGCCTTACATGCTGAGGAAACGAACGGGGGGGGGGGGGAAAGGAGGAGAGTTCAGATGGCGCCATGAGTCGCTCAGATGGAAAGAGAGCACAGAGCGTAAAGCTGAGAGGTCCTGAGTTAGATTCCCTGTGCCAGAACGAATTTTTCTTCAATATTAAGTATCTAAAAGTGATAATGTTTCTGTCTTTTCTCCTCAAATATCTGTTTAATAGCGGATTTTCGAGGTGTAGCGACGATATATCACAATCTTGTTGTCAATTTTATAAAAGCTGAAATGATTGTAAGCAGTATGGCGAACAACATTGAGAATCGATATTTTGACATTATAAGAGCACAGTGCTCTCAAAAAACAGTAGGATAATAAGGCATCACATATAGTAATATTGATAGTAATGAAAAATTTAGTACAGAAGAAATTCTATTTGAATATTCACGTTTTTGAGGGATAATCAATTAAATTCCAGCTAATTAATCATAAAAGTAATATATTTAATTTATGTATTTAACGTAGTGCTGCTTATGATTAGGTTTTCGCCAGAGCAGTTGTTTCCGGTTACCTCCGATTGATGCCGCGCAGGTTGTATATGTGCTGTGGCGCAGACATACACTTTCCGCTGAGCATTCCTTTAATCGGATCAGGTAGTGATTCGAGTCTGCTGACGTCCGCGTATCTTTTAAAATACGTTCTAATTTGTTGTTGTTTAATCCCTCTTTTATGTTAATCTCTCTCTCTTTCTTTGGCTCTTTTTTTTTGTGTTGCTTGAAGTGCTACGTTAGCCGACAGATTTTTTTTCTAGTTTTAAAATGCATAGTATATGTGGAAAGGTGTATTAGTTTTATGTCATTGATCAAATTAACAACATTCAATCTAACTGCAAAACTAACGCAGAAGTAAAGCTTTTCAGCAGCTAATGTAAACATTTTGGGTGCTATTCATAGACATTTCGCAGCACGCGCTATGAGCATACTAAGCTAGCCCCAGCTATCCACTGGTTACATGTACAGAATTCAAATCATATCCTATCGCTAACACTGGTTTATGAATACGAAAAACGCTGATCATCCACCGGAAACCCGCGCTAAAAATGTCTATGAATACGGCCCTTATACTTTAATTATCCTAGAAACTCTCGTTTAATCGCAAACAGGGTTTGTCAATTATTATTCTAATCGGTTTGGTTTACGTAAAATATATTAAGGGAGCTTCAGAATGAAACAAAAGAAACGTGGGCTATCAATGGGATAAAGTTTACTGTCAAACATAATTTATTCAGATTCTTCACCGGACAGGATTGTGATTATTGTGTTAAAGGGTGTCAGTATTTGAACTGCCTCTTCTAAAACGCGCCACTCTTGCTCTGTAATAAAAATATAAGTGGATAGCAACTTAAGGATAATTGTAATTATATTATTACCAGATATTTCTTTAGTTTCATTCAGAAATATTTTAATCCAAACAGTAAAATATAACCCAAGTTGTCTAAACAGTAAAATATATATATATTTTTTTTATCGAATGCCAGCAGGTTGTCTTTTCGACATTTCTGGTCTTCTCTCCTGGCCGTGGCTTAATTGTAACCCACTTCTGAGGTTGGGGCGCCTGGAAGGCGGAGTTACATTACCCCGATGATGTGATAGGATGATTATGATAATGTAGTGCCAGGAGAGGTCTTAAATCTAAACTTAACCTAAATTCCAGACCATGGACGAACACAGGAATAATCCCCTTTAAGGAAAAATTCCTGTGCTCTAACCGGGAATCGAACCCGGGACCTCATGAACTATAGCCAGAAGCTCTGACCACTAGACCATGAGGCTGGTCAAACAGTAAAATATAACTCAAGTCATCTTGTAAATATTTCATTTGTTTTTTATTGCCTCGAAAGTTACGTTTTAGAGAAATTTCAAGACTTTTTCATAGACTGTGAGCCTTTGGGAACAATAGCACTAAAACAATTTAAAAAGAAATCGTATCAAATGTTTTGCGTAATTGTTTTCATCGAGTTCACGATTGTGCGATCGCTTCAAATGGTCTAACAAATTCGAAGTTCCACCATCCTTAGAGTAAATTCGCCCACAAAGTTTACAGTGTGCGACTTTATTATTATCTTCAACTAAATTAAAGAATTTCCATGCGACGGATATCCGATTTGGTGCAATTTTATTCCACTCACAACTACAGTCAGTCCGTACGCATCGGTTGTCCTTGAGCTAACTGTCGCTTCACTCTGAACCCCCGCACCTCTCCATATGTCCCCTGTTCCACCAACGGTAGTACCGGAGATCACAGGTGGAGAGCTTTATTCGTAATCCCCGATTCCTCTGCGGTAGTAGTCACTCCGATGAGCAGCACTGATTTAAGGAAACCTGGTTGAAGGAAAATCCTGATCTTGAGGAATATTTTCAAGTACATTTTGTGATAATGAAGCACAAAGTATAGACTCGACTTTCAACAAACAATAGTATTAGCATATTTGATATTCCATCTCAATCGATAGTAATGCTGCGCCATAAACTGCTCTTATTCCTTCAGTTCTTTATCATCTTGTTTTGCATTGCTCTCACACAGTGCTTCCTTTGTTGTCTTTGTTCTCGCGAGTTGTGTGGATTCTGCTTCCAAGTTGCTTTTGTTAGTTTATGCTATTTACGCATAGTTATAATTAACTATTAGACATAAAATGAAAATAAAAATGGATGTCCAGGCCAATTCGGAAATGTCACTTTCGGAAAAAAAAAAAAAAAAAAAAAGCATGGTTTGCTAAGTACCTACTTTATTATATCAAAAAACGAAGAAAGATGCAATTTCCAATGCTGAGATTCAGTGTGGTTCTGGTTCAAGCAAACGAATAAACATTCTTGCCTTACCATTTGAAGAGTTAGAAAGTAATATAATTTAATGAAATTTATTTTAAATAATAATCCTGGCAATAATTAAGTACTAGTTCCTTCCATTTTATTTAAAACCCCTTGAAGGAGAAGCTCTACTTAGTGAAAAAAAAGGTAACCCCTCAGAGATTTGTTAAAAAGTTATTCTAATGTATATAATGTATAAGCCCTTTTCTCTGCGATAGTTTTGTAAAAATATAGACTATATTTCTTTCCTTCCTTTTCCCTTCTTGTTCTCTTTATCAGCCGATGAATTTATTAGATAGCCTTTTTATTGTGAATGGTATTTAATATTCGTATTTCCTTTCTTTTTTATTATTATTATTTTATTACATTCCATTTTGTTATTTTCTACCTTACGTTTTCCATATTAACCATTTCTACTAAATGAGTTGCTTTTACTATATTCCAATGTATTTTACTTTCTTTTTTCTATTATTGTATTGATTAGTGTCGATTTTATTATGCTATTATTATTATTATTATTATTATTATTATTATTTTTTTTTTTTGTAATATGTTAGTATTCTGTTCTTTAACTTTTGTTAAATTTTAACTGCTTGTATACTTTGTGACCTGGTAGAGTGTAAGAGAAGGCCCCATAGCCTTAACTCTTCCAGTATAAATAAAGAATTATTATTATTATTATTATTATTATTATTATTATTATATTATATTACGTCATTTCACTACCAAGATATATAAAAGCATTCATATGAATAAACAAATCCATAACCATAACATTTATGACTTACACCACCATTAAATGAAGTTGTTAAAGATTGCAAGAAGAAATGAACCAACCACACTTCACTCACCTCTCAAGCAAAATTTCATCTTCCTTTGAAGTCATTTCCACTTTCTCTTCCTGCTGAACTCTGTCCAGATCCAACGGATCTTCCTGAAAACACGAACAAATAATGAAGAATGTTTTAGTTGATGACGTAGGTTATTTGTTTCCTAAGTCAGACCTGAACTTCCTAATGAGTACAACCAAAATTTCAGTAAATTTACAAAATCGGAGAAATTTTCTCCAGACTCCTTTCATTATCGTCCTTCACATATATTTGCTCAAATTCAGGCTATTTCTCTGTAAGCGCATTGGAATCAATATTTGAGGAGAAAAATTCGCTCTTGTGCCGGGGATCGAACCCGGGTCCTTGATTCTATGTACCGAGCGCTCTGACCACTGAGCTACGCCGAATTCAATCCACAGCACGAGATCGAACTTTCCTTCTTCTATGTTTCCCTTTGTGGCCTGACTCAAAGTTAGGCATATATGTTGACGTATATGTCCAATGTCAACAGCCATTGATCCCCAGCGCCGGAGTAAATTTTTCTCCTTCAATCCCTGGTGCCAGAGCAAATTACTCTCCTTCGATCCCCGGTGCTGGAGCCAGTTCTTCTCCTTCGATCCCCGGTGACGGAGCGAATTTTTCTCCTTCAATCCCCGGCGCCAGAGCGAATTTCTCTCCTTCGATCCCAGGCACCGGAGCCAGTTCTTCTCCTTCGATCCCAGGCACCGGAGCCAGTTCTTCTCCTTCGATCCCCGGCGACGGAGCGAATTTTTCTCCTTCGATCCCTGGCGCCGGAGCAAATTTTTCTCCTTCGATCCCCGGCGCCGGAGCAAATTTTTCTCCTTCAATCCCCGGCGCCAGAGCGAATTTCTCTCCTTCGATCCCCGGCGCTGGAGCCAGTTCTTCTCCTTCGATCCCCGGCGATGGAGCGAATTTTTCTCCTTCGATCCCTGGCACCAGAGCGAATTTTTCTCCTTCGATCCCTGGCGCCAGAGCCAATTTTTCTCCTTCGATTCCTGGTGCCGGAGCGAATTTTTCTCCTTCGACGAATGGCGCTGGAGCGAATTTTTCTCCTTCGATCCCTGCCGCCAGAGCGAATTTTTCTCCTTCAATCCCTGGCGCCGGAGCCAATTTTTCTCCTTCGATTCCTGGTGCCGGAGCGAATTTGTCTCCTTTGACCAATGGCGCCGGAGCGAATTTTTCTCCTTCGATCCCTGGCGACGGAGCAAATTTTTCTCCTTCGATCTCTGGCGCCGGAGCGAATTTTTCTCCTTTGATCCCTGGTGCCAGAGCCAATTTTTCTCCTTCGATTCCTGGTGCCAGAGCAAATTTTTCTCCTTCGACCAATGGCGCCAGAGCGAATTTTTCTCCTTCGATCCCTGGCGCCAGAGCCAATTTTTCTCCTTCGATTCCTGGTGCTGGAGCAAATTTTTCTCCTTCGACCAATGGCGCCGGAGCGAAATTTTCTCCTTCGATCCCCGGTGCCAGAGCCAATTTTTCTCCTTCGATCCCCAGCGCCGGAGTGAATTTTTCTCCTCAAATATTTAGTGTCAATATTACAGATAAATTCTGTAGGACAAATTAATATATCTATAATATTCATTGGAATCAATTTTCTACATTGAAAAAATGTGCATGTGGTGTACAAAAGTCCTACATATTATGCAGCCATAATTTGCCACAATGTTTGAGGTAAATAAATAGGAAATTGATATAGATTTTAATATTAATACGTTCCTCCGATATATGTTACTGTTGAAAGATTTATTTCTCCAAGAATCAGACTCTCTAATACGATTTCTTTTTCTTTCTGAATAATAAAGTGGAATATAATCGGTCCCTCTCCACACACGCGTATTGGACTTACTAAACATTAGTATCCTAGGACTCGCGTTACGGAATGCGCGCTGGTTCGAGTCCTCTTCGGAGAAGAAATTTTCTCATGAAATTTCGGCCAGTGTATGGGATTGGTGCCCAACCAGCATCGTGATGCACTTGCGGAGCTACGATAGGTAGCGAAATCTGGTTGTGAATACGAGCTATAACGGCTGGGAGGATCATCGTGCTAACCACACGATAAATCCATTCTGGTTGGATGATCGTCCACCTCTGCTTCGGCATGTGGGCGTGAGGCCAGCAGCTGGCTGGTCGGTCTAGGCCCCTCACGGGCTGTAGCGCCACAGATTATTATTATTATTATTATTATTATTATTATTATTATTATTATTATTATTATTATAACCATTAGTATTAAAAGAACATAGATCGTCCCCAGGATTCAGAAGATTCAGAACTGGAAACTGAGTGAGATATGGTACTTCAAAAATGTCATTGTCGAATGTTGTAAAATATCAGAATTTACGAAATCCGTGGCACATTAATAAGGTTTTCTTAGATCAAAGATCGCACTAAATAACATAAATGCTCATTTTGTAATTCGAAAAGAATTTGGAATATGATATGATATATATTTTTCAACAAATTCGGTCCTGCTGGCCCTTCAAATTTCTGTATTCGAGCCACCAGTCCCTTACTTGCACTATTTACGACTTTTAACAAAGACATATTTTCACACTTGAAGGCTGTTCTTACTATGTCTTTCATGTCCCTTCACTTTCACTTGACCATCCTACTAATTACTCCACTATTATTCTACTTCTCTTCCCTTTTTCTCAGTTCACTTAAAAACTATTTCTACCTTCAACTTCATTCCCTACTTTCTCATAACTAACTTAATCCTTTCTTCTTGTAAATAATAACACATATTGTGGTGGCAGGCCGAACATTCTAGTCGTGCGTGGCCGCGTCGGGAGTCGAACGCGCGTCCGGTAGAAGGAGTGCGCGGGAAGACAGGCGGCGTTGAGAGGAAGGCCAGCTTTGATGGGCACTGGGTGCGGCGTAGACAGGAAAGGGGAAACGACGACACGCTGGGCCGCGGCAGAGAGGGGGAAGAAAAGCAACTGGGACTGAATAGAGAAAGCCGGAGAAGTCTCCAGAAGCGCAATCCCCTGACGTTTGTAGAAACTTCGGGAAACAGTACATTCTGGAAAGAGTGATTTAGTAATAAATAAATGTGGCAAGAAAGCCGGAGCCAGTTTAGTTTGGACAGCGAGTTCATTTCAGTTTATGAATCAGCAGCACCCAGGCGGAAGCAACGCGTCCGAGAGTCTTGGGTTCGACGTACAGTGAACTTGAGTATTTGTGGCAGCGTCCAGGCGGAAGCAACGCGTCCGAGAGAGTCTTGGATTCGACGTACAGTGAACTTGAGTAACTGTGGCAGCGTCCAGGCGGAAGCAACGCGTCCGAGAGTTTTGGGTTCGACGTACAGTGAACTTGAGTATTTGTGGCAGCGTCCAGGCGGAAGCAACGCGTCCGAGAGTCTTGGGATCGACGTACAGTGAACTTGAGTAACTGTGGCAGCGTCCAGGCGGAAGCAACGCGTCCGAGAGTCTTGGGTTCGACGTACAGTGAACTTGAGTATTTGTGGCAGCGTCCACGCGGAAGCAACGCGTCCGAGAGTCTTGGGATCGACGTACAGTGAACTTGAGTAACTGTGGCAGCGTCCAGGCGGAAGCAACGCGTCCGAGAGTCTTGGGTTCGACGTACAGTGAACTTGAGTATTTGTGGCAGCGTCCACGCGGAAGCAACGCGTCCGAGAGTCTTGGGTTCGACGTAGAGTGAACTTTAGTAAATGTGGCAGCGCCTAGGCGGAGGCAACGCGTCCGGAAGTTCTGGGTTCGACGTCAAGTGAGCGTGAGCGCCTGTGGCAGCGACCAGGCGGAAGCAACGCGTTCGGGAGTCTTGGCTTCGAAGTACAGTGGACTGTCTCTGGAAGTCTTGGGTTCGATATACCGTGAACATAGATCCTTAACCTCAGTTATTATTTACTATGAAACAGCTTCTGGGTATACTACTGCACAGCTAAGTAAGTAGGCTCGCGGTCAATCATGTCTCACTCGGCTGCTTGATTCAGAACTGAAGAATTTGGAATACGGAAGATCATTGTCAAAAAACTGAATAGACAGCAGGTGATCTACTCAAAATTGTGGCTTATGCCCCCAAATTTGTTTTTATTTGTGACAGAATAAAACGAACAACTTTACATCGTAAATTATACAGTCATTCCTCTATAAACTTACTTCTTAATCCTTAAGCAGTCGCACAGAGTATTATCAACACCCCAGTCACATATACATATTGGGTGGTAAGAATAAACATGAGTAGGCCTATATAGTACATACTGGACTTTTTTTAGTAAATACTCTTGTTAGTAAGAATAAAAACATTTGAGTACCAACTCATTTTTTATTACATACTCATAACATGAAAGCATAGTAGAATATACTCAAACGTCCATCTTATACAGAATATATGCTCATGCTTGATAAGAATAAAAGCTAGTATATTCTCATATTTGTAAGTTCGTTCTCATGTTATTCAGAGTATGGTTTGCAGCAAGCTCAATTCTGAGTAGGCCTACTTGTTGATTTGTTTTCAGTTTAAAGTTGAATTAAAAAAATGCCATAATTTAAGAACGATGTAGTGCCTCATGGAAAAATATAGAAAAAGACGTGAACTTCACAAAAGTGAATGTGAAATCGGTTAAACACGTATTAGTTACTCATAAAAAACATTACCTATAAAAATATGAATGACTATTAAATTATAAGGTTAGATTGTATTGCTAAATATAATAAACAATTACAGTTTATTTTGAAAAATTTAACTTGCAAAACGTAACGACTTGTAACTTTAAAATTAAACATATATATAACTGCTCCATAATAGAAAATACAATTAGCATAAATGGAATTCTAGAAATGGATTGTAACCTCTATCCATCATCCCGCAATGACCATTTCCCAGTATTATTTTCTTGTTTCCTGTTCTATTAACGTCACTTATCTGATTCACTCTCTCTTTCATGTTTATTTATTTATTTATCCATTAAAAAAATTTACAAAAAGCAAAACACAAACCACTACAGCATGCCGACAGCATGTGAAAAAAAACTGAGCATCACGGTGCAATGTGGTCAAAGAGGATAGGTAACACGAGTATATACTAACTTTTAAATGATCAAGAAGGCTGTAGAGATGGGTATATATTTGCGTTAGGTACAATGCCTTTATTCTTACGAAAATGAGTATGTTCTAGTGGTTACGAGTATATAATCATAGGAAGTGCTCATACTCATAAGTATAAACCTTCAGAAAGTACTTAAGCTTTATTCTTACTACTTTGAGTAAGCGTGTAGTTCTGAAACATTCATTAAATTTCTTAGAATTGGTAAGGCAAAATTATAACCGTAAACTTATTTGAAATCGGGATTCGAATACTCAAGATAATAACGGTTTAAGTGGTGTGCGGTGACATAACATCCCCTCCCCCTATTGTAAATAGCGACCCTGACTACACTAACCATACTTGTATAACAGAAAATAACAATGGATGCAAATCTAGCTCTAAGGTAAAGCTCCCTGTGAAGCAGACTTGAATAATTTCAAGGCAAAAATTCTTCCGGAGCCAAGTATTGATCCCGGGACCTTTGGCTGAATGAACGAATGCTCTACCAACAGAGCTACCCAGAAATTCAACCGACAGTCTCAATTTCTCAATGGATATTAAGTAGTGACTGTGCGTACAGGAAAATCTAGAAAGTGGTCTGGAATGGAATAAAAAAAGTAACTTATGATTAGGAATAAAAAGACGTTCGAATTTTACATGTCAACAACTAGTGAAATATTACCATTAGTGTACATTAATTACAATATTGTAACAGGAATTAAATTATCTCATATATTTATAAAAATAAAAAAGAGCGATATTTTTTTTTGCTCACTAATAAAATAGCCTGGGGTGCCAGCAACATTCCACGTGACTTTTAATATTACAAAATTTAAGCGCGTCTACTTATGCATTAACAAAGTGCGAAGTGTTTGGAATCTGTCGTGACTTTTGAATAAGCCTATATAAGTTTGAACCCAATGCTAAGTCTAGATCACTTACAACAAATATAATTATATACCTAGTACAATTCCAGTAAAATCATGTTGCTAGGTCCAAATTATTCCATGCATTCGTGATAAACCTTTGCTTTTTTAAATCTAAAATATATATTTGCCCAATATTATTTTACTTCATATGCAAAAATGAGACCGGTCTATATTATAACAATACTTACTTACTTACTTACTGGCTTTTAAGGAATCCGGAGGTTCATTGCCGCCCTCACATAAGCCCGCCATTGGTCCCTATCCTGAGCAAGATTAATCCAGTCTCTACCATCATATCCTGCCCATCTCAAACGTCTGGATTTTATGTTCCTAATGTCAGGTGAAGAATACAATGCGTGCAGTTCTGCGTTGTGTAACTTTCTCCATTCTCCTGTAACTTCATCCCTCTTAGCCCCAAATATTTTCCTAAGAACCTTATTCTCAAACACCCTTAATCTCTGTTCCTCTCTCAAAGTGAGAGTCCAAGTTTCACAACCATACAGAACAACTGGTAATATAACTGTTTTATAAATTCTAACTTTCAGATTTTTTGACAGAAGACTAGATGACAAAAGCTTCTCAACCGAATAATAACAGGCATTTCCCATATTTATTCTGCGTTCAATTTCGTCCCGAGTGTCATTTATATTTGTTACTGTTGCTCCAAGATATTTGAATTTTTCCACCTCTTCGAAATATAAATCTCCAATTTTTATAGTTCCATTTCGTACAATATTCTGGTCACGAGACATAATCATATATTTAGTCTTTTCGGGATTTACTTCCAACCCTATCGCATTACTTGCTTCAGCTAGAGTTTCCGCGTTTTCCCTAATCGTTTGTGGATTTTCTCCTAGCATATTCACGTCATCCGCATAGACAAGAAGCTGATGTAACCCATTCAATTCCAAACCCTGTCTATTATCCTGAACTTTCCTTATGGCATACTCTAGAGCGAAGTTAAAAAGTAAAGGTGATAGTGCATCTCCCTGCTTTAGCCCGCAGTGAATTGGAAAAGCATCAGCTAGAAACTGGCCTATATGGGCTCTGCTGTAAGTTTCACTAAGACACATTTTTTAATTAATCGAACTAGTTTCTTGGGAATACCAAATTCAATAAGAATATTATATAAAACTTCTCTCTTAACCGAGTCATACGCCTTTCTTAAATATTTTTTATAACAATATTGAAAAAAAATTGTAGCAGTTATCTGGGATGTTAATGGGTCTGTTATACTTAAAATACACTGTAGGTATATATGCATAGTGATATTAAAACACTTACGTCAACTTCAGACTCACCATAGCAATGATAATAGGCACACGAGTACTTTCAAGTACAGACTTCAGTATAGGAAAGTTACCAGGCTCTGGAGTGTCTTCAACTTTTATTTCAGACGTGAGATCATAACTGCAGTCCACGCATTCAGTTTTGATGCCTGCCACTTCCAGATGCGATAAACTCCCTTCCTACAAAACATGAATTTATCATAGATAAGTTATTTTCGGTATTTCAAAGTTGACATCATGCTTAACAGCCCTAAATTTGGTTCATCTTGGCAGTCACCAACTTATTTTTTCAACACAGGCGATAAATTAAAGAAGAAAATTGAAGGCAGAATAGAAACAAGACATAGGCATAACATTCCAGGTGTTCTATTCTGAAAATAACATTGGACTACAAAATCTAATTTTCATTTTCTGTCACGGAAACGAAATCACTGGAGTTAGATGTATTTTTCATGTTGAAGTGAGAATGGCAATAAAATTGTCAGGTTTGGTCGTTTTCTTATAATTTAAAAAATAAAATCAGTAGAAATAAATTTCCTGTTCCTAAACATGGTAATATTCGACTGGGTTTACCTCAAATAGAGATATTCCTTTTTAGCATGCCCCGTGTATTACCGTATTTGCTCGCGTAATTTGTGCACTTTTTAATTAACTTTGGCCAGTGAAAAATTGGGGTGCGTAAAATATGCGGATTTTTCAAATAAGACGTCCTGTTCTGAGTTTATCTCAATTAGTATATGTATAGGTAAGTATTTACGGTAGGGCTAATTTTCTATACCGGTAACTTGTCTCTACCAAGGACAAGCATTGTTAAAGTAGCGGGACTTTGGGGTTTCTTTCTGAAGAAGGTACTTCAGTTCCTGGTGAATGACCTACGATGGACTGTAGGGAAGGAAAATCCCTACTACACTGAAAAAAATATGTACGTAAAATGTGTGCGCAAAATACACGGAGCAAAAATAAAGTTCAAAATAATCCCTTAAAAATTAGGGTGCGCAAATTACGCGAGCAAATACGGTACACCTCGGGAGTATCCCTCACCATCAACCAGCAATAGGGATATCCTGAACTAGCACCAACAGATAACGCGTGTGTACTTTGAGGGATGCGCATTGTGTGTACATTTGTTTTCCGGTATATAAACATTGAGGATTTACGTACTGTATTAGTACATTAAATACTCTTAAAAACAACTCAAAATGGCAAATTTTTATGTGTTCCTATATGTAAAAACCAGGGAAAGCCTTTTGCTTTCATTCAGGTCCCGAAATATTATGAATATATGCTTTGAAACTTAAAAATGTAACTAATGAAATTGCGCCTCGAAAGTGTTAGCAATTAAACAAAAATAACTACGTCAAGTAAGGAATTGCTGGATACAGTTTCATTTTGGAAGAGGAAAAAGTAAATTAATAAAAACATATACAACCTCGACAGCAAGCTATGTTAGCTTACATTATATTCAGTACTTATAGGAGTCTCTGAAGTTTACGCCTGAAGTAAACTCTCGATTAACTGAGATGTTTATTATCCAGGACGATCCATAGTGAAATCCATTTCGTGAATAATGTTTTTAATGTGCTGTAGATTAATTATTAAAATCATGTTTTTACTTTAAATTTTCAAAATCATCCTATATAGTATTCAAAACTGCATGTCCTTAACCTATAAAACACAGGAATAATCGTGATACTAGCTACTGCGATCATATTATATCATCTTATCAAACATTTCATTTAATCTTTTTGCAACCAGAGGAAAAAAATACGAGGAATTCAATCTCGATAATCCCTTCCCTATAAAAAAAATAATTGGTGGCTGTATATCCTGTTTTTAGCGTAGGCCTATGGTTCTTACAATACTAATGAGTGAAGAGTAATATTTACTTTCGACAAAGTTCCTATTTTATTTACTTATTATTTTTATTCGTGCACCTCATTCTCAAAGTTCTCGTTTAGGTTCATGAATACCAGTATTCAATTTACTCGTATCTATATTCTGCATACTTTAGATTTCCCCATCCATCTCTCAGTATTATACAAGTTAACGCTATTATTTATTGTAAGTTAAATTAAATTATGAGGTAAGAAAGTACTGAATTATATTAAATTATACTAGGTTATACAAAATGATTATAAATATAATATTGACACGAACAAAAAAACAACAAATGAGAGAACGTAATCAACTGCAGCATATGGCATAATATAGCCCTACAACATGTTGTGCCGCATAGGACGCTCTTGCTATCTAACGGTAAAACTTCGCATAAGATATCCCTATAGTCAGCTACCATGGATGTACTCTATGTACCCTGATATTGTCTTTCAATCGCTGAAATTGTCTAGTGAATAACCTCACCATGTTCAACAGAAAAGGCACCACAATTTTGCAGGGAAAAAAGTCCAAATGAAAGTGGATAAAGTGTATCTTCTATAACAATATTGCATCCCATTTCATGATAAACCATTAACATGTTGCACACGACTTGCCTGTAATTTGGAATCTGATAGTTTCTTGTGAGTTCAAGGCAATCGCTCTGAAACATTCCCAAGCACCATGTTCTTTACTTGTCAGAAGTCAATCTGAAAATGTTCTTTGGAAATACCGTCCTTAATTTTAGTTAGCTTTGAAACTTTGAGAATAAGTATCTGAATGCTGGCCCATCACAATCCAATGCTTTTACGAAGTTTTTAATCAATTCTAATTTCATGTGGAATGGAGGGAGCAAAATGTTACTAGATTCAATCAATGGCTGCTGAATTGTTCTTCATTACTCGTTTCAAAGCTTGTCGAAGAGGCCAATCTTAAATATTTGCATGTCTCTTTCATATGCACTGTATAGCTAATTGGAACTGAAGGCAAATTATTGTCATTGTGTAATAATACAGCTTTAAAAATCAGCATGGCTGAACCTAAAAACAGACTCCAGTGTTCTGGTATGTGTTGGATATTTATAGCTTCCATTAGGACTTGCACATCATTATAGAATTCAGAGTCATTATTTACTTCCAAAAATTGTTCCAAAGGCTTCCAGTGCGTTCTATACATGGACCACTTCACATTTTATTGCAAGAT
Organism: Periplaneta americana; assembly: GCA_025594305.2. Lineage (NCBI taxonomy): Eukaryota > Metazoa > Arthropoda > Insecta > Blattodea > Blattidae > Periplaneta > Periplaneta americana. The sequence goes on along the minus strand of JAJSOF020000041.1, from coordinate 8,040,946 downwards.
AGTTATACTGTTTAAGTTGAGATACTAGGAGCTCTGATTTAGCCTTTGAAAGTTCCAAGTCTCAGACAAGATCATTTAATTCATTACGAGTCATCATGTGTGGCTGGGATCAAGTTCGAATCGTGAAGTCGAGGTCATGGGATATGGACGGACCAGGTATATCTTCAATTGTGCTCGATTTCGGATCGTCGTCTGTAGAACTCAAGTGGTAGTAGAATAGGAATTCCATTGGTGTGGGGCACTGGACGAATAGCTGAAGGTATATTTGGATAGTGAATGTATGAACGAACAATGAAGGAGATTCTTTAACAAAGTCGAATACACATATAAATCCACCTCTCCATTGTGCAATGCTATTAAATAGTATCAATAACTGTTCTAACGATATTCTACATAGGCCTAAATGCATTAACAAGCTAAGTACAAAATGTATGCAATTCATGCCCTCCCTTTTACACCTGCAACGTCATATATGAATACGTAATTCGATGATCTTTCGCTCACAGTCGAACTTGGTCTTTATTCAGAAATAGATTTATCTTGCATGGTAATTTCCTCATCTATCAGAATAAGTCTGAGAGATGTGAAACTGAATTAAGCGTACAAGTTATTGTAGGTACAATACCTCACTACTGACACTATATGCCTAATCTTGTCGATAAATGGTAGCATGTATTTTGACAACTGATCTGTTACATTAACAAACAAAATATACACAATTAGTGTTTTCAGTTACCTCTGATAAATCCATATTCTCTCTTCTTTCGCATGTGTTATCATGTCGTTGTAATCCCAACAGATCAACCTCCGTTTCCATCTTGATCTCATCCATCACAACTGAAAGAAAAGGTTCAGTAATTGCAAGTGACTTAGAGAAACTGAGCTGCGCTGGTGAACTCATTAAAGTTGCTATAACATTTTAATTTTAAATTTGTAAAAATGTTATTAACTAGTGACAATGATAAGGCCCACATGTTTAGTGCTGGCGTTATTCTGACGAATATTCAATTATGTTTGATTACGTACGTACAATGTACTAAACTCAAGGATCTTGAATCTTTTTATTGCGAAAATATGGCTTAACTAAATCTGAGGTAGTTTCCTTTGTACTCTTAATACATCTTGTAAATACGAATCTATGAAAGGTTCGGTTTTGTTAGTTTATGCTTTTGTTATGCCTTGCATAGGCCTATATATCAAAAGTATCCCGACAAGAAATCCCTTACAAATACATCCATATTCACCATTTCGTTATGGGTTAGATGGATTAAATGAGGGATAGCTAAGTGCACGAGGCCGAAGTATGTCAACAGGATAATGTGTTAGTTGAGAGGATATCTCAGTAACGTGGAGCCGAATGTTAAAATTTTTAAATAGCATTTAAAAGCGTTTCCTCTCCCGTGTGTACTTTGAGAACATATCATACCTTCACTTTCATTTATGGACGACGAAATCCGTAATAGCTCTTGACAGTAAAGATTTCCAATTCACCTCTTCCACAACTGTACCTGAGGTAAACTAATGTTGAACTCTGTCTACCAAAAGCTGTAACAATATCATACCCACAGAAGCCAAGCATAAGCACGGTGATCAATACAGCCGTGAAGGCGACCGATAGAGTTGGGCAAATCCAAATATATATGCCAAGCATATTACAGTGTTATTTCCAAACTTGTAAATCCATATACCTTGAGAGTTGGGTTTAAAGCAACGAGATAGAAAGAGAGAGTCTTCTCTTTCTAACTCGTTGGTTTAAAGTAATGGCAAATGCTTTTAACTTTACTTAATATTTTGATTTACTTTTGTTGCGATCTAAAATTTATAGTAGCATATCAGAGAGGGTGGAATTAATTATAGAAACTACTATAATTCATTATTTACTACGTTTTTCCGTTTTAGTTTCTATAAAAGTTTTCTATTTAACTTATTTTCTGAGTCCGCCTCTAGCACTTCATTTTTTTATCAAATTAAGCCTATCTCTATATTGCACAAATATACCTTTCTTCCTTTCCAGAATTTGGTTAAACGAGCGTTGAGCGGATTCCGCCGATTTTGGAATAGACACCGACGCACTTAGGTTAGGTTAGTTTAGGCTTTTATTATCCCGTCAAGATGAAGGTGAAAGCGATTGAGTGTGATTTTTTGTTTTCTATGTTGGCAGTTCAAGTACGTCGGTGTCTATTCCAAAATCGGCGGAATCCGCTCAACGCTCGTATCACCGCAGAATCATACAAGAGGCACAAAACAGGGTTGCCAGATAAAGGAATCGAAACCGTCGTATTAACTTATAAAAATCGTCGTACTTCAGCATAAAATTGTCGTACATTTCTCAACTTCCTAATATACTTCTAGTCCACCGCTGTGTAGTAATGGTTAGCACGTCTGACTGTGAAACGAGCGGGCCAGAGTTGAAATCCCGGATGAGACGAGTTATCTGATTGACGTTATTTCCAGGTTTTCCCTCTACCCATTAAGAGCAAATGTTGGTTAACTTTCGGCGCTGGAGTCATTTCACTGGCATTATCACCTTAATATCATTACGCAGTTGATAAAGAATCGCAAAATAAATATATCTACCACTAAATTTTAGTTCCAAATAAAAATACTACTAATTATAGCTCACATCCACAATGACATTCAGCATTGAAACAAATCACCACCCATTTCTTCATCATCAACACTGTCATCGCAGTAAGGCGTGCACGATGACGCTTGGTTAGAAACAACTTTCTTATATTTAAATCAGCAGAGTTTGATCTAAGGCCGCCGCTGCGGCAGATAGGCCAATAAATGCGGCGGCTGAAAATTATATCAAATTAATTCCTCTACAGGCTACTCAAACCCGACACCTCTATAATGTCGGCGCGTTTAGACTTCTTAATGCAACTGCGGTACTATTTAATTGATAAAAGTGTTCCTTTATCGAACAAACAAGGAAGTTAATCAAATTATATTCGTATTATTTTCATATATGTGCGCCGTCTACGTGAAACCTACACGCTCAAGATGACAAATTATGACTTGCATGGCAAGCATAGTTACAGATCGATTTTCAATGCATGCTTTTAGCATGTTTCTATCATATTAGTCTAGGACATATTAAAAGAAGAAAACTTATCTAAAAGGGACGAATTAACCATAAATTTCATTTTAATTATAGACCAACATGTTCTCAATTATTTTTTTTCCCCTTCAGTGAAATAGTCGTACACAATTGCGTACGACATTGTGTGTGGTCGTATCTTGTACACTGAGTCAAAATAGTCGTACGTATGGCAACCCTGGCACAAAAAGACAGTCAATTTTTCGCAGGCTGTAATAGTTGTACATCAAACACCATCTAGTGACAAGACGTTGAACCCATACCAATTGCAAGACTGTAAGACTGCTTTTTTATGTTTCGTGAGTTCAAGGAATTTTGTATATTTCAGGTAAGATTTTGAAAAAATTTCCTTTCAATATTGTTTGTTTTTATGTGTATCGTGTACACCGTTGCTTACGAGATTACACAAGCTGGCGCATAGCACGATCGAGAGTAGGTCTCTGTGAGTCATGACAATTTCTGCCGCTAGGTTCGCCTCCCTGCCCTATGAAATGAGGAATAGTACCATTACAAAGCATTGTGCATCGTGAAAATAGTTCGATTAATTGTGCATTACTCATTGAGTACGAATATTACAAATATGCCAAGCATATTACAGTGTTATTTCAAGTTTGTTCAGCTAAGTTATATTCGAAAATTGTCTGTTTTGCTATGTGAAGAACTCTGTACCAACAGGTCGTATCTTTATAGGTTAAGGTAAATGTCCAAGTTCTCTCATATAACAAGCAATGCTATGTTAAAAGTGGCGAATTGCATTTTCCGACTCTCGAATGATGTGACCCGAAATGTAAAATAATTTCATGCATTGTTTCACTTACCAAGCATTACTGATATAGGCCTAATGAAAATGTGAACGACATGATGTAAACATTGAAGATAATGTTGTTACTGTTTTCCCTTTCTCTTTTGGAAAATACCGACAAAAGTAATGAATTATCTTCATGCTGTACTTATTAGGTAATTAATGTGTATTTGTCTGTATTTTAGACCTGTGTATTGTTACGTAATTATCAGTGAATTAGGTTAGAGAACTTAACAAGGTTAGTATGAGATTAGGTAATGCACCTCAAACTGGTAACTAATAATGGCTGCTGCGAAATAGGCTGAGGTGATTATCGTGTGAATCAAATTATATCTAGAATATCTAGTTTTATTATATACGGATACGCAAAGTTTTTTTTTTTTTTTTTTTTTTTTTTTTAAGCATGTGTTTGTAATTTTGTGAGGTTATGTCTAGCCTAATTTCTTTTTATTCTTGTATCATTACCAATACATTAATTTATTTTATATTCATTTCAGGTGTTACGGAGGTGTTACATCTATGGTGGCATCTCTACTTATGTTAGGATATGAAGTAACAGTATATATTCAACTTCATCATTTGCTAAAAATTAAAGAAAACTGTATGTCTTCGACTCATTCCATCGTCATTTCTTCTTATGTATGTGAACCACGTTCATTCTAAAAGTGCTACATTAAATGAACACTATAGACAACGTGATGGAACAATTTACAAGTTACTGTTAAAGTGCTCAACATTTTCAAGTGGTGCTATACCCATTGTTTCAAAATGTACATACATATTTTTACATTTCTATAAGAGATGTCATAAATTATTTCAGCATATTTGTAAATTCTTCAAAATTAATTCTTCTAATTAATACCATAAAGTAATGAAATAATATAGCCTAGGCCTATATGTGATTTTATACTACCGGTATTGATGTTGATCTTGGTAAATTAATCCAATTTCACAGTGTTGTCTTTTGTATTGTGGTTCATAACAATTATAACAGTATGTAGGTGGAAATGTTTTTAAAATAATAAATTCTAGCTCATGATTTTAAGTGGTCGTTTCAATGGGAGGTTATATTGGAAAGATGATCACAAATGGATAATTTACTGCAAGATACAAGAACTAAATATAAGTGAGTGTTCCGTTGAAAGTGGAAGTGAAAATTTCGTTTTACAAGAGCTAAGCAGGCTTAATATTTATTTTAGAAATTATTTGAAAGCTACAGAATATGAAGAATAGACCTGTAACCATAGAAATCAACTGCGAATGGTGAGTGGCCAGGTTTCATTAATAACTGAAAGGAAGTAAAAATTATTTTCTTCTTATCATCCTGTTTTCAATATTTAAATTTAAGCACCTTTCTCTTCCTTGTTATTTCGTGAGAGATTACTTCATACTATCACATAAGCTAAATTTTTTCTGTACAGATAATAAAAATTACATACATAAGTAGGCTACATACCTCATCAGGTATATTCAAGAAGACATCTAATGTACTGTAACCAGCACATGATTAAAATACTGATCAGATGTCCAACAGTTTCTTACTACACTCTTCACTTCAAAAGTTTGGCACATAGTTAATGAAAATCTTGATCAGGAAATCATTCATAAAAAAGTTAAATGTACACGTTTAAAACTTTCCTATAACATAGGGCATTCTCATTGTTACTTTTAAGTTTTAGGAATGTACGCTTATAACTGTATCACAATCTGAAATAATCATAATAGGCTATTTATAACACGAGGGTCCTTGTAGATAGTCAGTTCCAGTGTTCTATATGTAATTAAGAAATGGCCCAGTTTATTGCACTTTCAGCACTTTTCTATTTAGGGGCTTCTGATTAAGTTTCCTAATCACTTCGTATTTACTGGAAATATCTTTACCAATATTGTCCAGTAGTGCTTCACAAGTTTTCGCAAAAGAAAGAGGGACATTTCCTCATCTTTACATGTGTCCCACTTCAGTTCTTGCGAAAATCTTGGCTTCAGAAAAGAATACTACAGCGTTTACTATTACTATGCTCAATAGATTAATCAGTAGGTCTATAGAAATGTTTACACCACTGCAAGAAAAAATCGCGTAATAATTATACTTCTCAATTATTGTGACGTTCGTATTTTTTTAAAAGAGAGGGAAAAGTTACGCCTTCTTGCAAATGCTTAATTATGAATTCAAGGAAATTAAAGATAATGCAGTACCTTAATTAGTTGCAATATCTTATTTAATAACAATATTAATAATATTAGGTGAAAAGGGTAGGCTATAGTGCGTATATGTAAGATGTCAAGTTAATTTATTTCCGGAAATATTTGGTGTATGGATGAAGTACAGAGTAGACAGTCCTCAGTTTATATGTAATATGTTTTAATATCAAGAATGACAGCCTTTTATTGTAATATAATTGAGGAGTAGAAGTTTGCAAATTACGTCTATTGTCCATAAAATATTGTACGAAGCATTTAATAAGCAATGGTGAGTCCTTTAAATGTCCCAAATGTCAATGTCTTTTAAGTGTTCTGCTATGAATATATAGGGCAGAACAGCGCTCCGAGCGGCGGAATTGGCATTACGAGGGAACCACTTCAGACTCGTTTTCAAGCTCTATCACTGCCATCGTGATCTAATACAGGCCGTAAGGCAGACCACGTGACTCGCTTGAGAGCTGATCAGGAAGGGCGGTCTTTCAACCATATCAATAGTTGCAGTACATGAAAAATAACATATATTTCTCTGAAATACAGTGCGCTATACTGGAGAATTAGCACGGCCACTTTGAACCGTGCCGTTACGTTTACCACCAAATTTAAGTAAATACACAATGTCACCAACATAAGAACATGACGTTGGTGTGTGGCGTAGTTGGCGGGAGAAATTTTTTCTCTCTCTGTCTACCTCCTTCGTTCTGAACATTATTGAGAGATAGCACCACTGTTAGCGACAATGTGTATTTGCGTAAATATTGCGAGTAAATTATGACGAGTGCCTTAGATGAGAGGCTCGGGACAGAAACAGTTTTGCTGTAGCGCATGCGCGGACCTCTCATGCAGTGGGAGCGTGATCCTTACTTGAATTTATTTTTGCGTGTACTTGCAGATTAAATTATTGAGATCCCTTCTTGCTCCGGTTACAGGCCTTGCATTTACGAAGGTTATGTTATGTTAGCTTAGATTAGATTAGCTTTGGTTAGGTTAGATTAGCTTTGGTTAGGTTAGGTTAGCTTTGGTTAGGTTAGCTTTGGTTAGGTTAGGTTAGCTTTGGTTAGGTTAGCTTGATTTGATTCGTCCATGTAGTAGTTAAAATTATATAATATGACAGTTTTTGATTCGTAATATTGTTAAAAAATAATAGGCCTATAATGAAAGCGGTGAATAATTTCATGGTCCTTAAATTTTTTTTCGTAAAAGGCTAGGTATTTTTCGATAGGCCAGAAATAAAACAGCAACGCCGTCATAATTACGTACTTTACGCTTTGGAACATTAACCGGAAATTTACTTTCCGTCATTTTAATTGTATTCCGTGAAACACACCTTTTTTCCTGTTAATTTCCTTGTGATAACCTAGTTTATTATCTTATTACATCTTCATTTTCTTTTAATGCATTCAAAAAACCGCCGTTGTACTACATAAAACCTTGAACTAGACTAATGGAGTGAATTATTTAAGAATATAGTCGCGAATTTGACTACCACCATTTCGATTATATTTTGTTTGATACGGCTCGGTACGGCCCGGTGACTAGTGGCCAGCGAGTAGAGTCGACTATCGATATTGGTCTGCCGTGCGTATTATCCAGTTGTTCCATAATATTATTTTTGGTGTGAAAATTACGTTGTTGCAGGCAAAGTTCGTATGTGTTTACCTGCCTTTATTTCGATTAAATATTGCGCCCGTATGTGGTTAAGTGAATTTTTGGTGTTATAAACAGTCACTGTGTGTAATAATATACACGTGAAAGTGAAACATTGACTGGGATGTAAAGTAAATTATGATTAGGCCTAAGTGCAGCGTTACAGATGTTACTCTTGTCTAATCCATTATTGTTAGTTTACCGTATTTATTTTATTAAATTTAAATTATTGCGCCCTTCATATGTGCGAATAATCTACATTATAAATAATACGACGTTTGATAATACACACAATTTGAACTAAACACGAGATACATATTATAGTATATTATGAAAAATTATACTTCCCTTATAGTTTTCATTACTGTTACAGTATCTAGTATTGTAATTAATTGAAATAAAGCACGCTCGCTTCATTACGAAATTCTTGCACATTCATTTAAGCACGTTTCAACAATTTTCAGTTGCATCGCACGCATATTTTGATGTGTTGACATTATAGGTTATGTTTACTCTATCAGTACTTGCCTTATTTCTATATTCGCAATTATACATCATAATTAAGCATAACGCTACGTATGACTTGTAAATGCAATTTGTCTACACTTCAATTGTATTTATTCGTTTCATACGGTACTCCAGTCTCATTAGTTTAATATGTTACCAGGGCTAAACTAGCGCTGAGGACGCTGAGGTAGTTCCCTTCGTATTCATACACCTTGCATATACTAATTAGTTCGGTTAGTTCAGGCTTTTATTATGCCTTGCTTAGAGGATGAAATGCATCTCCACAAAAAATAAATTCAACTGTTTTCAGTTCAGAAGTTACCGGAATTATACCTCAGCGCTCGTTTAACCCTAGTTAAGTAATATAACCGTATGTACATTTCATAGGAGGGACTGTGGTGAGTTTTGTACCTATAAGTAAGGAAGATAACCGTGTTCTGAAGTTTATCCTAAATATATTCTTTATTAAATCTCAAAATAGCTTTCGTTCTCAACTTAAAATGTTGGCGCAAATAGGTTATGTGGTAATTTGATAGAAAACGGGCAAAATCCAACATGGCTGACGAAAACTACCAAAAACGTTCTGCCAACTATGAAGTCCAAATATCACCAAACATCGCAAAATCAAATATATATTAATATTTTTAAAGAAGAACAAGCCCTCCAAAAAATGAAAATATATTTAATTTTTTTTTCCTTTGATTTTTTTGGAGTTTCGTGGCATTCGAACTTCATAGTTGGTAGTACTTTTCTGGCAGTTTTCGTCCGCACTTTACCCCCAAAAATCACTAAAACACAAAACAAAACATAATAATTTATCACCTTACGAAATAAAATTCAATTCTCATTGACGTCTTCATCGACAACCACTTCACTTCCAGTATAAATGACACAGGCTTTAAGGCAATCTAAACTTAAACCATGTAAGAAACACAGAACTAAACCAACACTTTGTCGTACAGTCAACTTTGCATAAATAAAGGACGTCTTTACACTGAATGAAATTCTCTTCGAACACTTATTACACCTTAACATATACAGAAAAATCAGTAAATAATTCCTTTCAACCACAGAAAAACAGTTTTCTCCTCAACATTCAACACAATCCCTATTCACCAGCGAAAGAACTAAACCAAAATCGTCACAAAATTTAATAAATGATTTCAGAACACGGATTCCATCCTTTCCCTCTTACTTCAAAATTCCAACCTTGTGCTCACAAAATAAACTAATGACACTGAAAAGTGACTTTTCGTAAGCATGATGATGCGCATTCGACAAATGCAGACAAATCTACAATGTAACATCACTCACGTCAAACAACAGGACAACGCCATTATCCATTCAAAATTAATAAAAATTCTAGAATAAATTACAACTATAACCAATCAAATCGAAAGAATATCACAAAAATCATAAAATGACAAACTTTCAATAACTTTAGCCATCATATACAACATAACACCACTCACGTCAAACAACCAAGAACAACTGATAACGTCATTATCCATTCAAAATTAATGAAAATTCTAGAACAAATGACAACTATAACCAATCAAATTAAAAGAAAATCACGGCGACACCTAGTATAAAAAACCTAGAACTAACATGTAAAAGTCACTATAACATCACTAACATTTAACCCTGAAATAAAAAAGTTGGTAATACTATATTCAACCAAGTGCCCGTCTTCTATCAAATTACCGGTTATGTTAACATGGTGAATTCTTTTCACATAAAAATAATACAGTTTTATAATTATTCCTGCCACATTATGCAACAAATAAATGGAACTAGCCGGAACTTATGCACACATTGCATTGAATAACAATTTAATTGTATTATTTATTTGTTCCCTACTATACTGGGTCGTATTCAATTCTATTTATCTAACCTACCAGATGAAGTAACACACAACCGTACGTACCTACACTTATTTCATAGGAGGGACTGTGGTAAATTTTCTACCCACAAGTAAGAATTTTCTACCTACAAGTAAGTAAGATAGATGTGCTAAATTAAATCACAATATAAATAATTCTTCTTTATTAAATCTCAAAATAGCTTCCATTTCAAACTTAAAATGTTGATGCGAACAGGTTATGTTAACATGTAAAACTCCGTTCACATTAAAATAACACAGTTTTGTAATTATTTCTGCAACATATTATGCAGTAAGAAGTGAACGTATCTTATACACACATTACACTAAATAAAATTGAGCACCGACACGCATTAAAGTAATATATTTCACTCAGCTCCGTATACTAAAATAGAAAAGCCCGCCCCATCGAGTGACGTCATACATCCTGCATTATGGCCTGGTCTAGATCACGATGGCAGTGGCTCTATGCGCCAGCTTGTGTAATCTCGTAAGCAACGCTCTGAGCTAGTACGAAATACTTGCTGTTACAAAATATTCCTTATACTCTGGAACTACGTTATGACAACGCCTGTCTCTTAGTAGACATATGAATTGGGAGCTCTTTCTTTAATAATTTAAAAACCTTCCGATATAAAACCTGGGAAATCTTCGACACTGTTATACCATCGCCATAATGTGCTTTCATGTGGCATGGATAAATCACAGTCTACTATATAGTCGACTGTGGATAATTTGAATGTGTTGCGAACATATCTCTAAGCAGCTGGAGAATAGAGGTTTAAAGCGATGGAAAATGCTTCTATCTTAACTTAATACTCTGATTTACTTTTGTTGCGATCTAAAATTTATACTAGCATACCTTTCTTCCTTTCCAGAATTTCTTCATAAATGCGCTTCACCGTGCTTGGACTTGATGCAAGTTAATAATTATGTTTTGTAGTTGAAATAAATATTGTTTGATAATAATAATAATAATAATAATAATAATAATAATAATAATAATAATAATAATAATAATAATAAAAAATGGATTTGAGGGAGGTGGGATGTGATGGTAGAAACCGGATTCATCTTGAATAATTATTAAACAGTATGAGGTGTGTAGATGTAGCTAACATATTACATGAAAAATAAGTTACAATAAAATTAAGAAAAATTAGATTTTATATGTAGGCCTAAACTTACTTTTCATATATTTGCCGATATATATAAACACTTCGGAATGTCTTTCACATACATTACTCCAAACGTCGCACAATTTTTTTTTTCAAGTATGATTGGCCTCTGTGAGATTTAGGCCTCTATAGTAATAACAAATATTATTTTAACTTCATACATTTCCAATTTCGATTCTTATCTGTCACTTCTAATTGTCACTCGTAACTTTATTTTTCCAACATGATCTTCGCAAGGCTCTGGAAGATGTGACTACTTGGGAAATGCAGTTCCTTTCGTACATGAATGAAAGAACACTTTCATTTGAAGAATTCTTATGCATAAGCTTCCACAAGAGTTATATACGCCATGGGTTACAATTAACATGGCCTCCATGCTTTTTAAGTAGGTTATTTTACGACGCTTTATCAACATCTACGCTATTTAGCGTCTGAATGAGATGAAGGTGATAATGCCGGTGAAATGAGTCCGGGGTCCAACACCGAAAGTTACCCAGCATTTGCTCATATTGGGTTGAGGGAAAACCCCGGAAAAAACCTCAACCAGGTAACTTGCCCCAAGGGGGAATCGAACCCGAGCCACCTGGTTTCGCGGCCAGACGCTCTAGCCGTTACTCCACAGGTGTGGACTGGCCTCCATGTTCCCTCTACATCAATCCTGTGGATTTTTTTTTGCGAGTATTTTGAAAAAGCTTTTTGTGTTCCAGTCCTGTTCATAATATTAACAATATCTGGGAATGTATTGTCAATGCATTAGAGACATGCCAGGGATATTTCGAAGTGTACGATTGTCGATGACGAAACGTGGTAATGCCTACCTTATGATGAACATTGTTCATATTGAACATGTCACAATTCTCGCTTCCTCCAGTGCTTAACAGATCTACCCAAGAGCACATACACTTGTGAGACATAAAAAACCCATACATTTTAGAAAAGGTATGATTCTCGACCCACTGCATATTTATTAGGAATTTTTGTCTTGTTTCATTGTCTTCTATTCATCCATGCAGTTTGTAGCTATAATTGCTATACCTACATTTGAAGTGCATGTAACACTTTTCCTCGAAGCACTTGAACACCTTTCAAATTCTGATCGATTTTCTTAGCAATGTAACTGACTTTAAAAAAGGTAGCTCTAATAAAAAATAAGTACAAGGCTAAATGATCTGTAAGACAATAGAATTAATATTTTATTTCATTATAATTTGGACACAAATGTAATAAACTTCAAAATTTTACTCTAAATATCTTACCTGCAGAATTAATATGTCCTTCTTCTCCTAATATAAGGGTGTATATTAGAGTGCAGTGACCAAAAATGTGATGAGTCTTTTAACATGTATTTTTTTAACATGTTCCTGGTATCCTGTTCAGATTAAATCATTGGAGAATGTTCTCTCGCTAAAATATCTGAACCTCAAAGCACCTCTAAATATTAATCTAAAGAAAATATATTTTGTATTGTTCTTTATGATATCACCCCACACGAGCCTCAGCCGGAGTGTGATCTATACCACGTTCCACTTACGGTGGAACAATTTTTATTACAATGTAGAAAATACGACCGTGTCCATCAGCAGTATGGAATTCGGGCGACTCTACGTGACGCTCTTGGAAATGATTTTAATAGTACAAATGCAGTTCTGACATTTTTAACGAATACGGGACTTGACAGGGTGATGTAGTTTTTTAATGACCCGTTTTACTTATCGTACGGGCTCTTTACATCTGAAGGTTACATTTTTTAGTATACGGTTTTAACAAACTTGACATTCGGACCTTTTACATCCGTGCATTTTATAAATGCGCCAGACAATTTATTTCTGATGGCATTTGTTTCATTGTTTTGTTGTTTCTTTTTAAATACTACTTAGGGTCTGAGAACTTCTCAATTTTATTGTTTTTATCAATCACCTTGTTGAAACTGCATTTGTTTGCCTCGTTTTAACCGTGACAACGCTTTTTAGTTCTTTTAAGTATTCTGGTTCTTGTATTGTGTTTGTGTTTAATGAAAGATTTTAGATAAGGGCGCAAATAGCCATAGTAGCTGATGACGCGCCCTTTTTAAAACCCACTAACTAACTAACTATCACCCCACAACTATCTCTTGGTATTACTTTTGATTCCATAAACTTCATATCTTCACTCCACCCTAGTGTATATTCAACTCCAGCACTCAGGCACAAATGGCTCTTTATGCATCCCGAGCTGGAATTCGACCCAGAACGTAATGAGGCACTAGTCTTGCGATGTTACTGTGATTGATTTTCTGAAATTCCACAGGAGGCAAGAAATTCTTCCCGAGATATTGACGACTTATTTGGCATCGACCTGGACAGTAGGGTGAATCGAAAAAATTAAATTACGAAATTAAAAAACATGTAGTGCCAAAAGCTTTCATTACACCTAACAATTATGCACACAAAAATTGGAGCTCTAGAGTAAATTTTGACAGAGGCGCAAAGCCCTCCAAGTTTTATAGAAACTTGAAAAAATTACATTCTGTAATACTGAATGTTAAGAACATTCTGATGTTGTAAATGTTTGTATAGATGACTGAATAGACACAAACTCGCAACGCAATATACTTCAAATCAGGATGCGTACTACATAGAGGGTGGGAGCGGGTGAAGATACGAGGTGGTTATCACTTCTGCTTTCAGTCACAATTTCCTTCTTTCTTTTCGTCAGTTTCTTTAGAGCCTTTGCTTGTAGTGCATTGTATGTGTGTTTTGATTTGATTGTGGCTTATTATTTCTAATGGCGAAATCTTCACCAGTAAAAACAGGAACGAAGACATGTTAGGGCGAAGGATATTTTTGGTGCCCCAAAAGAAATGGATAACAAAACACTTCCGACCTATCGAGATGAAATGAGGTATTATTATCTCTGCACTCGCATAGATGTAAAAAGTTAAGGGACTAAAGAACCTGTAGTGAATGTGATAGAAGAAGAAGTTGCAGATAAAGTAGTGAGTATATGGAAACACACTTCGATCCCCGTCATTCATTTCCAAGAAAACAATAACTTTTTATTGGTTTATTTTACGACGCTGTATCAACATCTAGGTTATTTAGCGTCTGAATGAAATGAAGGTGATAATGCCGGTGAAATGAATCCGGGGTCCAGCACCGAAAGTTATCCAGCATTTGCTCGTATTGGGGTGAGGGAAAACCCCGGAAAAAACCTCAACCAGGTAACTTGCCCCGACCGGGATTCGAATCCGGGCCACCTGGTTTCGCGGCCAGACGCGCTGACCGTTACTCCACAGGTGTGGACAATAACAGATATGGTATTAAATTATCATAGTAAAGTTGAAGAATTGATTAAAAACAGCAAAAATCATTAAATCTAATTAATCTAAACTGGACTGTATAAGACGTAACAGCCTAAGACTATTTGATATTGCAACATGTAAACACCTCGACTTTGGGAACTGCAAATATGAAAAGTCGCGAAAAATACCAGAAAAAGAAAGAAATTTCCTGGTCGATCAACAGATATGTAGAAAAATGACGATTGGAAGTCTGGACAATGTAGTAACAAAAAACTGCAAAAACAAGAGGAAAGAAGATCCAAGAAACGTAAAGGAAAGGAAGAGCTATTTCTTCAGAGTGTAGCATACAACAGAGCAGCTCATCAGGAGAAATATTTCTTCGGATTCAGATTTCACTTGAAATATCCGCTGAAGTCTACATCAAGACCTGCCAAACGAAAATGCACTTCGCAGGTGAGAATTCCTCTGCCAGCAGTTCAATTGCGTCGGGAGTGTTGAAGATCTTAAGCTAGTACCTAAAGAGAACGAAATCAAATTAATATATAAAAGCAAAATTCAACGACAGGTAAAGAAAAATTATAGTGCTTCTTTAAGAACGAATTAGAAGAAACAAAATTTCCCCAAGGTATTTATTTCGACGGAAAGAAAGAACTCGAAAGCAGTCACTCCCCGACTTGAGTTCTGTAAATACTGTTAAGAGTTCTGCTCAGTTATCTGTCTACTTAAGTAATATTTCAATTTTTTAAGTAACAGTAAATATAAATAATATAATGAATATTAGAGTCAGAGTTTTAAATATATATTTAGATAAAATTCATAAACTTTAAAGCTGATGCGCTCCAGCTAGAAATCTTCGTATGAGGACCAAATTTGGTAGAGACAATAATTAACCCATAAGACAACTTTTTACAGCCCCAACTTTTTTAATTCCTTAAAAAAAAATTAACCGTCGATTTCGATGTACATCCTAATGGACAATTCAGCGAGATCTGACATGATGACTAAACATTCAACCTACACTTCCTACAAGTCATCAATAAGACCCAAATGTGTAGATATTTATTTAGATGGCAATGTCCAATCAAAAGCACGGTTACGCATCTTAGATTTATCCATTCCAAGGCCGGGAGTTGTTTGAGTCAGGTTTTGGTTCTCCAATAGGAAGTTCACCGTCTGATGGATGTTACAGATCTTCAGGCTCCGAGCAATAATACTACATGTCCTTACAAGGAATATTGATGGCAGTCACCATAACTTGTAAAAAGAGACCTGCTACGCATATTATAACCATTTAATTCTATTAAAACATACATACATTTAAAAACATCTCAGGAACTTATATAAAATTACAAAATCAAACAAAAACAAAATCCGTATAAAAAACACATGTGGCTGGAGCACCGTGTTGCTCATTTTTTTTAAACTGGGGACTGCCCTCCGAAAAACCTTACCTCAATTGTTTTCATTTCAATATGTGTTCAGTGGTTGGAGTATAACCAGCGAATAGGGATTATAAAGAATGGACACTTCGCGTCGGTACCTTTGATGTAGCCGGACCGATTTCAATGACCTTCAAGCCTGCTAGAGCGTCAGATTCTGCTTTCTCCCTAGAGTTGGCGCTGACATCACACCAGCTAGCAGTCGACAAAGCGGAAATATAACACATACAATTAATACATCTAGGTACATTATGTATTCAAATAAAATAAATTGGATCCATAAAATAATAAATCCTTCATTAACTGTAATGTCTAGACTCTAGAGTTCCTTTATAATGAGAGTTCAGACGTTGTCCCCAACAACAATTAAAATATGTAATGATTAGATAGCGCTGAAAATGGAAAAACAAAACTCTCACGAGTAGTAAAACCATATACCTATATTATATTATATACAAATATTAAACGAGTTCGATACTTAATTTTATAATGTATTATATTATTTTATAATGTAATTTATGATATCTGAAATATAAAATATTATTATTACAACTAGTTTGTCACTGAGAAATAAGGAAAAGCTGTTCACTTGAATTTATTTGAAGCAAAGCGTTACTGGATTATGCAATAATGTAGGCGATGTTTGGATCCTGTGTCTTAATTCTATTCTCAATTATTATCTTAGTGTATGCTCGATTACACTACTTCTAGCGCTTGAAAGTGGAACTAGCCGCTGGCGCACAGAGAAACAAAACACAGGAAAATTCGCTCAGTGTCCAATCTTTATAATCCCTATTCGCTGGTATAACCTGCAAGACAAGACCTCAATATGGCATGCTTGAAGCACTCCTTGCTGGGAGAAGTAGCGGACTTTCCAATCGAATTCATTAGTAGTGCAAGAGTTACTTGGCTAAAAATTGTGCGTGACTGTGGACAATTTTTAATAAATGATAGGTATAATGCGATTATTTTAATATGTGGAACTACAGTAAAACCTCGATAAGACGCTATCCAGTGTATTACGCTTGTTTTGTCTGGTCCCTCTACATTTTATATATAACGCGTTTATAAAACACCCTGTTTGTTGCACTCAAGTTCCCCATAATATGCTACATTTGTGAAATATTTTCTATGTAATTTTCAGCAATTTACTGTAACAGCAATGAAATATTTTGGCCATTGAACTCACTGGTGTAATTAACCTGAAAAGTACTGATTTTCGAACCTTTACCTGCGCACTTAATCCTTCATATTGTACTCTCTCTTATTCGAATCTTCTACCTACCCGATTATAGCCTACATGTGGTTACAATACCTCAACCTGTTCCTAACCATTGCTCTGAGACAACATTCCTCACTCGACTGTAATAAAATTCTGGAAATTTCTGCTGGTCAATTTGTTGTCTGTGGCTGTGATAATAATTAATGTGAAACGAAAAGCGCTCTGGCGGAAAAATTGGAAATCTTACAAAAATACGATGAAAACAGTTTTCTTAATCAGAAACAACTCTCTGATTCATTAGGAATCCCATCATCGACTTTAAGGACGATAATAAAGAATCGCAACTCAATCACTGCAGCTGCGACGTCGTCAGGAGGATGTAAGCGCAGGAAAGTGAAGTGTGGTAAACATGAGGACTTGGAGAACACGCACACGGCAAACAGCTATAAATGACTTTTTTCGAAAGAATTAAATATAGTACATACTGTAAATATCTTCGAAGCACAGTAGAGTAATTATATAATGCAGTAATACTGTATTACCTTTAATGAATCGTGTATTTCAATAAAGAAAAATGCTAATAAGTACTGTATATAAGTCAAAATTAATATACCCACCTAATACGCGCTTTACAAGTTTTCTTTTGTACAGTGTCTTATCGGGATTTTACTGTACATATATTACAAAATAAAATTCTTCCACCAATTTGTTTTTATTCAAAACATCGAATGTCACAGAATTTATTGGAAGTTTAGGTAAAAACACTATTGAGCAAAACATATGGATATATAAACTAAAATAATATTCGCTACGAAAGCATGTAAATTAAAATGTAAATATTCACTGTGAACGTCGTGTCTAAAATATATACTCTATGGTATAAATATTTTTGCTCCAATATATGGCAACGAACGCTCAAATTAATGGTGTTACAGATTTGTTATAAATCTAAATTAGAAATGTCATGCACTGCACTTCAGGACGTAACAAGCAAGAAAAAATGCTGAATATCTACTTTGGGATATTCTGTTGCCAAGAATCACTTTGCATATCTTAGCATGAACGAGGATGTGTATGTAAATTTTCCTGTCTCCCAGCAAGTAAGTTTGCACATTTACAAATTATCCCTGCCCTGCGTGCAGGCATATATGCCTTATCAGCTTTACTTTGAAAATGAAATACTTTCCACACTAATCACATTAGGAAAGCATTTTGCTAGTGTGTAGGACTGAATGACTTCTCAGATGCGAAAATTGAGAAAAACACTTCCCACAAACTTCGCATACAAATGGTCTCTCGCCTGAGTGAACGCGGGAATGACGTTTTAGATGATCCACACGTGAAAAAGACTTTCCACACGTATCACATTTGAATGGCGTCTCCCTTGTGTGAACGAGTGAGTGATTTTTAAGATTAATCAATTGTGAGAAAGATTTTCCACACTGATCGCATTTGAATGGTCTCTCCCCTGTGTGTATACGAGAGTGAAGTTTCAGAGTTCCCGATTTTGCGAAACAACTGCCACACAGATCACATTTGAATGGCCTCTCCCCTGTATGAATGCGGAAATGACTTTTTAGACTTGAAGATTTTGTATAACAGTTTCCACAAATATCACACGTGTATCGTTTCTGCCCTATATGAATTCTGAAGTGACTTTCTAGACGTTCCGACCGTGAGAGAGACTTTTCGCACAGATCGGATTTCAATGATTTCTCGCCTGTGTGAATACGGGAGTGACACTTTAGACTGGCTTTATTTGAGAAACATTTTACACACAGATTACATTTGAATGGTCTCTCACCTGTGTGTATACGGGAGTGATAATTTAGACTTCCCGATTGTGAAAAACACTTTCCACACGTATCACATTTGAATGGTTTCTCCCCTGTGTGTACGCGTGAGTGCCTTTTTACATAAGCTGACTGTGAGAAACACATTCCACACGTATCACATTTGAATGGTTTCTCCCCTGAGTGAATGCGGGAGTGACGTTTTAAACTACACCATAATGAGAAAGACTTTTCACACAGATCACATTTGAATGGCATCACCTCTGTGTGTATGCGGTAGTGCTGTTTTAATGTAGTTGATCGTGTGAAACACTTTCCACAGACATCGCATTTGAATGACTTCTTCAGTGTATGAGACTGAATAGTTAACGAATCCTTCTTACATATATTATTATACTTGATAGAGTCATGGCTTGTGTTACAACCTATTGAACCGTCACGTCTCCAGATGTCACTATGTATCAAATTCTGTTCATCACGAACAATCCCATTGCATTCTGAAGACTCACTCTTCTTAACATGACTGCCATTGCTGAAATGGAAATTTATCTGTAGTAATGTCACGAGAGGTCTGAGATCGCGAGTGGATTTATCTGGGAAATCTCAGACATCTAGTGGCATTTATTAGGACTATTTCGTGAATAAAATAAAAATTTAAATAATATATCCCTAAAATTCGATCACAAAATGTTAATAATTGTATATTAACGAATACTTAACCTATTCAGACATTGTGAAGTTGAAATACTCGTAGATGAATATCGATTATTGCAATAAAGAAATTCGATATTATTCAGTAATGCCAATTGCGAAAAGCGAAATACAGGTTTAACATTGTTAATTACATGTACTGCACTTTTCTCTTATTATTATAACAAATACATTTTCATTATCTGCTGAAATCATAATTTAATTTAACAGTAACAGTGGGGACAGCTATATACCAATGCCTATGTATTCACAGCCAGACATGTTGCTACACAGTGAAGCCATCTCTGTATAGATAGGCCTAATTAAAACACGAATTTTATTACGCCATACAAAAGGCAGTTTGATCGAAGACATTATTACTATGCAAGGTATTTGAGTTTGATATGCGATGATGTTACATAAATTTGAACGTCTATTAATTGTTTAATTTCAATACAATGTTATAGGCTACAATTTTATAGGTTACGTTAGGCCTGCCTGTGGAAGCAGGACCAATGTCAGCTGTGCCTTGGTTCGACCGTTACTTACAATGAGTGCTACACGAAAGCATTTTTTATAGCTCGACAAACGCATTCTCGCTGTAGTGTGTAACGGAACTAAAGCTGCATCTACACAGTTCAATATTCCAATCGCGTATGCGTGCAATGTGGGAAGAATAGAATCAAGTTTAAAAGGTACGTTCAATTAAGATGCATAAAGATTTTGTGTCTACATGGTGCGCCGTTTTGAAAGTGGTCTTCACTGCGTAAATATATTAATTAATATTAAATATCAATCTTGCATTCAATGCTTTAAAGTTGAAAGAAAAGTTTAACCGTGTAGTTGCATCTTAATGTATTCATGTTCATCAATTTACGGGGAAACAGTTGGCGACAACGACTAAACAAAAGAACGACCACGCGATAAATTGATAGCGATAAATCTAGCTGCAGAAATTATCGCAAAGTCTGACTGTGATTGGTT
>JAJSOF020000041.1:6767720-6815220 GCA_025594305.2 Periplaneta americana | reverse complement strand
CGGTCTTGGTTCTGTGTGGACGATAGTTGGAACTTCATTAGTAGAAGGGGTGGGAGTGAAGTACATTCAAAAACTCAGGCACAATAACAACTGAAGTAAAAATAAAATGATGTCTCTGTATATATTACTATACAAGGTCTTTGTGTTTGATATGCGATGATGTGACATAAATTTGAACATCTGATTTTCTATTAATTGTTTAATTTAATTCACAAAATATAAATTTTATATGCGACAATTATAACTTAAGTTACCTGTGGGAGCAGGACCAATGTCAGCTGTGCCTTATTTCGACCGTTACTCGTGCTACAGGAAAGAATTTTTTATAGCTCGACAAACGCATTCTCGCTGTAGTGTGTAACGGAACTAAAGCTGTATCTACACAGTTCAATATTCCAATCGCGTATGCGTGCAATCTGGGAAGAATATTGAAAGAAACAAGTTTAAAAGGTACGTTAAATTAAGATGCATGAAGATTTTGTGTCTACATGGTGCGCAGTTTTGAATGTCGTCTTCACTGCGTAAATATATTAATTAATATTAAATATCAATCTTGCACTCATTGCTTTAAAGTTGAAAGAAAAGTTTAACCGCGTAGTTGCATCTTAATGTATTCATGATCATCAATTTACGGGGAAACAATTGGCGACAACGACTAAACAAAAGAACGACCATGCGATAAATTGATAGCGATAAATCTGGCTGAAAAAATTATCGCAAAGTGTGACTGTGATTGGTTGGAATTCAAAATTTCATTACACTTCATTGGTCGAAAATGGAATGACGTCATATAAACGAAATAGTCTACAAAAATTTAGCAGCGCTATTAAAAGTGCCCACGTCTGAAGGGACCCTGAAATGTTACTCCAAGAGTTGATCTAATGAAGTACATTTATTTTGTGCTGCTTCTAATTTTCTTTTATCTACTGATTTCAAAACCTATGTTTCACTCCCATATTTTAACGTTAGTATAAAAAATATATACTAATAGACTACTAAAAAGAAATAGTGAAACTGAAGAGTGTTTGTTGTTAAGTGCTTTGTATAAAAAGAAAGTGACAACATGGAAAGAGGACAAAGTGTGAGTGCGTTATGCATACATTATGCTTATTGCATCTACTTAAATACATAGCAATACGCTGTTGCATTGTTAAGAGGCGCTGGGAGTGAGTTCTGAAAGTTATTTATAAGATACTACATTAAGAACAAGATGTGAACAAATTTTCAGCTCAATCGCACTGTTAGTTTTGAAGTTAATTTTATTTTAATTATGCAAATTAGTGATATAATCAAAATGTTCCATGCGCATACATTTAAATACAGAAAGTTCATATTTTTTTTCATACTCATCCTGATTTATAGGGAATATTTTAACGTTAAGAAATCCGTGATATCTGGGCTAGTTTAGACCAAATAAATTAAAAAATAGACATTTATTTATATTTTTATTTTGTACATAATAATTTTTAGCTCCTAATTTTTAAGCTATTTAATATTTCTCGTTAGATCTCAGATAATACTGTATATAGGGTAACATTGCCTAATTCCGTGATACTCCTAATTCCGTGATACGTTTTTTCACTGAATGTCACGGGGTTGGGTATCTTGCTAGGAAGTTCACCGATGTCTCAAAAGTAGGCGAAAAATGTCTGGCGCTATGGACGAACGGTAAAGCTTTGACTGACATTGAATTTTAAAAAGTATCACGGGATTAGGGGTATCACGGAAATAAACAAATTCACCCTGCATGGACACGTACGAGTATTTTCATTGAATTTGGCCATCTCCTACGTGGCGAACCTCAACCGGAGTGTGAGATATGCCATGTAGCATATTTTATTGCATTGTACAAAATATGACCGTGTCCGTCGACAATACGCAATTCGGCCGACTCTACGTGACGCTCTTGGAAATTATTTTAATTGTACAAATGCAGTTCTGAGATTTTTATTGAATACAGAACTTGACAGGGTGGTTTAGTTTTTATTGTTTTGCTTATCCTCCGAACCCTTTGCATTCGGAAGTTACATTTGAGGCGTTGCAAAATCAGATGCATCACTTTTTTTTTTTTCGAAAATGAGTTAATGTTATATTTCATATCTTCACATGATTCTACAACAGCTACAGCACTGTTATGCTCCAAAGCCAGATACATCACATGGATTTGTATGATGAAAGAATAGTACGTGTATTGGTTCCTTGAAAACGTTCTTCCTTCATACTGAAAAATTATGTCTTAGTGATGTATCTCATTTTGCAACTAAACGTCTCATTTGTTGTTCCATATTTGTTTTTGTTTGTTTTTTTTTTTTAGATATATGACATTTCGGACCTTTTACATCCAGTATTTTATATAATTTTATTGTTTTCAAATGTGCTATATAATTTGTCTGGTGGCCTTTGTTTTATTATCCTATTCGTTCGTTTTGAATATTACCTAGTGTTTGAGAACAGCTCCTTTTATGATTTTTATGAATCACTTTGTTAATACTGCATTTGTGTGCCTCGTTTTTTAACGTCACAACGTTTTTTTAGTTCGTTTTAACTTTCAGCTTATTGTATTGTTTGAGTTTTTGTTTCGTGAAGAATTTTAGGTAAGGACGCAAATAACCATAGTAGCTGACGCGTCCTTTTTAAACCCCACTAACTAACTAACTAACTAGCTAACTAACTAACTAACTAACCAACCAACCAACCAACCAACCAACCAACCAACCAACCAACCAACCAACCAACCAACCAACCAACTAACAATCTAACTAACTAACTAACTAACTAACTAACTAACTAACTAACTAACTAACTAACTAACTAACTAACTAACTAACTAACTAACTAACTTTTCATTGAATTTCGTTACAACTGCATGCGCAAGGAGCATTTTTAACATAAAAAATGTAATTTTGAGAAAAAGACAAATTTGTGAAAAGAGATACAACACTGTCATATGGAGCAGGTTTATAAAAATCGCTCCCGAACCTCAAAGAAAAGGCAAGAAAACCTCTTTATATTAATTGCTAAGTGCCCAAGAAATATTTTCGTACAAAAAAAAAAAAACGAAATTTGATTTTTGGATAAATCTGGTAAAAAAAATCAGTTCTAGTGTCCCTTAAATTATATTATACCGACTACTCCGATTCATGAAATAAACATTCAGGCGTGACGTCATTAAAAGTAGATCGACAAGGAATTAATGTTAAATGAAATTAATTGAATGATTGGCCAGAATAAGGCTGTAACCATAATTTTTTGGTGAGTTGAGTTAAGCATGGAGCAAGGTTGTTTGTGTTGGCATCAATGTTTGATCACTAGCGGATTTTATTACAATTCACTTTACCATAGGTTAGGTTAGGTTAGGTTACGATGGCTACGGGCGGGTCAGGACGACCCTTTGCACGTCGGCCATACTGAGGCCTATTGTGCACCCCGAATGTTATGGAATGAATGAGGTTGAGGGTGTACCAGCCCACCGGCCGCTTGTGACTCCTCACCCGCTCCCCCGCTCTAAATTCATACCGCCAAGGTGACGAAGCAGCACAGGATCCATTCAAAATTGTCGAAGCGCCCTTGGAAGTGCTCTTAAGGAATGAATCCTGGCAGAGATATTGCGGAAGGCTGGGAATCCAGGAACGGTTTCGGAAAGAACGCTCCCTCTCGTAAGCGGATGAAGACATGCGTCTTGACCTGATTATGGCTATTGAATGAAATGAGGAAGATGAATGATATGATATAAAATCTAAATTCTTTTTCTACACGGGAAGAGAAGGGAAAATGGACGTGGCAATGAAAATTCCAACCCGTCACTGATAGATGCTTGTGTACTGGAGTTGTAGGGGAGTTGGATTAAAGAGAGGGGGTGAAGCAAAGACAGTTGCGCTGCCCCTACAACGTCATTATTGTTAGTGATCACGATTACGTTATTGCCGATGCCTCCCCTAGTGTATATATTCCATGAAACCATTAATTTTGATTTACGACAAAATAAACATTAGCTGGTTGCCACCCTGTTACCACCTTGTTTGTCTAGCCAAAAATAAAAAAAAAATTAAAATTATGTTTTATTTAACAACGCTCGCAACTGCGGAGGTTATGCAGGAGTTCTTTTACATGTTAGTAAAATCTGCTGAATGAGCCTGTTGCATTTAAGCACACTTAAGGCCAGCACTGTACCAGGTCGACTCCAAAAATTCAATTTTAACGCCATACAAAGTTAGGCGAACAATATTAATTTGATGTGTTCAATGATTAATAAACGATTCATACATTTAACCGGCATGAACAGTAACTCAAAAAGCTATTATTAGATGTGAAACCAGAGGGTAAAAGGAGAGTTGGAAGGCCTGAGGTTTCCAGGATGATTTTCCTAAGCAGGGATAAACAGATGGAGACAGAAGACACTGTAAAGGAATGATTGGTCAATCAGCTGTAGTACCACTGATACAATGACGATTACGATTATGATAATGATGATGATATTGATGATGATGATGATGATGATGATGACATAGTTAAAATATCGTGTTTATGTTTTCAAGACTATTGTCAATCAATCAATGAATGAGGGAGAAAGAAGGAATATTAAGCTATAAAATACACGAGTTGAAGTCCTTGCAAAGGGTCTTGGGACTCAATATTTACGTGGGCTCCTAGAATAATGACCATTTGTCTCACCTCGTTCACAACGTCTCACTTAAGAGACTGGAGTTAATTTTGGAGGGGAAAAGCCGAAATAACTGTAAGCTAGTAAGAACGTTAAATGACAGTCGGATCATTAAGCCTTTGTCACCCACCTCTTAACAAGAAAGTTACATTGATATGAAATATGTACATTCAGTATCAATAAAACTTGTTTGTATTTACCGATCTTGTAAATCAGCCGTGGCGAAAATGTGATCGTGCGCCGAGCCACTGTGTAACCTTCAACGTGCATAGCACCTATGGAGGGAGGCGGACACCCGAAGGGGAAGTGAAGCAACTGTCTGACTTATTAACGGATTTTCATTTTCCTTACGTCAAGCACTTAAATGTAAATTTATGCAGTATAAGGTTACAAACTAATATTTAGTACGTGTAACGAAGAAAAAAATGAACAAGAAAACATAGGACACATTATCACAACCTAAAATTAACTGTCTTCAGAATGTCTCTGCGACAGAGTTTCAAAATCAGGAATTATATCACTTACTGCCAGTCGTAGGTGATCACGAAGGTATTTGTCTAAATTTGGTTTTTACTATTTCCATTGTTGAAAATAATTTTTCACAAACGTAAGTTGTAGCGAACATGGTTTCAACAGAGCAAGCGAAAGAACGAAGCTTCAAATATTTTATTTTTTTTTTTGCAAAGATTTGAAACGTCCAACATTTGTCAAGTCCTTACATCTAGCTTTCCCATTTAACATCACATTGTAAATCTGTGAGTTTTAATTGAAGATCTAACCGCATTATTCGTACATCTGCTGAAAAAGGATCGACGTACAGAGATGATGATGATGATGATAATAATAATAATAATAATAATAATAATAATAATAATAATAATAATAATAATAATAATAATAATAATAATAATAATAATAATAATAACAACACACTTAACCTTTTAATGTTTCATGAGTAACATGTAGTACAATGCCGTTTTATGTTAGACAACCGTTTTCCTTGTAATACCTGTGAACAAATCATACATTTAAAATTCTCATCGTAATGGCAGCAAAAAAATGCGTCCTTCCATCCTATTTCAAACTTGGTTTCGAGAGAGACATTGCGACGATACGCCACTCGCAGGTCAGAGACAAATACAAATGGAACGGAGTTTGACTCCAGTAAGTGAGAGGGCGAGGGTTGAGGGAGGTAGGAAGCAAGAGAAATGCACAGCTATCATTGCGAGCCACAATGTGCTCGCGAGTCACATTTTCGCCACGGCTTTTGTAAACTATCTTGACTATTTCGTTTATATGACGTCATTCCATTTTCGACCAATGAAGTGTAATGAAATTTTGAATTCCAACCAATCACAGTCAGACTTTGGGATAATTTCTGCAGCTAGATTTATCGCTATCATTCTTTTTTGTTTAGTCGTTGTCGCCAACTGTTTACCCGTAAATTAATGATCATAAATACATTAAGATGCAACTACACAGTTAAACTTTTCTTTCAACTTTAAAGCAATGAATGCAAGATTGATATTTAATATTAATTAATATATTTACGCAGTGAAGACCACGTTGAAAACTGCGGACCATGAAGACACAAAATCTTTATGCATCTTAATTGAACGTACCTTTTAAACTTGATTCTTTCAATATTCTTCCCAGATTGCACGCATACGCGATTGGAATATTGAACTGTGTAGATACAGCTTTAGTTCCGTTACACACTACAGCGGGAATGCGTTTGTCGAGCTATAAAAAATGCTTTCATGTAGCACTGATTGTAAGTAACGGTCATGAAACAAGGAACAGCTGACATTGGTCCTTCTCCCACAGGTACGAGTAACTTAACCTAAAAAATTGTAGCCTATAACATTTGTATTGAAATTAAACAATTAATAGACGTTCAAATGTAACATCATCGCATATCAAACTCAAAGACCTTGCATAGTTACAATGTCTTTGATCAAACTGCCTTTCGTATGGCGTAATAAAATTCGTGTTTTAATTAGGCCTATCTATACCGAGATGGCTTCACTGTGTAGCAACATGTCTCGCTGTGAATACATGAGCATTGGTATATAGCTGTCCCCACTGTTACTGTTAAATTAAATTATGATTTCAGCAGATAATGAAAATGTATTTGTTATCATAAGAGAGAAAGTGCAGTACATGTAACACAGTCTAAAGTGCAGTACATGTAATTAACATTGTTAAAGCTGCATTTCGCTTTTCGCAATTGGCATTACTGAATAATAACATCGAATTTCTTTATTGCAATAATCGATATTCATCTACGAACACTTCAACTTCACAATGTCTGAATAGGTTAAGTATTCGTTAATATACAATTATTAACATTTTGTGATCGAATTTTAGGGATATATTATTTACATTTTTATTTTATTCACGAAATAGTCTAATAAATGTCACTCGAGGTCTGAGATTTCCCAGATAAATCCACTCGCTTCGCTCGTGGATTTATCGGCAGATCTCAGACCTCTCGTGACATTACTACAGATAATACTAGGAAAGAATACTTTTATTGTCCCTGCTTGGCGTCTATACATTCATTTTGTATCTATTTCTCTTAGTTATTTTTTTAACGAAAAGTTATAAACCGTAGCAAGAGTTTTCGAAATCGCATTCTAGGATAGGGAAAGATTTTGTGAACTATGTGACATTGTGCTACGTGAAACCACCCATATCCAGTTGCAAAAGAAATTCGCTTTCTCCGCCCTACTCTTGAGAAAGCTCAATGTAACTTGGAGACCATCTTCAGTGCTTGACAGGCACAACATGTTTGCCGGGGAAAAGGAGAGGTGCTAATGATAATGACAATCATTGTTATTGTTAAAGAAACAATAATTGAGTCCACCTTTGTGGAGTAGCGGTTAGCATGTCTGACCGTGAAACTATTCTTCAAATTCTGGCTGGGACAAGTTGATGTTTTCCCTCAACGCCTTAAGAGCAAATTATAGATTATTTTCGCTGGGCCCTGGACTCATTTCGCTGGCATTATCACCTTCATTTCACTCAGGCGCTACAAAATACAATAACAGGTTCATTTACTTGAATTTGTGTGAAAATGACAAAAACGTTCTTCTCATGAATGTTTTTTGGTTTATTAGTTTTACCACAGTCTAGTATATACAGTCACAAAGCTCTATACGTAGGGAATATGCATCCATAGGTAGTTGCTAACCACTAGGATCGTTACTATCGCCTCATTACAGAGAATGCGAAATAGTACCTGCACAGTCTATTGTTCCTATACTTGTTTTTTTGAAAGATGGGACATGACAGGAGCGTTGCAATCAGAAAAACAACTGAACGTCACATAGCGTGGTAGGCCTGTTGCTATGGTAACAACGGTTGAGTTGCCAAACTTACCATTCCCACGTGGCGAGTGCTTAATAGCTCTCTTGGCGACATTTATTGTGCACACAATGTTAGCATTGGTACGTTTCGTGTTTGATTCTCTGTCGATTTTTGTATTGTTTTCTTACCTTCGCATCAATTTTCAATGAATGTTTTAACGTCAGTCATCTTAACATCAATTGCTAGCTTCCATCAGCTGGCAGCATGGTAGTCCATATTGGCAACATGGCACCGTAGTTCCAAGCTCGGCCGCTTAACTGTCATGTCCCATCTTTCAAAAAAACAAGTATAGTACCCTCACAACTCAAGCTTCGTGACTGTATATACTAGACTGTGATTTTACTTCATGCGCAAAATAAAACAGAAAATGTATCAGTAAGTGGACAACGAACTGTATTATAATCAAAGAGGGGTATATAAAATAAAAAATAATTACCCAATATACTTATTGTAACATGGTTTAAGTGCATAAATTTTGTTTTCAGTACATTTTTATATACTGAAAAATTATAATGACATAACACAGAAAGTATATCAGTAAGTGAAAACAACAAAAAGCTATATTAAATTCATTTTTCTTATTTTTTCTGTTTCTTAATTATGTACGTAATATCTTGAAAGAAATTTGGAATGTTTATTTTGTAATCGATTTGTTTTGTTCAAATGAATTTAAACAAAGAATT
The DNA here is from genome assembly GCA_025594305.2 of Periplaneta americana. Taxonomy (NCBI): domain Eukaryota; kingdom Metazoa; phylum Arthropoda; class Insecta; order Blattodea; family Blattidae; genus Periplaneta; species Periplaneta americana. The sequence goes on along the minus strand of JAJSOF020000041.1, from coordinate 6,806,505 downwards.
ATTCTGTCAATTAACATCACACAGAAAGTTATCAAACAACAAAAGCAAATTAAAAAAATAATTTGTGACTGATACCCTTTAAAAACAAATAGATTCAAATCAGCTGTGATTCATTGTAAACAAAGAATTATTCTGTCAATTATGACATCACACAGAAAGTATATCAGTAAGTAAAAACAACAAAAAGCTATATTAAGAATTAAAAAAAAAAATAATAATTTGTCTTATTTTTTTCTTTTTCGTAATTATGTACGTGATATTTTGAAAGAAATTTGGAATGTGTTAATCGATTTATTTTATATGAATTTCCTTAATTTTCAAACAACGCAAATTAGTGACTGATACCCTTTCAAAACAAATATATTTAAATCAACTGTGATTCATTGTAAACAAAGAATGGTTCTGTCAATTATGACATCACACAGAAAGTATATTAGTAAGTGAAAACAACAAAAAGCTATATTAAGAATTAAAAAACAATAATTTGTCTTATTTTTTCGTTTTCTTAATTATGTACGTGATATCTTTAAAGAAATTTGGAATGTATTAATCGATTTATATTGTATGAATTTCCTTAATTTTCAAACAGTGCAAATTAGTGACAGATGCCCTTTCAAAACAAATAGATTCAAATCAACTGTGATTCATTGTTAACAAAGAATTATTCTGTCAATTATGATGACTTCACACAGAAAGTATATCAGTAAGTGAAAAGAACAAAAAGCTATATTAAGAATTAAAAAACAATAATTTGTCTTATTTTTTCGTTTTCTTAATTATGTACGTGATATCTTTAAAGAAATTTGGAATGTATTAATCGATTTATTTTATATGAATTTCCTTAATTTTCAAACAACGCAAATTAGTGACTGATAACCTTTAAAAACAAATAGATTCAATCAACTGTGATTAATTGTAAACAAAGAATGGTTCTGTCCCTTTTACAGCTTTGTTTTACTTTTTTTTTCGTCTCTGGAGCTCAATAATATTATAACAGACCTCTCAACATCAGGCTTAAACTTAGAATTGCTTCGGAATATGTATGATAAGACTTTCATGTGTTAAATTCTAACGTACCTTGTTTACATGTTTCAACCTTATATGGGTCATCCTCAGAACTGGTCGTTGTTGGTCTTGGCGCCTCTTGTTTTGATTCCTGTGAGGGTGTGTTCGTGTGGTGTAGTGTAGAACAAAGAACGCATAACAAAATTACAAAACACCTCCACATATGCAGAACACATCACAAATGCTAACGTCTACAGAGACATCAACAGAGACATGGAAATACTGCACATCCAATCTAAAAGCCAGAAACTAAACACACTAGAAAAATATGAAATATACAGACACACGAAAACACATCCCAACGAAATTCTCATCACACAACTCAATTTCAGAACACACACACACACACACTCTTTGACTCTACACTACACCACACGAACACACCCTCACAGGAAACAAAACAAGAGGCGCCAAGACCAACAACGACCAGTTCTAAGGATGACCCTTAAAAGGTCGAAACAGTAAACAAGGTACGTTAGAATTTAACACAAGAAAGTCTTATCATACATATTCGGAAGTGATACAGTGTTAAAAGTTGTGTAATCAAGATGTATTAAGCATTGCCTTTAAAGACTTAATCTTCATTTTTGTGATTGTGGTTAACAGTTTAGCTAGTCTTAGTGTTGAGTTCAGTCCAAACTCAGAGGATTTTCGTGAAACCATTGTTTAATATTTTAAATTAATGTTGTATGACTCTGGCTGATTCCATTGCAACCATATGAGTGAGAAAACTTACGATCTGTGGCTTTCATAAATGGGATCTATTTATACGGGTAATTGACAAGTTTTGAGCGATCTTGAAAATAATAAACGTCATGGGGCTGCATCTGTATAATTTCTTTTGTAGGATCACTTTGAGCAGGCGTAACGAAGAAACTGGGAAATAAAATTATCTCTTTGAATAGCTTCTTTATAGACAGATATGGACAGCATCAATGCCACAGATCGGTGAATGACCAGGAGTAGAGAATATTATTGTCATGTTTTGAATTGTGATGTACTTGTTCAAAAAATGCATTATATCAATTGAAATACATAGAGTTTCTGTTCTGAGGATAAGATGTTTGGTGTGGTGGAAGATTTGCCCTCCAAAATTATTCGGGTTTTCCGCATCTATTGACATTAAGCATATTTTTAAATTATGTTAGTTACTTTGGGGAACATTAACAAAATTCTTCTTCGAGAACTTTGAATAACATGTTTGATCCGAATAAATGTAACATTTTAAAATTCCTTTTCAGAACGAAAAGTTGCAATATTTGTTCGGATCAAATTTCTGCATATTTAAAGGACAAAACTAAAATTCTTTCAATCATATATTGTCATAATACACTGCTGTCTTAAATTGATTTGACATATTGGGAATTAATTCAATAGCTTTCCCAAAATATGCTATGAAATGTTTTATATAAAATATTTTTTATCTCGAAAAGGAAGCGTAAACGAGCAAAATTGTATTAAACTTTTTTGTTTGAAATATTTAAAAGATTAACCTCTTGGTTATACTAGTGACAGACTACAATCATTAATCGCGATTATCGACCTAATCGCGATCGTGGTTGTAGTGTGTCACGTCCCGATCGCGATCAGGAGCTTAATTCTGTTTCCAGAACTAGATAATTGCGCTGAGGCACGACCCAGTGGTCGAAAGTAACATTTAATAATCTTTGGTTTCGAATCACCTTGATTTATATTATTTAGGAAGTCGTGATAGCTTCTGCTGTGGAATTTTGTTACCCCTTTCCTTGTATTATATTATATTTTATTTTTATTTTATTTTAATCCACCACCAACAGAAGTAGGCTTCCAATTACAGGTGGCTTACACAGATACATACACAAAATGCATTATAAAAAAACAAAACAAACAACACAAACGAAAGAAAGAAAATACGTAATGGTAATAGATGCTATAATATAATATTACAATTAATATAGTGCCAAATGTCAATATAATGATGCAAAATTATTTAAAAACTTGAGTAAAAACATTATAATACACTTCTTCATAATTTAAATATCTAAGGAAATACAATTCTTTTTAATAGTGTATGAAAATTTTCAATTGTTAAACTGAAATCCAATTGAGAATCACAGTTTAAAGACAGAGAGTTGTAAGTATTACACGTCATAACAAACAATGGAGAGTTCTTAAAGAAAACAGTTCTAGGAATGGGAATAACAAAAGGTTTCCTATCACGTAATTCTGTTCTTTTTACATTGAGCTGAAGGAATTTAAGAAAATCACAGTTATTCAATATACCGTTAACAGTCTTATAGAGTAAAATTTGGCTATTTATTAATCGTCGAGATTTTAAAGTTTTATAATTAATTATAATTAAATTCAAAAAGTAACTGATTATATGAAATTTGCTTGTCATAAGACGACACTGATGTTTTTTTAAATATAAATAACGTAAAAATCTTTTCTGTATCCTTTCTATTTGCATCTGATGGGACTGGAAGAGAAACGAAAATGAATGGGTAGAAAATGACATTTGGCTAGGTACTCTTAAACGTTTTAGAGAAATTTAATGCATACGTGAGAAAAATGAAAATAAATATATTAACAAATGGCAGACGAATTATTGTAAGCCTGCTGAAAAATGTTTTATTTCAATCAATAATGGATTACAAAATTCTTTTTCCGATTTTTAATTTCAGTCTCCATTACGACGATATCGTTGAGATTAGGGTTCATTTTAAAAATATGTTTTATTACAAAATAATATAAATTTTAGGCTTAATGATATAAATTATATACTTTATCAAATATTTTTCCAAAATAATATAAATAGTAATGGTATAAATTGTATCAGTTTAAATAAAACATATAACAATTTTAACAAATAAATTCCCATATCAAGCTGCAAGAAACGACAACAAATAAAAAGGAAAAAAACAATGAACAAACGTCAAAAGAAGGTTTGAACTTTAGACGTTGTCAGGAGACAAGGCTTCTAAACTTATCATAGGTTGCATTATTATCGAGCTTGTTGGCGAGGGATCGACGGGGAAAGGAGAGCGATTCTGACGTCACAACATAGCTAAGCGCGCCAAAGCTCAAATGCTTCAAAGCAGTATCTTGTGTTTTTTCTTGTTTATGTTGTTTTGAATGCATTATGCCAGGTCGAAGATGTGCTGTTGCGGTATGCAACAATTCTAACGATAAAAATAAAGAGTTGTCTCTCTTTACCATTCCTAAAGATTTAGAAATTAGAAAAAAAGTGGGTAATTGCGTGCAAAAGACAGGATAAATTCAATCCTGATACAAGCAGCGTATTCTCTGATCATTTTAAAGATGACGATTTTGTTCCTGATTTTCTCACGTCGCTGGTGGTAGATTTGGTCGTTGATAGTAGACTTGGATGTTGCCGTTGGTCGTTGGACTTTACGTTGGTCGCTGGTGGTAGATTTGGACGTTGACGTTGGTCGTTGATAGTAGACTTGGATGTTGTCGTTGGACGTTACGTTGGTCGCTGGTGGTAGATTTGGACTTTGACGTTGGTCGTTGATAGTAGACTTGGATGTTGCCGTTGGTCGTTGGACGTTACGTTGGTCGTTGGTCGTAGATTTGGACGCCGATGTTGACGTTGGCCGTTGGCTGTTGAGCGTAGAATTTTTACTGTAGAGCCCACTTGTAGAAAAGAGATGGTTGCAGAGTATATGTGTAATTTCTGTATAACACAAAGATGTAGAACTGTTGCTGTAGAGCCCACTGGGTTGTAGAGATGTTGTAGCCCACTTTTAGAGTAGCAAAATGGTTGTATGTCAAAGATAGCACTTCAGATGTAGAACTGTTGCTGTATAGCAAACTGGTTCTAAGTTAGAGATGTGCAATTACTACAGTAGAGTCCAGATGTTGTGCTCAATGTATTATTGTAGATACTGGTTTCGCCGTACAGTTATAACTTCTCCAATAAAGGTTAGTTATGTAGATTCGTGGTTATGTAAGTTAGAGATGTGCAATTTCTGTAGAGTAATTAAGATGCAGAATTGTTGCTGTATAGTAGCAAACTGGTTTTTAAGTTAGAGATGTGCAATTGTTATAGTAGAGTCCAGATATTGTGCTCAATGTACAGTTGTAGATGCTGGTTTCCTCGTACACGTTGTATAACTTCTTCAATATAGGTTAGTTAAGTAGAGTTATGTTTAATATTGGTGAATTCTGTCCAAACTTATATTTTGTAGATTTGTGTTATGTGTAACTTAGTGTGTTATGCGGCGAAGATGTTTGAGTCGAGAAATTAAATGTAACACTACACACACACACACACACATACACACACACACCCACACCCACACCCACACCCACACCCACACCCACGCCCACACCCACACCCACGCACGCACGCACGCACACACACACATCAAACTTGACAGTGAAACTGCAAAACTTGTAAATAGGATAGTGAAAGCGAAGTCTTGATAATATTTAATTATAATTTAGTGTGTTTCTATTCTTATGTGGGGTTTTGTAATTTGTAAATATATTTTAAGATGATTATATTCTAATTGCATGTGTAATGTGTAATTTGTAAAACTGATACTGTGGAACTATGTCCATGTCCTTAATGTCTTTTGATCTCTCTGCGTAACTTATTGGTATATTATCTTTATCCTTTTGTGTGTTTATTGCTTATTGAATTGAAATCTAGGATAGTGAAAGTGAAGTCTTGATAATTTTTAAATATAAGTTAGTGTGTTTCTATTCTTATGTGGGGTTTGGTAATTTGTAAATATATTTTAAGATGATTATATTCTAATTGTATGTGTAACTTATAAAACTGATACTGTGGAACTATGTCCATGTCTTTAATGTCTTTTGATCTATCTGTGTAACTTACTGGTATATTATCTTTATCCTTTTGTGGGTTTATTGCTTATTGAATTGAAATCTAAAATGAATACTGTGGAACTATGTCCATGTCTTTAATGTCTTTTGATCTATCTGTGTAACGTACTGGTATATTATCTTTATCCTTTTGTGGGTTTATTGCTTATTGAATTGAAATCTAAAATGAATACTGTGGAACTATGTCCATGTCTTTAATGTCTTTTGATCTATCTGTGTAACTTACTGGTATATTATCTTTATCCTTTTGTGGGTTTATTGCTTATTGAATTGAAATCTAGGATAGTGAAAGTGAAGTCTTGATAATTTTTAAATATAATTTAGTGTGTTTCTATTCTTATGTGGGGTTTGGTAATTTGTAAATATATTTTAAGACATATTCTAATTGTATGTAATTTGTAAACTGTTACTATGGAACTATGTCCATGTCCTTAATGTCTCTTGATCTATCTATGTAACTTACTGGTATATTATCTTTATCCTTTTGTGTGTTTATTGCTTATTGAATTGAAATCTGTAACTAGGAAAATGTAGGAGTGATATATACTTAAATTCTTGCTGCTGATGTAATTTAAAATTGTAACTAGGGAAACACAGGGTCTTATAATCTCCAATTAATAATGCTAATGTAATTTGAAAGTTTGTAAGTAGGAAGGTGCAAGAATTCAGAATTTGGAATGGTACTTAACTATAATTTATTCTCATCGCATATCTTATCACACAGATATTTATTGATTACGCAACTGGCAAATTTGAAATCTTAAAAATGTAATTATCTAGAAATGTCAAAACATGTAATATTACCTATGTAATGGGGCATGTTGAAATATATACTGTAAAAAAAAAACACACACACACACACATACACACATATTTTTCTTTTTTTATTTTCTCTTTATTTATTTTTTTTGACAAAAACAATAGTTATTATCTATGAATATGAACTATAAAACTGGCCAAACATCCCGAACATTAACTATTATTACTGCATAGTATATAAATAAGAAAAATATTTATAAAAACCTAATAAGAAAACCAAGGCATGTAGTATTACGCTGTGTAATGGAACATGTTGTATGATGAAATAAAAAAAAAAACACACACACACACACAGAGGAATCTGATCTTCCAGTTCTTGTTGTTTTAGCGTCAATTTGCTATTATAACAGGATTCTGGAGATCGACTCGTCCTTGGCCGCTGTTGCTCCTCGACAATAATAATAAATGAATGAACATAAAGCCGAAACGACCGACAATGTTAAAGCCTATAGGTGAGTTTAAATAAATCACGTAGGTCTATATAAGTAGCCTATGTTAATACCAGCTTTATATAATTAGATTAGGTTCATCTATGTTGACCTACAAATTATTTTCTTTCTTTTGTAATCATGCTACTTATATAAAAAATACTAACTACTAATACTACTACTAATACTAGCAGTTGCATACCAAAGGAGTGGAGGGTTAACGACTGATACTAGTGATGTTTTTTCACTATAATTCTCGTTATATTGATTTTATATTAACGATTTATGACATTTTGTCATTATGGCATAATCAGTGGGTTAATCATAATAGCCTCCAGTGACAGTTCATTGTTGAGTTACATTGATTTTTGTAAATGAACGTGTTGTTGACATTTCATTACCGGTACATACCCATTTTTCCAAACTTTAGAATGAGGTATTAAAATCAATGTTAGATTTTTTTATAAACATCCATTTAAAACAAAAACACCACCATCTTGGCCCTCTTTAAATTTTAATACATTATTCTATCTTTTGAAGGTTTAACCATGCCATCACCTTCAATAATACTCAAAAATTCTACAATGGGTTTCATGGCAAGAACACGATTAAAAAGGGGCGGAATATTATAAAAAGAACCAAAGAATATGTGGCAATGTTCGTACATAACGTTCCACGTGAAATTTTATTGTTGACTAGCCGTACCCGTGAGCTCGGCTGCACCCGTTAGAAATAAATATAAAGTAATTACATAATTAAAATAGGACGTTTGATCCAGGGAACATTCGTGTTTGATAGAAGGATAAATCGTTTAATATGTTACTTAATTTAAATTGTATTTAGAATATTAAAATGCGATCATTTTGATCCAGAGACCACTCATTTGGTGCAATGACAATTCCTTTAACATGTTTCTTGATTGTTATTACCAATTATTTTTGGAAAAGCGAAAATTAACAGAAAAATTTTGGCTACAGATTTATTATTATGTTTATATTATATTATATTATGAAAAAGTGTGTTGATAACGGATGTACTCGAATTAGAAAGTTTTTAATTTGTTGTGGGAGCTCTTGAATCTCAGGAGGAACAGCTTTTACAACAGCGCAACATAATCTGCTTGGCTCATTACCCAATTTTTTGCATTGCATTTATTGCATATGTATTTTATGTATTTTAACACGATTCAATTGAGCATAGTTAAAATTTGAATTATAAAATAATGGATTGCTAAGCTAACGAACTATTACTGCATACTAAATCAATACACTCTCGTTGTTCGTTAATTCTCTGAGATAAAAATGAATATGTTCATAAACATTATTATAAGAAATACAGGAAATGAATATACAGAATAACCTATCAAGTTTTCTGTGCATAAGAAGCTATTTTAATCTTACCTGTACTCAATTCACTCACACGTTACTGTAGTAACATTATAGCATTATGTCCATCCAGAGAAACTACACTTTCCAATGATGAAATAATAATTAATTATACAAATCGGTTAATTTAGCTTCTGATATTACTTCATACAAATACACAAACATTGTCTGAAGGCTATGTTTCATAGCTTTCGATAGTTGTGTCCAAGGCCCCTTATAGACGAAGTCATTTGTTTTTTATTTCAATACACCGCCTTAGATGGCAGTTATTTTAATTTTAAAGCTCATTTATCTCATTAAATATCAGTCCTATCAAAATGTTTCAGAGAGTAAAACTTATCAGAAATAATTTTTAAAGAAACTTTTGTTATGTAACATATTTCACAAAAATCAATAATAAGCGAGATATTTCGATTTATTTAATTCAGGCCCCCTCATAACCCCCCTTTTAAATAACGTATTTTGAATGCCATATAGCCTATAATCTAAGTTACAACGAACTTAATTTATATTCCAATTTTCATCGAAATCGGTTCAGCCATTATCGCGTGAAAAGATAACAAACATACAGACAGACAAACAGACAGACAGACAAACAAAAATGTCAAAAAAGCGATTTTTGGTTTCAGGGTGGTTAATTATATATGCTAGGACCAATTATTTTTGGAAAAGCGAAAATTACCAGAAAAATTTCGGCTACAGATTTATTATTAGTATAGATTGTACGGTCAAAACTAGATTCTTTATACGACTCTAGTATGTAAACACGACTGGAAACTAGCAGACGAAAACGGACGTCAGACACTGAGAGCAGACGAATTGTTAAGAAATACAGAAAAATAATGCAGTGACAAGTACAGCTTTTATATACAAGGTATAAACATTTTCAACGTATTTATTTTATTCCATGATACGTACACACTTGGTTTATATTCCTTGTAATGTTTTTATTTGAGGCGATTATTTTTATAATGCACGGTTATCATTGAAAATAAAGGACCGATCAGCATGGACTCTTCACCCGTCATCAGCCAACTAGCTATTTGATTGGCTATTGAAAAACGAGATAACCTAGAAGCCTTGGCAGGAGATAAACATACATATAAGTATGTACATAGAGAAAATTGTTTCCTATATGGTGATTCGGCTGTTGACCAGTCGGGACCAAGAGTGACCTAGTGTGTCTACACATTTTCGGGCTTCCAGGTTATAAGATCCACAAAAAAAGTCCACAAACTAAATAGTCCAACATTTCAAGTCCTACATACAATTTGTCCATGGTGTGAAAAAGCCCGACATCTATGTGGTCCACCTTATTATAAAGTCCATCATACAAAAAGGTCCAACATACAAAGTTGTTCAACAGAGATGAGTTACAAACTAACCTCCCGGCTCTGTTGTCAGACAAGAACTTGATGGAGTTTATAACGAAGAAATTATCCCAAGTCTTCCACAAAGAAATACAGTAATCAGAATGGTTTCCTATCAGCAGAAGCTAAATCGTCCTCCACTTCCTCAATCAGTAAGAGAAATTGACATTGTTGAACCCTACAACAAAACACTGAGGAGACAAAATTTTATGTTCTTTGATTCAGGTGTTAATGATGAAGGACGAGTGTTAATGCTTGCCACCGATAGAAATTTAGAACTTTTGACTGCCAGTGACACGATTTTCAGTGATGGTAGTTCAAGTCTGTACCAAATAAATTCTTTCAGCTTTTCACAGTGCATGGGATTGTTGGAAGTTTTGTAGTTTGTAGTTTTAGTATATTACCTAACTGCAAATAACACTGAAAAAACTTACCGCACTATATATAATGAGATAATTTTTTTAACAATAGATGTAGGTTTTGTATTACATAATTATGTAATATGTATAACATAATTGAAACGACAATACATTTCTCGGCACTTTCCTTGCAATTTTCCTTGTCGGACATTTTAGGGAAATGGACGAATTTATTTGTGGACATTTTTTAACGTAGGACATTTTTAAGAAGAGGACTTGCTGACATTGGACTTTTCAGGTAAGGACATTTTTATGGCATGGACGAATTTTCTATTTGGCCATTTGTAAACGTTGGAAATTTTCGTAGAAAGGACCTATTGCAAAGTGGACCATATCTCACTTAACCATTTTCGGTAGTCGCGATCGGAGATAATCGCGATTAAAGACTATAGTCTGCCACTAGTATTACAGTTCACTCTTTAAGTCGGTACTCGAATTTGGTTTTGAAACCAAACAGGGTTTGACATATCCCTTTCCCTTTCAGTTACCCCTTTCTTGGTGTCATTTAATGGTAGAAAAATTATGGACATTAATACCGTAATCTAATATCCGATAGGAGTAAGATAGCACGTGATGGAAATAGTGCTTCAGTATTGTTACTGGTTTCCTTCCACAACAGTTCCGTTGCCATAATATCATTCCATGGACTCCAGGCTCTTCAATTTAAAAGGAGCGTTAAGGAGACATCTATGTGCGTCAGAACCCACTTCCTGCACTCTTGAGCCTTGTGCCCTCCGTTCTCGAACTTCGGACGTCCTCGCGCATAGCACAAACACTGCGCTGCACAATGACCTGCTGCAGTATCTGACGTGTTGCCACTCCTGCTGACACTACATAGTATGCATCCACCAGCTTCGGCACCTTCACATTGTGCAGTGATCGTATTGTTTGAATTTTCAGATTACATTATTATTATTATTACTATTATTATTATTATTATTATTATTATTATTATTAATATTGCTTTGGAATTTCCTAGGTTTACACTTTTCAGTGGCATAAATTTCATACATATAAATTAATTACGCAGATCTTCATCAAAAGGCCAGTAGTTCCATGCAACATAACTAGTTTAGTGCTCCAATAATACGACTTGTTTGACCTGTATAAGATTCACACATTTCAATAGAATTTGGTGAATTCTCATAATTTTTACTTTTATGCCATTTCAAGAAATTATTTATTTTCTTAGGAAGTAGTAGTAGAAGTAGTAGTAATATTAGTAGCAGTAGTAGCAGTATCAGCAACAGTAGTATACTAGTAATAGTGGTAACAACAATAATACTAGTTCTAGTAGTAGCAAAAGCAATAGTAGTACTGTAGTAGTAGAAATAGCAGTAGTAGCAGTAGCAGCAGTAGTAATAATAATACTGTAACAGTAGTAGAAGCAACAGTAGTAGTAATAGCAGCAGCACTAGTATCATATTAGTAGCAATACAGTAGTGGTGGTACTGTACTAGTAACAGGATTAGTAGTACAGTAGTAGTGGCAACAATAGAATTAGAAATAGTACTAGGAGCAGTAGTACTGTTGCAATAGTAGTAGTAGTAATAGTAGTAGTAGTAGTAGTAGTAGTAGTAGTACTAGTAGGAGTAGTAGTATTACTGTCCTAGTAGCAGGAGTAGTGGTAGTACTGTACTAGAAACAGCAACAGTAATAATAGGAGCAATATTATTGGTTTTAGTAGTAGCACTGTAGTAGTAATAGTACTGTAGTGGTGTCAGCAGTGGTACAGGGTGAGGCATGGGAGACTATCTTTTTAAAAGTAAAATAATTTTCTTTCAAAAGAACAAAACATTTATTTATGTATATTACAAGATAGCTGTCACTCTTGGATTATTATGTTCAACCCAGAAACATGGAAATTAGCCTCATCAGTAGAGACCGGATTTTTATGTAATATCAAGGTATGAAATATGGACATATTTATGTAAGAAAAGTAAGCTGAATATGTACCAAAATATGTCAAATCATGAAAATATTTTAATGTCAATATCTAGCAGGTATAGGATGGTAAGACTTTCCAGTTGTGATTTCATAGAGCACCCGACTTTTTTACCGCACACTTGACACATTACTATTTTTCCATCTGTACTGAAAGCTTCGTCCATCGCAATACTGTAAGTACTAAAATTAGAGAACTGAGTGAAATGAATGATATAACAGAACTGCAAGCACTGTTTCGCTTTACTGGATTAGGAGAAAATAGGAGATGTGAGACACATGCATTTTAGCTGCTCCCTGTAAGAAACAAAGTATCTACTATAACCTCAAACTATAGGCATTTACAAACTGTTGTTTGAAAAGTGACATTCCTGTCTCATTCAGAAGGGTAGGATTATTCCAGCCGAGAACCATACTTTCTAATTGCTCGGAAAATCCCATTTCCGTATAGGTCTACTAAATTTAAAGTAAAGAGGTCAAGCAATAACCTGAAAAGCTATTTATTTTAACCTTTCAACATCTTTCCAGTTTGTTCCTTTACTCCAGCTTCTTTTCAAAAGTCGGCTACTTTATTGCGGCTCATGTCAGACTTGACACGGTTTTTCCCTGGAAGGATTAGGAAGAGGGTGGGTAATATTGCAAATTGCATGAGAACGGCTTGTTAAGACGTGTGCAGAACAATTATAGTTCGAGACAAATCATGTCGTCTTCGTCCCACTCCACCGCATGAAGGCAACGCTACTTTCTGAGTGATTTTTAATATAACAAGGTAGTTGTATGAGAAATATTGTCTTTTGTTCACTCATATTTACAGTGGGCGGTATGGGGTGAGTGCCTCTATTACTTTCTTGAGCTAAGGACGTTATGTTTCGTCCGAAATGTATCCTTTCTGGGGTAGGTAAAAAGGCTTTTTAAATCTGTGTATTTCAAATTGTAAATTTCCCTAGCAGAAGTTCTTTTTTTTTTTTCCTTTTAGATAAGTAAAAATGAATAAAACCCCTAAATATATAGATTTATGTAATACTAAGCCATAAATATGTAATGTGGGGTAAGTATGTAAAAATATGTAGTAACAAATTTTAATATATTAATGGTAATTACAAGATTCGCAAAGATTTGTTATTTATATACGGTTAGGTTGGAAGGAATATAATATGTAATTACATAAAAATCCGGTCCTTACTCATCAGACATCAGTAGCACGTCTAGTAGCAATGGATCTTGTTGAATTAATTCCTGCATTTGTCGACAAAAATATAAGCGATTCAATTTGTCGTTAGCATTTAGTTGTTGAACAACTTGCATTTTGTAGGTACGAAACGAAAGGTCAAGATGCAGTATGCGGCGTAGGCCTGCGATTCGATAAGTTTATAGTGAGTGCTTGTCTTCGTGCTGAACCAGTTGGACTCTGCTGTAATGCAGTTCTCACCCTTTCAGTATTTTCAGGAGTGCGTACAATTTTCATTGGATTAGTTCTCTTTACATTGCGCATTGAAACTGATTCCCTGCATTTATTCACTCATGAGGGAATTGTTTTACGAGTTGTAACTTATCTCTGCCTCGGTTATCTCCGTCGAAAAGACCGCTGCACTGCACCACACTTTCATGTTTCATGTAACTATCAACTGCAAACACACGATGTTGAATACTCCAATTAGCCATGTTGCATATTAAATCAAAACATGTGTCAGTGCAACAATAACGATAACGTCATGTATATCCTCTCTGTCAGGAGGCTATGACAGGTGAGAACTTGAAAAAAAATATCTCGTTGTAACGAAAAAAGTAAGAGTAAGTACTAGAGATGAACAACGATCGAGGAAGCAAGACTAACAGCGCCTGCAAAGCCGAAAACCCGCACGACAATATTCTGTACGTCGCGTCGTTGACGTAAAGACTGCTTGTGAGTGTTTCGAGACGTCGAGATTGATCACTCCCGAAGTCCCGAACGTCAAGCAGCCTTGAATCGCCACAGTTGTTTATACCTGACTGAACTTTTTATCTACTTTGGCAACTGTTATATAGGATGTATGAACAATCAAGTAACCTATTTGAAATATCATCTCTACCTTTCGTTCCCCAATCCGATTTCCAGTCTTTATTTAATTACTAGGCAATTATTAAAAGTAATATCAAATGGTTGTTTTTTATTTTCAGTCAATCACTTATCAGGTTAAGGCAGCAGAAATAGATTCTGTTACATCAAATTACAATTTATTAATAAGCATCATGAATATTTTCTACTTTTTTATGCAAGTCATCTTCGGCACATTGCTTGACATTTTTACATACTGTTTACATTATAACTATATTTACTGCAATGTTTTTTATCTGAATGTAATTTTAATACTATGTACGCTATTTAACCCTTTAAAAAGCAAGCAAGGTAAGACTTTTACTTGTGTTTTATGTGTTTTGTACCTTTATATTTTCGCCTACGTTCAGTTGTACTTGTTTGTTAGTAATATATCATCTGAAGATGACTTGCATAAAAAAGTCGAAAATATTCGTGATGCTTATTAATAAATCGTACTTTGATGTAACAGAATCTATTTCTGCTGCCTTAACCTGATAAGTGATTGACTGAAAATAAAAACCAACCATTTGATATTATTATTCACAAACTTATCTGAACTCTCAAAATGACGTTTAAAAATTATTAAAAGGGTAGGAATTTTATTTTCATATATTTTTAGATCAAGTGTGCAATCTCAAGTAAAAAAGATATTAACGTTATGTTTTATGTTTCTTAGAAATCCAAATTTATTTGAAAATTGTTTTTTTTTCTATTTATATAACCATAGGTAATATCATATAATAGAACCAGAACATTTTGATAATTAAGATACTATTCTGTTTTGTCTTTTTGTCTCATTCAAACATTTATAATGTTATTTATTTCAATGATTTATGTTATTCAAAGTTACGAAATCTTTCCACGCCGACCAAATGCTATTTCGAGAATGACCAGCGAGACTCGAAGCGCACGAGAGTTACGAGACGAGACTCGAAAGACAAATGAAACGAACACAGCGAGCGAGAGCGGCAATTAGTTTGGTTCACATCTAATATGTACTGAAATATGGTAAACAGATTTATTACGTTGCCTATATTTAATTATTATTTTGATGGTTTTACTATTTTTGTAATTTTAAATGCTCATTTTTATCATTTTAATTCCTATTAGCTGAATAATAATGCCTATTTGTCTGCCTATTTTAGCCAAAATAAATTCCTGAACTTGCGTGATCTACGTATTAGAACTACCATTTGCACAGGGTTCACGAGCGAAGAAAGTGGGTGCCCCAGCCTTGTCTGTAAATTGCACAAACCGGACTAATTTGCACCTTAAATTCCGATCCTGCAGTTCACAGTGAGCATGCGCGCTACACTGGTACAATCAACCAGAACATTCCTCACGCCTTGTTAAAATTCGAAACGCGGTGACGCGGTGAAAGTGTGACGAAGCGCAGCGCTGCAGACTTCTCTCTTATATAAACAGGATCAGTCTCTGCTTCAGAGCTCTTTACATGGCGCGTTTGCACCTCTCTCCCATTTCAGTTACGTGTTATTGTCTGCCATTTCCATGACACTTTTAACACTCTTCGCCTTTGACTCAGAACAATGTTATTCTCCGCATTATGTAAGTGGGGGACTGACTGCCTCATAAGAATGCAATCCTCTCTAGTTCGCTTTGTATTCCGTTATACGGTTTGTATTTCCTTTGTTCTCCTTGCATTCTCCACGTTCTCCGTTTATTCTCCTTATTCTCCTTGTATTTTTCTTGTTATCCTTGTATTCCCCTTATTTTCTTTCTATTCCCTTTGCTGTCGTTATATTTCCTACATTATCCTTCTATTCTCCTTGTTTTCATTGCATTCTCCTTATTCTACTTGTAATCCCCTTGTTATCCTTGTATTCCCCTTATTTTCTTTCTATTCCCTTTGCTGTCGTTATATTTCCTACATTATCCTTCTATTCTCCTTGTTTTCATTGCATTCTCCTTATTCTATTGTAATCCTTGTTATCCTTGTATTCCCTTATTTTCTTTCTATTCCCTTTGCTGTCGTTATATTTCCTACATTATCCTTCTATTCTCCTTGTTTTCATTGCATTCTCCTTATTCTACTTGTAATCCCCTTGTTATCCTTGTATTCCCCTTATTTTCTTTCTATTCCCTTTGCTGTCGTTATATTTCCTACATTATCCTTCTATTCTCCTTGTTTTCATTGCATTCTCCTTATTCTACTTGTAATCCCCTTGTTATCCTTGTATTCCCTTATTTTCTTTCTATTCCCTTTGCTGTCGTTATATTTCCTACATTATCCTTCTATTCTCCTTGTTTTCATTGCATTCTCCTTTATTCTACTTGTAATTCCCCTTGTTATCCTTGTATTCCCTTATTTTCTTCTATTCCCTTTGCTGTCGTTATATTTCCTACATTATCCTTCTATTCTCCTTGTTTTCATTGCATTCTCCTTATTCTACTTGTAATCCCCTTGTTATACTTGTAATCCCCTTTTTATTCTTGTATTCCCCTTATTTTCTATCTATTCCCTTTGCTGTCGTTATATTTCCTACATTATCCTTCTATTCTCCTTTGTTTTCATTGCATTCTCCTTATTCTACTTGTAATCCCCTTGTTATCCTTGTATTCCCCTTATTTTCTTTCTATTCCTTTTTGCTGTCGTTATATTTCCTACATTATCCTTCTATTCTCCTTTGTTTTCATTGCATTCTCCTTATTCTACTTGTAATCCCCTTGTTATCCTTGTATTTCCCCTTATTTTCTTTCTATTCCTTTGCTGTCGTTATATTTCCTACATTATCCTTCTATTCTCCTTGTTTTCATTGCATTCTCCTTTCCTTCTACTTGTAATCCCCTTGTTATACTTGTAATCCCCTTTTTATTCTTGTATTCCCCTTATTTTCTATCTATTCCCTTTGCTGTCGTTATATTTCCTGTCATTATCCTTCTTTCCCTTGTTTTCATTGCATTCTCCTTATTCTACTTGTAATCCCCTTGTTATCCTTGTATTCCCTTATTTTCTTTCTTCCCTTTGCTGTCGTTATATTTCCTACATTATCCTTTTATTCTCCTTGTTTTCATTGCATTCTCCTTATTCTACTTGTAATCCCTTTTATCCTTGTATTCCCCTTATTTTCTTTCTATTCCCTTTGCTGTCGTTATATTTCCTACATTATCCTTCTATTCTCCTTGTTTTCATTGCATTCTCCTTATTCTACTTGTAATCCCCTTGTTATCCTTGTATTCCCCTTATTTTCTATCTATTCCCTTTGCTGTCGTTATATTTCCTACATTATCCTTCTATTCTCCTTGTTTTCATTGGATTCTCCTTATTCTACTTGTAATCCCCTTGTTATACTTGTAATCCCCTTTTTATTCTTGTATTCCTCTTATTTTCTTTCTATTCCCTTTGCTGTCGTTATATTTCCTACATTATCCTTCTATTCTCCTTGTTTTCATTGCATTCTCCTTATTCTACTTGTAATCCCCTTGTTATCCTTGTATTCCCCTTATTTTCTTTCTATTCCCTTTGCTGTCGTTATATTTCCTACATTATCCTTCTATTCTCCTTGTTTTCATTGTATTCTCCTTATTCTACTTGTATTCCCCTTGTTATCCTTGTATTCCCCTTATTTTCTTTCTATTCCCTTTGCTGTCGATGTATTCCCTACATTATCCTTCTATTCTCCTTGTTTTCATTGTATTCTCCTTATTCTACTTGTATTCCCCTTGTTATCCTTGTATTCCCCTTATTTTCTTTCTATTCTCTTTGCTGTCCTTGTATTCCCTACATTATCCTTCTATTCTCCTTGTTTTAATTGTATTTACTTATTCTACTTGTATTCCCCTTGTTATCCTTGTATTCCCCTTATTTTCTTTCTATTCCCTTCGCTGTCCTTGTATTCCCTACATTATCCTTCTATTCTCATTGTTTAATTGTATTTACTTATTCTACTTGTATTCCCCTTGTTATCCTTGTATTCCCCTTATTTACTTTCTATTCCCTTTGCTGTCCTTGTATTCCCTACATTATCCTTCTATTCTCCTTGTTTTAATTGTATTTACTTATTCTACTTGTATTCCCCTTGTTATCCTTGTATTCCACTTATTCTCGTTTCCTTTTCCTTCTTCTCTTCATATTTCACTTTTGTTATCCTACTATTTTCCTTCTTTTCGTTGTGGACCCGATCACAATATTCAAGGCGCATTACAATCTAGTCGAGGAGGGTAATCAGGAGAAAAGGGCAATTTATGAACCGACTATCCCTCATTACAAAACATCATATAAACTCAGAGGTATACAAGTCATCAGTTTAATCACAGTCTAGTATATACAGTCACGAAGCTTGAGTTGTGAGGGTACTAGGAACAATAGACTATGCCGGTACTATTTCGCATTGTCTGTGATGTGGCGATAGTAGCGATCCTAGTGGTCAGGAACTATCTATGGATGCATATTCCCTACGTATTGAGCTTCGTGACTGTATATACTAGACTGTGGTTTAATGGTGGGCGCTAGAGGAATCATAACAAAAGAATTCGCGTCATTCTGTCATAACCAACAACAATAAAGGAAATTTCTATGCTAACATAGTGGGGTTCCCTACAGATCTTATCGCGAAACTTGTACTTCAATTCAAATTGAAGGGTTGATAGCAAAAACCGGACAAGTCCCAGATATTAATTTTTCAGAACACGAGAAAAAAACTGTCGTCACGTTTCTCATTTTCTCATGCAATAAAATAATCTGACATATTTTATATATAGATTTCTCGTATATCTACCTATAATATTTGTAAAAAATATTTCATTATATCTATTTATACCAACTTTTGTAAAAAAAAAGTTTCACACTTCTCTTTTATATTGTTTCTTGGAAAAAGAAAAAACCTTTGGGCATATCCACTTTTTGCACAAAATTTTATATTACTTACTTACTTACTGGCTTTTAAGGAACCCGGAGATTCATTGCCGCCCTCACATAAGCCCGTCACTGGTCCCTATCCTGAGCAAGATTAATCCATTCTCTATCATCATATCAATAATAACAATATTATGTTTATATTTCCTCCCTAAAATCCATTTTAATATTATCTTCCCATCTACGTCTCGGCCTCCCTAAAAATGTCTTTTTCCTCCGAACCAACTAACACTTATATGCATTTCTGGATTCGCCCATACGTGCTACACATTTTTATATTTACACACATGAATTGAGGAAAGTATATGAAATCATGTTTCATTCATATTGTCAACTGTATAAACATACAAATAAATACTTTATACGTGTTTTATTAAATTAAAAACTTAATGTTCGAATGATTTCCTATACAAGATAAACAATATTGTTAAGTTTATATTTTTCTGTTTCTAAATTTGTGTTCTTCAGTGTTTGAATTCTTGGCACGTCAGGTGTATCAAGTAAATACGAAAAACCGGCGATTCTAATAACAGAATAAATTTTGCTCAATCAGAAAATATATTTTTGTTATTATTATTATTATTATTATTATTATTATTATTATTATTATTATTATTATTATTATTATGTATAGCTGTTGATTTCACTCATCACACCCACTGCTATTGCCATCATCTGCCACCTCAACATTCTCCTCATTGTCGCCATCGGTAGCGTAGTTGGTATAGCGCTAGCCTTCTATGGTCGATCTATGGTCGAGGTTGCGGGTTCGATCCCGACCGAGGTCGATGGCATTTAAGTGTGCTTAAATGCGACAGGCTCATGTCAGTAGATTTACTGGCATGTAAAAGAACTCCTGCGGGACAAAAGTCCGGCACACCGGCGACGCTGATATAACCTCTGCAGTTGCGAGCGTCATTAAATAAACCATAATATTTCTTTCTTCTCATTCCGATGACTTGCTTTTTTTTTTTTTTTTTGATCTGGTTCATTTTGATGATCATTCATTTGTAAAGCCAAAAATATTTAATCAATAACACCGACAATAACAGCTAGTATGACAATGAAAAAAGAAGACAACACTAATGCATTGTTTATTATATTTTCTAACCAGAATCGGATAAGTTGTGACTTGTCTGTCTTTTGCTAGAAAGACGTTGAACTAATCCGTTTTTTGGAGAGGAGAAGCGCTAAATTTTCAAACACTCATCATGGAGAGAGGACAAGTATTGCAGAAGTCCTAAGACACCTTGGTTGGGAGGTTCATGAAGAGGTTCAATGCATTTCGGCCGCAGATTCCAACAGGCGCGCGGACATCATAGCCATCGATAGGGTTATGGATAAGGCCATGGTGTTAGATCCAACCATCCGCTTTGAGAGAAACCTCTCACAAGCAGACGAGGTCAACAAGGAAAAACAAGAAATATATGAACCATGCGTACCTTTCCTCTCTTATAAATATAACATACCTGTTAATCAGTGGGTCGTCAGAGGTATGTTATTTGGAGCGAGAGGTTCCCTTCCGCAGTCTACCTACCAACTGTTAGTGAAATTAAAATTCCAAGTCTTTCAAATACAAAACATCTTATTACAAATTCTTAGGGATTCATTACATATCATTCAATATCATCTATATTTTCAAGAAAGGTAATTTTATCAACATGACATTTTGGCATCAAGCGCATCTAAAATCCAAAATTTAGTATTTTTTTTTAATTAATCGACTTAAAAAAATAACTGTTCTATATTCTGGATCCTTGTGGTCACCCTCACTGGAGGGCTGATAATGTAATCAAATCCTTCCCCCAATGACACAAATCTGGTTTTTGTAGAAACTTGTTATGTCAATAGGTGTCGCTTGAAATGAAGTTAAGTGAACTGTACTAGGCTCAAAATTGGAATTTTTGGATTTTTATAGTTTTTGCTATCAACCCTTCAATTATGGTTGAATTGTCTCATTTTATTTTACTTTATTCTTTAATCCTTTTACTTCAGTGCATATTTTCGTGGTTTTATATTGCAAGCCATTTAATTTACTAGAAGTTTCAATTTAAGTAAACCATTTTCTTGTTAGACATTTATAGGCCTATAAGTTACACCTTAAATGTCACTGTTTAACATTCTGTCTTTGGCAAACTCACCAAGTTGAGGAAAATTACTTTAAACGTAATTGTCTCTTGGTTCAAAAAATCGTGAGTATCAACCAAATAGTTATCCCGTCTAGTACACATTACACGCCTTGGTACGTTATTAGACTCTAGAGCTGATCAGATATTACCCAGCTGGTCATTGTCGGAAATCGTCGTGAGAATCTACATCTGGCTCATCGTTGAATTGAACAGCTGTACTGACACTTCAAGGAGAAAGTTGCACTCCTCACGAGTGCTGACGTCACCGAAGGATCGAGACAGAGTTTGAAACTATACGGAAGCATTTTAAGCAGGAAATAATACGCACAAGTTCAGATCGAGCCGCCACTGACAAGAACGTCTCATGGTAGATAGTTAGCCATGTTTCTTCTCTGCTTACAAATGCACAGAAACCAATCAACCGCCATCTTTATTCTGGTGGTATTCAGAGAGTTATCATTAGGGCTCGAAGTTTTACTAAAAATCGGGAAAATATTTATTTTTTACTTACTTACTTACTTACTTACTTACTTACTTACTTACTTACTTACTTACTTACTTACTGGCTTTTAAGGAACCCGGAGGTTCATTGCCGCCCTCACATAAGCCCGCCATTGGTCCCTATCCTGAGCAAGATTAATCCAGTCTCTATCATCATATCCCACCTCCCTCAAATCCATTTTAATATTATTTCCCATCTACGTCTCGGCCTCCCCAGAGGTCATTTTCCCTCTGGCCTCCCAACTAACACTCTATATGCATTTCTAGATTGGCCCATACGTGCTACATGCCCTGCCCATCTCAAACGTATGGATTTAATGTTCCTAATTATGTCAGGTGAGGAATACAATGCGTGCAGTTCTGTGTTGTGTAACTTTCTCCATTCTCCTGTTACTTCATCCCTCTTAGCCCCAAATATTTTCCTAAGAACCTTATTCTCAAACACCCTTAACCTATGTTTCTCTCTCAAATTGAGAGTCCAAGTTTCACAACCATAAAGAACAGCCGGTAATATAACTGTTTTATAAATTCTAACTTTCAGATTTTTTGAAAGCAGACTGGACGATAAAAGCTTCTCAACCGAATAATAACAGGCATTTCCCGCTCAAACACTTGATCATAATTTCCCAAAAGAATCTCATAAATCCTCCCTTTAATGATATTATTTTTCGTAATATTGATGTGACTACGGATAGTATAGGCCTATACAATATACTGTAGAATGCTAAAAATAACAAAATGGAGATCTAAGAAAGATTTTGTAATGTATGTAGTTAGTATAAGGTCCAGAGGTTATGTTGCATTTACTTGTAGGTAACATTCTTTTGGATTTTATGTGAATACCAGTTTGTTCCTTCATAGTAGACTAACTGGCATTTCAAAAAAATCAGCCGCATTATCTTGTGCATTTCTGGTATGTGACGTCATTTATTTTGTAATTAAATAGAACCAATTAATCATTTTAACAAGTACTTGAGTTCTTTTGTTCAGTTTGACTGTTTCAATACATTTTGTTTAAGTAAAATTAACATTTACTGTACGTGTTAAGATAAATAAATGGAAGAAGAGACTGTAAAAAGACAATATTGCTAGTCGGCGAGGAAAACAGTGATTTAAGGTGTAGGCTTTTCCTGGTTATTATTTTAAAAACGTTGACGAGCACAACGCTAAGTGGTTTTATATCTTGATGCTGGCTTAAATTTATTTTATTATTGCAAAAATTTTTGTGACTTATTATTAGCATTATTATTATTGAGAACCGTTAAAGAATTATTATTATTGAAGGAAAGAATTTGTTTGTTCTTTGTATCATCTTACATATTCCATTAATTATTATTATTCATTATTGTTGTTCTTATAATTTTAAATTATTATTGCGCTTATTTGTATTACTATCTGCATCTGAAGTACGATGTTCCAATGTTATTATTATTATTATTATTCTTATCTGTCTTCTCGACGCAAACGCTTAGCAGACTACCGCCTTAATGAATTGCCGTCTACATCTTTGTAACTATATACAAAAAAAAATCTCCGCATTATCTTGTGAGTAGCCGTTCTGATTATTAATTTGTATTTGTATTCTTTGTATCACAATTATCCATTTTAGTAATTAAATAGAACGTTAATTTGTATAAATATTTTAACATCTGGGGACTTGATGTTCCATTATTAACTATAAATTACAATTATTATTATTAGTGGACTATTATTATTATTATTATTGATTCAAATGTGTTTACTCCTTTGTAAATCTCCGTCACAAACATCTTCTTAAATTAATTATTATTATTATCCTTATTATTACTAATGAGAATTTGAATAAATCTTTGCATCATCTCTGTCAACAATGCATCCTTACTTATTGAAATTTTATTATTATTAAAATTATTATTATTATCTTAATTTTGTTGTTTTTTAATTATTTCTTCATCAAATTGTTATTGATCTCTGATAAATATTGGACTACTGGACTGTACCCGAGCACGACATATTCTCATTTCGGGATCTATTCATATGTATCATTTCAAATGTAAATTGTGAATAAATTTGAAATTTGATTTTTCAATTTGAATTTTACTATAAATGCTTATGGGTTCAGAAAGGGGTATTATCATTATTTGTCGGAATTGAAACATAAAAATTATGGTGTTCAGGTAAAAGGGGTATAAGTCATGCACAAAACAGATGTATACAAGTCATTTGAACCTTCAAACAAAGAAACTACAAAGAACAATTTGTTTAAAGCATTTTTGTAATTAATTTTTTATTTTCATTTATCTCCGAACTCATTTTATAATTATCTCCCTTTACTCAAATAACAATTGTAAAATAAGAAAATCACTAATGTACAACAATGCTTTCACGGCATTGTTAGAAGCAAATGTATTTCTCAGTATAAATTCGTATACCAATATCTTCATCAATTTTCAATGAATATTTGTGGCAGGAAAATGCATTAAAAATGCAGTAAAATTAAGATTATTCTAATAATTTTCACACCTCTGTATTGTAGTTTACTGATTTCAATAAGCAACCATCACATATCATTATCTTGTTTAATCAACTATCCGAAGACAGGTTTCTACCTCATAAATGATACCGGTAAGGCATCACACATGAGGTAACTAAGCCAGAAAATAATGGCAAAAGAAATTATGATGATAATAGCAATAATAATAATAATAATAGTAATAATAAATTAATAAGACGATAAATTATTGGGTGGGCTCAGGCCCCACGGGCCCATATAAGTTGGCGCCACTGCGCAGCACTCACCAGAATAAATTATGCTGTCTCACCAACTGCTGAAGAATTACAGTAGGCTACACAATGAGATTCATCCTCAAGTTTTCCATCACAAATTACTTACAATTATCTCGAAACACTGCCTTGTACTGAGAAAAAGAGCGTAGAGACATATTTTTGATTGGAAACGAAAACAGAGGCAGCTGATGTTTATGAAATTGTAATTGCTTCCTGAATCAGCGTTATGATAAATTACAAGGCAGTAAAATGTCGGCGATGTATGCAATGAAGGGGGAAAGGAACTGGCCAACCTACACTTTATCTCCTGGCCTAATTGCCTCATAAGTGGTGCGTCTCACTTGTGAGGTTCAGACCTACCTTCGGACAGTTTGACTAAACAACTAAATGACACATCAATGTTTATGTGTGTTAGTTACAGTACAATTTTTTAGTGGTGTCAGCTCTTATCGCTTGTGGTGAGAGAGCAGACTGCAGTTCTGCAGATAGGCAATTCCGAGAAACAGTTGCCAGCTGTCACGTCTAAGCAACTGCACTGTACATTCGGGTGATGATTAATCTGAAATGGGGCTTTTCTTAAAAATTATTTGATGAAAACTTAATGTTTATGTCTTTATGTGAATATTTGAAAATATGTATCTACACAAAAAAATCATATGTTTTTACCTGAAATGAAATTTAAAATATATTGATAAATGGGCAACTTACTAGTGTTTTATATTTAAGCACGTGTGCTTACAACTGTTCCGATATATGCACCATCGTCAGAGCCTACTGGATCATAGCGTCATCTTGATATCGCTGCCTGCTGTAAGGGTGTGTTTGTGTGTTGTAGTGTGGAGTCAAATAGTGTGTGTGTTCTGAAATTGATCTGTGTGTTGAGAATTTGATTTGGGTGTGTTTTAGTGTGTCTGTATATTGCATATTGTTCTAGTGTGTTGAGTTTTTAGTTTTTGGGTTGAATGTGTAGGATTTCCATGTCTGTATATTATATGTTATTGTATGTGTGGTTAGCATTAGTTATGTGTTCGGCATATGTAGATGTATTGTGTCCTCTGGTTATTGCTGCAATGTGTTCTTTGTAGCGTGTTTGAAACACACAAAATACAACACAAACACAAGAACACAAGAAATATATCACACTAACATACGAAAACAAAAGCACACATAACATCGCATCTTCATTCAGAAAGCAGAAATACAACATAGCATACAGAACAAAAAAACACACTACAAAGACACTTCAACACACAAACAACACAAACAAATAAATACAACCACACAGGCGTATAGAAACTCACATATAATAGTTGCGACAAGTTCTACTGAAGAGAATGACGCATATAAATATCTATACCACACCGCTATTAAGTATATGAAAAAGATCCAACCCCACTTAATTAATAACTATAAAAATGTTTGATTTTTCATAACAATATTATTATCTTACGTAAGTTTTGTACTTTATAAATATATAATATATATATATAATATATATAAATGATAGCTGCCACTCAGTAAATTATAAAAATGAAGATCTAATTTAAGATATTCTGTACAGCTATTTATATAACCCCAAAACGTTTCACTTTCATATAATTATCATCACTATAACATTAATATGTATAATTAATGAAAATAGTCACATATCTTGGCATTAACTATAATAATATTTCATTTTTAATGGTAATAATGTCATCAAACCACCTCAAGTTTTGTAGATTTTAATATCCAATACACAGCTGTAACATCAGTAAATTACAAAAGCATGAATCAGACTCTGTAACTTATTTTTCAAGTCTTGAAGATTTTAATAACCAATTGAATTTGAGCTCTAAATATGTCAGCAATCCTGCAGGTCATGGCCTATTGTTTATTGTAGTGTGTTTTGTTTTATTCTGAAATGCAATTAGTTCTCAAAACTGACGAAAGATGGATTTTGGAAAATTGGAAAATTATGTAGGAAAACTAACGCTTCACTGAAAGTTACTATTTTTCTGAAAATCCTTGGATGCCAAGCTTCAAAATGACGGTTCACTCTTTAAAATCTGTTCAGCCGTTTTCCTGTAATTTCCATTACCAGTTCAAATTATATATATATAGATACTGATATTGCAATATATTGCAAACCTAATTTCGATAATCGATATACATTTCAGAAAATATATCGAACGATTATCGCTATTCCGTCAGCAAATTGCATTTCCAGGTGTACATTTAGACCTACTGTATTACAATAAAATTACTTAAATTTTAATATTCCTTTTTACCATTGAAATTAACATCGTAACAATCAAAAGCATAAAATAAATAAAATTATAGGAATAAACAATACATTTTAAATACCATATGATCTAGGTCCTAACCTAAATAAAAATTATGGTGGAGGTAAGGTGAACTTAAATGATATAGTGGGAAAGAGTTAAGTGAACTCTACATGGTTGAGTATTTGATATTGGAACACGATTCAATTATTCTAATTTCATATAGGATTCAATCCAGGACACATACATAATGTTCTTTTCTACCTAACAACGTAATAATTTTTAAATGTAAGTAAACAGACTTGTAATCTTTTTTAAATGTAAGAAAGCCGTACTTAGAATGTTACAAATTTTAACAAACTTCACACTTGATTTGATACAATCCTTCTATAGTAAGTTCCTATTGCAAGTTATTGTTACAATGATTATGATTATACTTACTTACTTACTTACTTACTTACTTACTTACTTACTTACTTACTGGCTTTTAAGGAACCCGGAGGTCATCATTGCCCCCTCACATAAGCCTCTGCCATTGGTCCCTATCCTGAGCAAGATTAATCCAGTCTCTACCATCATATCCCACCTCCCTCAAATCCATTTTAATATTATCTTCCCTCCTACGTCTCGGCCTCCCCAAAGGTTTTTTTTCCCTCCGGTCTCCCAACTAACACTCTATATGCATTTCTGGAATCGCCCATACGTGCTACATGTCCTGCCCATCTCAAACGTCTGGATTTAATGTTCCTAATTATGTCAGGTGAAGAATACAATCCGTGCAGCTCTGCGTTATGTAACTTCTCCATTCTCCTGTAACTTCATCCCTCTTAGCCCCAAATATTTTCCTAAGAACCTTATTCTCAAACACCCTTAATCTTTTTTGCTGTCAATAGTGAGAATCCAAATGTTCATTTGTTCATGTTACAGAGCAAACGGTTGTATAACTGTTTTTAAATATTTAACTTTCAGATTTTTACAGAAGACTGGATGATAAAAGCTTAATCAACGGAATAATAATAATAATTTCATCATCATTTATTCTGTACGTCGAACCTTTTTCAATTGTACGAATCCCGAGTGTCATTTATATTTGTTACTGTGTCAAATCCAAGATATTTGAAAATTTTTTCACCTCTTTGAAAAATAAATATCCAATTTTTTTCGTTCCATTTCTTACAATATTCTGGTCACGACTGGCAGACAAATATCAACTACAACAATCACGAGACATAATCATATACTTAGTCTTTTCGGGATTTACTTCCAACCCTATCGCTTTACTTGCTTCAACTGGAATTTCCGCGTTTTATCGTTTGTGGATTTTCTCCTATGATTATGATTATAGAGATAGAAATTTTATGCACTAAAAAGATATAATAAGAAAACAGAATGTCAGCACTAGGTTGTGCATAGAAATCATAGACGTAGACAAAGGTCACATCGCTATTAAATCCTTGTTTCTCTATCCATTTCAGAATATAGAAATAGAAGTTTTAATACCCGTTTCGAAATCACACGGTTCCCTTTCAGGGTGGGAATTGCTCTTGCCTTGAAGAACATTACTAACAAATCTCCCGTTTGTCTTACGTTCGCACACGCTGCATTTTGAATTGGGTGCTGCATATTAAACAGTTTGAATTCGAATTCCAGTCCAGCCAATTAGAACAAGGTATTGAGTGAGGTTGCACAATTGTGTAACTGTCCACCTTCAGTAGCGCCATCTCTCGGAAATTATCGGAGTTGTGTGGTGTGGATTTTGTTGTTGTTGATAATGGTAATAATTCTACAAAAAAAAATCGATAAGTTTATGAGAAAACCGATATATTATACGATATATTGAATCAAAATTTCGATATCGATATATCGCTATATCGAAACGGAAATATCGGTATTTCGTAAAAACTGATATATCGTTCCTATCTCTAACCACAGTCTATTAACATGCGTCTCCTTACTGACAGTTCGATCCTCAGGAATAAACTCGAAATTTACGAGACCCTGAATATCTGAAGTCCACTTCAAGCATTACTTTCCCCTTTGATCGATCGGCACACTGAGTCTATACGCCTGGAGAGTAGGCCACATACCACACGGACAAGGCAGAGAAGTTGCCTGCAGAGCATGGCGTTGACATCCGGTACTTTCTGACTCTACTACTGTATACTTGTTTTTTCTTTAAAGATGGGACATGACAGGAGCGTTGCGATCGGAAAAACAACTGAATGTCACATAGCGTGGTAGGTCTGTTGCTATGGTAACGACGGTTGAGTTGCCAAACTTCCGTTCAAGACGAGTGCTTTGGATAGCTCTCTTGGCAAGCATTTATTCTTGCTATGCCTTTAATATTGGAACGTTTCACTTTAATTCTCCTTTCGATTTTTCCATTGTTTTTTACCTTCCCGTCAATTCTCAATTAATGTTTTAAAATCATTCCATCTTAACGTCACTTGCTAGCTTTAATCAGCTGGCAGCATGGTAGTCCATATTGGCAACATAGCACTGCAGTTCCAAGCTCGGCCGCTTAACTGTCATGTTCCATCTTTCAAAAAAACAAGTATAGTATAAGATAGGAATGTGCACCATGTGCAATTAGTTTGGTGTGAGTTATTTTTCTTTATTATTCTACCAGTGATTTCCTTGTATTTTCAGTTTCGCACATTTACTAAAGTGATATTTTGAACACCTGGACACGCTTCGTTGCACGGTTTGCACGCGCATTCGGTGGAAGGTTCGTGGTATTCTGGTCTTCTGCACAGTTTGTGACGAAAGCCGTGAACTGCTGTCCTTGTTATAGCGCTTAGTAACTTGTTGTTCGGCCCTGATCATTTGCGGTCAATCATCGCATCCGTTCCGTAGAATTCACTTTCTACTACCGCCTGCTTCTCCTTCATCCAGTCCCTATCATCATATCCCTCAAATTCATTTTAATATTATCTTCTCATTTATGTTTTGGCCTCTCACCTAACACTTTGTATATGTAATGTATTTCTGGATTAGTCCATACATGCTACATGCCATACCCATCCAGCGTTGTCAACCGTAGTTGGAACCGTCTAGCTCAGGCATGTCAATTGATGGCCACAGGAGCAAACGTGCGCATTAGAGCCCAGGAGAGCCTGAGCGCTTTACAGCGGAAAGGAAAGAGACAGACGAAAGAGGTGGTATATGCCGCTTGGTCGAGCTATATACAGGGATGGTCAGCACTGATTCAATAGATAAAGGGAAGAGAACTTATTAAAACTGTATCCGTGTTAATTCTTAGATCTTTCTGAGAAATATAAGTGCATTATAAGACTGTAAGTTTTAATTTTAATGCTCATTTTTCACAAGTTTGACTTTTTTCTTCAAAAGAAATATTTTCTCAACATTTCGTATAGAAAAGAAAAGTAACATTTTTTAGTAGCAGAATGTTTTCGAAAATATAATATACCCTATTTATTTAGTAACCTTACAGAATGTTTTACGTTTCTGTGATGTCGCATCGTAATATTCACCGTAAGATGAAAGAAACGCACTACGTATTACTGAAGATAATGTATTACTGAAGATTTTTTGAAAATATTAGCATGGAAATTGTTTGTAAGGAAATGAATTAACAAAACAAACTACTGTTACATCATAAGCAAAAGATACGTGCCCATGTGTTGTAAAAATGTCAGCTCTATAGCTTCAGCAGATTTCGAGAAAATAATTTAATATTCTGAGGATAGGAAGTTCTTCACAAATATCACCTTAAAAGCATAATGCGATAAGAGTTTTGTTATGTAATATTAGTTACACTTAAAACAGATACAGCACCTAAGTAACTTTGCTTTGTACTGTAATATTGTTTTGATTAGTTTATTGATTACTTTTGTGAGGCTAAAGATACCAGCAATATAAATTCCAACTTATCATGTCATACTCAATCTCTTTCTTTGGAATATCACTTTCTTTATGAATGATGTGTTTCATCCACTTAATAGAGTATAATATTATACTACTATGGAATTTAAGTGAATATTCCTTCTTAACTCTCTATTATGTTATTAAGATTTAAAACACAACTGCAATATTAAGAAATCAGTGTTAGTACTTTTGTTTTACAGACAATATAGATAATATTAAACAGAAAGAAGCCATATAAAAATAACGACATACAATTTCACGTTCCGTTTGAAGTTTGTGCACCACTGTTTTCTTAATCTTTCTTGCTTATTCAAATACACAACCCTTCCTCTTTCCATACTTAGCGCTTGCTGCCCGCGCACGACGTCAAGGTCAGAAAAATGCGCTTGCTTTGACATCACTGCTCTAGATCAGTGCTTTCCAAACTTTCTTATATGGTGATACCCTAGCGAGCTCTAAAAATGTAGTGCGTCACTTTATCCCTCAAATGAAAGTATCCCACACATTAATAAGTTACTTATATACCCTTCATAAAATGAATAAAATAAAATAAACACATATTTCTAGTATTGTTAATATAATATTATATGAGGCTAAAGAAATATTTACATGAAGTTCTAAGAATAGGAATACAATAACACTTAATTTCACCACACATTAATAGGATACTTATACATCCTACATAAAATGAATAAAATAAACACACATAGATATATTTTCAGCATTTCCGTTCAAAAGAAACCAAATTACCTGGAAATGTACAAAAACTTGCCCAGACATGTTCAAACATTTTTAACAGGAGCCAGAACAGGTCACATTGTCACTCAAATGTACCTACACCGATTTCACCTTTCTGATACCCATACTTGTCTGTGGTGTAATAATCATGATGAAGATCTGGAACACATTCTTTTATACTATCCATCCATAAACCACAAAAGAAGTAAATTAAAATCATCAGTACCAGTTGCAGAAGACACAGCCCTGCAGTAATGAGCCGTTCAGAGCAAAAGTGGTGTAAGTCAAAAATGGGTAATGAGGGTTAAAGTAAACATTCTTTAAAATACAGCGAAAAGTAGTAATTAATATTCAGTTTATTTAAACTATTAGTAGTCAGTGGATAGCACGAAAGACATATTGATTGCTACTTTGCTCTGTAGTTTACAGAATTTTTACTTTAAACCTCATTACCCAATTTTGAATTACACAACTTCTGCTCTGAATGGCTCATATATTGACTACACTTCAACTCTGGCTACTAGCGACAGGCATCTATAATGAACACCGATCAAAATACCCCTCATTTATCATGAAAAACAACAACTGAAAAGTTACAGTGGACTGTGGTGGACTTTATATTGTCAGCGAACAGCTGGATACATTAAGAATATTGATTGATTAATTGATTGATTGATTGATTGATTGATTGATATGAGGTTAAAGAAACGTTTACATGGAGTTCTGAGATAAGGAAAATAATCACACTTATTTTCACCACACATTAATACACCTTCACAAAAAGAATAAAATAGACACATATTTCCAATATTGTTAACATATTATATGAGGTTAAAGAAACATTTACATAGAAGTCTAAGATGAGGAAAACAATCACACTTTTTTCACACTTGGTTTCTTTTAGTTTTTTAGTGGCTCACATGTTCTTGGCGAATCTTACAAATGTATTTTATGCTCGACCATGCCGAAATGTAGTAATTATATACCTGGTAGCAGTCCTTTAATGCATGTCATTAAAGTTCAGGTGTTTTCAGCCAATGACAACTCAGCTTACAGGTGTTCAGCCAATGACAAGTCAGCTTTGTACCGTTATAAAACCGCAAGTATCGATTATTCTCGGATATGCAATCGAAAGAGAATTAGTGAAAAGTCACGGAGGCTGGAAATCCAATACTGTCGCAGAAGGTTATGTTCTGTTACTATAATAATTAGCGTTAATTGTAAATAATATTCAAATAAATTCAATTTGTCATCTCGTTTTTCAATGTCGAATTCAATAATCAAGGTTATACCAAGTTTAACGGGATGACATTATTGTTCCTCGGAAAAAATCAATACTTTCGCTTCTGCGCACATCTCACAATTCACGACCTAGAACAAGGTCACTTCCGATCTTGTCAGATACAAATAAAATGTTTACATCTGAATAATTTCAAGTTAGAAATATGGTCGAGCATAAAAAGTCGTATGAAACTCGCCTATAATGGTAATTAAGAAGCTCGTATGAAAATTATTAAACTCGCTTGCGCTCGTTTCATAAACATCCATACTCGCTTCTTAATTACTATCATTATAGGCTCGTTGCATAATGTACTATTATGTCTGGACGAATATACGATAAGTTCACTCGCTTTCTTCATCCAGCATTTTTAAACTGTTCAAGTCAAACTGGAATTTATCAGCCTTAATTTTAGTAGTATAATCATCACCATTTGGAATCTAACTGCGTCAGTTTTACGTTTTCTCTGACAAATCAGATTTTTGGATGAAGTGCAGTCTGATTCTAGGCGACTCAAGTGTAGCATGAGCTGCTGCCAGGCAATCAGAGGAGGATAGCAATATTTCAAAGTAAGCACTTAGTAGAAAAAGGAGCATCTTCTGCAGACTTCTGGAAAAAGAGCTAAGAAAAGGATTACAATAGTGAAGTGAGGCATTGTATGGTGCAGAAACATGGACATTATGACGAAGTGAAGAGAAACGATTAGAAGCATTTGAAATGTGGATCTGGGGAAGAATGGAACATCTGGGATGGTCAGACAGAATAAGAAATGAAGCTGTGCTAGAGTGAGTGAAGAAAGAATAATGCTGAAAGTGATCAGGAAGATAAATAGGAATTGGCTGGATCACTGTCTAAGGGTACGTACACGTTGGAGCGACGATAAACGATAAAGGAAGCAGCGATGCTATATCAGAGAGAATTGAAGCATGCATTGTCATTGAGGTGTGCATATTGGAGTAACGATAAAAGCGAAGATACACGATAAAAGCGACGGAAAAGAAAAGTACCATTTTCTTCGCTCTTGTCGTTTATATGATCTTTGATTAAGATAATATTAATCTGTATAATAACGGTGGTTGTCAATATATCCGAATATTAATCGATTTATTATTATTTCGGCATATTAAATTAATTATTGTAGATATTGGCAAATTGATCAGTTGTGTATTTATTCGTAATATGTTATGTGATCACAAGAACCAATCACAACACAACGAATTTATACTATCTTTGGGATGAGAAACTGGTTTAATTTTGTACGTATTTAACTTATACTAACCTTGAACTTAGCAGCTGATATTTCCTATATATCTTCTTTCATTAAGTGAATGCATAGAATATCTTCTACTGATAAATCAAAATGTTCGCTTCCCGCGTCCTCTTTGCTCCGATATGAACACTTGATTCTTTGATAATACCAAAGCGTCGCTAGATCGTTTCTTTTATCTTTTATCGTTGTTCCAACGTGTACGTACCCTAAGAAGAAACTGCCTATACTAAAGAATGCACTGGAAGGAAAGGTGAACGGGAGAAAAGTTTGGGATAGAAGGTAGCAGATGACAGACCAACATTAAGATAAATGGATCATAATATGCTGAGACTATACTTCGTTCCATAATGTCAGACAGGAGAAGTAAACATTGCCGACAGAGGAGAAGTATAATTGCTATTGAACCAATGGCAGAGGCATGGATAAATATATATATATATATATATATATATATATATATATATATATATATATATTCATCCATGGCACAGGTCTCATTCCATGCTTGTCTTGAAGTTGGGCAGCCCGAAGCGTTCGCCCAACTTCAAGACAAGCTTGGACAGAGACCTCTGCCGGCATTGTCTCCTGTCAGACATTATAGAACGAAGTGAAAGGCTGAAAAGAGCGAAGCTGTGTTTGCAGTGAAAGACCTACCCTCGGCCAGAAAACTATGAATGAATGAATAAATATATTCTAATTTTGCGTTTAAAACACAGTGTCTTCAAATTTTCGTTATTCGGAATCGCGAAGTGCAATTTGAAATGTCATAAATATTGTGGGATGTTTTACTAAGTTAAGGGAAGTTTCATTACACTGTCGGAAACCGCTTACCCGTGGCAACACTGAACAAAACTGAAAACGCGAGGAGTATGGTTAAAGGTTATGTTTGAATATTTTACCGGAAAATAAAATGGGTTTCAATCATCAGCACTTTATTGCACGCACAGTTCTAGTAAGAAATGGAAATGTAGAAGAAGCGCTTCGAATAATAAACAGGTAACAGAGGAATAGTAGTTTGAAACATGTAATGCTTGTAACATGTCGGTACGTAGATCTGGACATCTTCAACTCATTAATGTGATAATACATTTCATATAGTTAAATATGTTGTACTAAAACTTTAATTTCACAGGTAAATGTTCGATTCCGCTGCGCAGCACATGGTAGAAAAAAATTACTTAGCTACTTATACCTTCACCGTAACTTTATTGGTAAGCCTAGTATGGCTGATGGTGGGAAATGAATTTCTGGTGAATGTAGAGTATCCAACGCCCACTGAACGAATATTTCACTTTTAACACTGCCAATGTTGCGCTATAATCGTATATGCAAGATAGGCTATAACAAAAACCTAAACTAACCAAACCTAACCTGTCAAAGAAGCAACAAGTTATACTAAATATGTGTAAAATTGGCCTATGTCTCTATAGTGGGCGGGACATAAGTAACATTGACCAAATTTCTTAATCTGAGTTTGTCACAGTCCTCGACCTCCTGTACTTTGGTCCAGGGTAAATATTCGGGTAATTTGCTAGGAGACGTCGTTGCACATAGACCAGTTTTACACTAAACCTAACCTTAGTGTATACAACGTGTACACACTAACCTAACGTAACCTGTCACAGATTAAGGAAAAGGTTAGGTTAGGTCAAGTCAGTTTAGGATTTTAGTATACGTTGTAAACACTAAGGTTAGGTTTAGTGTAAGAGTGGTGATGTGCAACGACGTCTCCTAGCAAATTACCAATATTCGCTTTATTGAGACGTAATTTTACCACAGTCTACTATAATCTTATACAGTCACGAAGCTTGGGGTGATTTTTTGCAAATCTCGCGATAGTTGCTAGCCGCTTGGAATGCTGTGAGTACTGGGAACAATAGACTGTGCCACAGCCACACGTTTGTAGTACTATAAATTGTAAGAAAAATAGGTTAGAGTTATCCTTCTTCCTAAATATCCAGGAAGGTGAGTTTATAGAATATAATATATATTTTATGAAAATAATATATAAATCTTATGATTTTTCATATTTCAATAGTGGAAGGAAGTGTTAATTTTTTCAAAAGAACACGATATCGAAAGTACCATACATTTTATGGTCTGTTAGGGAAAGAGTCTGTGATGAGGCGATAGTAGCGATCCTGGTGGTGAGCAACTATCTATGGATGCATATTTAGTAAGTATTAAGCTTCGTGACTGTATATACTAGACTGTGATTTTACGGTATCGCCATGCATGAAATGAAGAGTTAGAAATAGGCCTAATGTTGATAGACCTCATGGAAGGAAATTCTCATTGAATGTGTTAGCATAAGATTCTTTACTGTGTTGCAGCGTTGTTGGTCGTGTGGTGAATGTTATGATATTTTAATGGGAAAAATGTGTGTTTTAATCGTTGAAAATAACCTCAAAATTGTAACACATCATTCTAGACACACATTGTGTTTGTTCGGTGTGAAAGCTGTAAACCCTTACAACCCAGTGTGTGTGTGTGTGTGTGTGTTTTTTATTACCGCAATCAGTTGTTCCGTGTATTTCTTTCTGTATCTCTAAGCCCTGGTTTCATAGGACCTTGGCTATCGTGGTGCAGATGGTATTATTGCTCTTTTATTCTCTGGAAATTCTGAGCACACCACACTGCCTTGGCCTGTGCTCGTGGAGCATGCTGGGAGATAACAGACTGGTACTACCATTCCTGTCATTTTAACATGTGACACCATTTGGAGCTGGACAACCCATCATGCCTCAGCAGATGTGACTTCGGCAAATAATGCTATGCCTCTTCCTTTCTGTGGACAGATACCTACAACAGTCTTCAAATTCTCGATGTCTCAGCTGTTCCCACAGTTGTTTCACTGCTCTTGTATCCGCATGTAATTCCAATTCTGCCAAAGAGCGAGTTCTTATAAATAGCCCCATAGTCCGGTTCCGGACAATTGGCCGCAGAAATTTGGGAACTGGGACAATTGGCCACAGAAAATTGGTAACAGGGACAATTCGCCACAAATAGACAATTTGCCACATATAGACAATTCGCCACAAATAGACCATTTGCCACAGATAGACAATTTGCCACACTGAGATACAAAGATAAATCTATGACTTCCAGAAGCTCTATATTGTGCGAATGGATACAGAGATCAATAATTGTAAATTCCACTAAGTATGTGAATTGCTATGTACATGTAAATTTGGCTTCAAAAATGTCCTTCTAGCTCTCAAGTACTGGATGATGGTGCCTTCTCCTTGTACCGCGGGTATTCTTCAACTATACGTGATATTCGTTTGTCCATGTCGATGTACTTGTGCTTCTTTTTGGTAGGAGAATGACCACCTTCCAATCTCTCTATGTATCTGTCGGCTATAACGTTCAGTTCGTCAATATTCCTTGGTTCAGATGGTAGGTGCAGCTTCCTGGCACGGCGCACAGTTTTTTTAATAGATGGTTTATTCGGTAGATTCACATTGGATTAGCTTGCAATACGCTGTAACTCATTTTGAATAATGACAGACGTTGGTTCTCGGGAAGTCCCTGCCCTTGCCTTCATGTTCTCTACACATTCCTTTGCCTTAATCCTTCCCCAGTCTGCAGAATGATTCTTGTGTTCAGACGGTTCTTTGACGACACTGCTTCCACTTCTGATAACGTGACTGTTGCATTACACCCGCCACGTATGTCACAGCGCCAAACAACTCCATTTTTATTTTCTCTAAGTCTCATGTACATGTAGCCAAGCTATATTGTCAGAGCCTCTTTCTGATTTTGTGACGCGAATTTCTTCCGCCATAGTTCCGAATTAGTTTACAGCTTCTGGATTTGTCTTGTGTTATCATAGGAATATACTATAAATTGTTGTGAATTTGAGTATTGCCTTGAATTTTAATGTGTAGCTAATTGTCTTTGATACGAATTTCAATTATATGGCGAGTTGCCTCTGTGGCCAATTTTCTGTGGTGAGTTGTCTCAAACCCCCATAGTCATGTACAACATTAACGAATGGTTGTTCAGATTATCTAGCTTTACATTTATTTCAGTTGTTACATATAGGCTTCCCATGTAACATGTAGGCCTACTGTATAATAGATAACCCCAAAGTGTTAAGTGTTGGTATATAGGCTAACATTTTTTAAGTTAGGTACGTACTATTTGCGGTATTGCTAAGGAGCTGCAATATTTCTTGCACTGCACTCTTAATCATCTTACCAGCTTTTAGAAGGCATACTTTTAGAATTTTATCTACTAGTGTAGATTAGGAGGAATATATTAATATAGGGCGAATAAATTTATTTATAATTATTAATTATTATTATGAGTCAGCAACACTACAATGAAGAAGTGAACACAATCAAATACATAGCACAATAAAATGGTTACAACCCAAACATAATAGACAACATCATAAGGAAGACAAAACAAAAACTCAACAAACATACAAAACACAACACAAACACAAGAAAAACATCACACTAACATACGAAAACAAAAACACACACAAGATCGCATCCTCATTCAGAAAACAGAAATACAACATAGCATACAGAACAGAAAACACACTACAAAGACATCTCAACACACAAACAACACAAACAAATAAATACAACCACACAGGCGTATACAAACTCACATGCAATACTTGCGACAGTTTCTACATTGGACAGACAGGCAGATCATTCCAAACTCGATACAAAGAACACATTAAAGCAATAACCAGAGGAC